>CAOLHI010001105.1:0-437922 GCA_948474755.1 Ctenosaura bakeri | reverse complement strand
TGAGAAGTACCATAGCCAAAAATTTAGAACCTTACAGTTTTCACATTCAATAAAGCAGTTAAGGAGTACCCATTTTCATGTACATACAGTATTTCAGAATGAATTAGTAGTATATCTCGCATGTTCATGTTATTCTGATAAAGGAAATACAGAACTAATGAAACATAATAAAAAACACTACTCCACACCCATCATTGGAAAGAAGAGACAGGATGTTTCTGAGATATTTATTTCATATCCTGTCTTTTTTTCCACCTGACAAAAGTTAAAATAAATACATCTAAAAGCACACATAAGTAGTGAAATAGAATTAAACAACAGAATTAAAAGCAATTAAAAGTATGTACATCAAAAAAGAAAAAGAAACATAGATAATAGCAGTACATTATTAAAGATCCTTTTCCTAGCAATAATCAGTCCATAAAAGCCTGCCAGAAAAGGCTTCACATTCCTACAAAAGTATAGCAAGAAGGGCACTCATCTAGCCTCTCTACAAATGGAATTCCAAAGCCTGGAAGCAGCTATCAAAAGTCTGTTTCATATTCACACCATATGTAGCTATGAGAGTGGGGGCACAGGGAGTAGGACCTCCCTAGAAGTTTTAAGAATGTATGGAGATTGTACCTGGAGACATACTCTGTCAGCTAGCCTGGATTTAACCTGTATAAGGTTTTAGCAGCCAACAAGTTGGCAGCCAATGGGCCTGTTGCAATAAAGGATCAGCATGTTCCCTACAGTCAGACAGATTTTGGGGCCAGCTGAAGTTTCTGAGCAGTTTTCAAAGGCAGAAGCACATGGAGTGCACTGCAGTAATCCAAATGGGAGGTAACTAAGGTATGTATCACTATGACCAGAACAAATGTCACAGCTGACATGCAAGCCTTAACTGTATGAATAAACTCCTGGCCACTTGAAAAACTTAAGCTTCCTGAATCAGGGCTGAATCTAGGAGTAAACCCAAGATGAGAACCTACTTCTGTAGACGAAGTGTAACCTTATCCAGCACAGTTTGAAGCTCTGTCTGATCTGTCTTTTGTCTGACCAATAGCATTTCTGTATTATCTGGATAAAGTTTTTCATCCTTGTCTTTTGTTGAACTGTTGCACAAATCAGGAACTGCGAATAGGTAACCACCTTCAGTTTTATTAGGTAGTTCTGGGTGTGAACAGGATACAACTGGAGAACCTCATAGACTCATAGAATCATAGAAATGCAGAGTTGGAAGAGACCACACAGGCCATCCAGTCCAACCCCCTGCCATGCAGGAACACCCTCAAATCAATCCCGACAGATGGCCATCAAGCCTCTGGTTAAAAACCTCCAAGGAAGGAGACTCCACTACACTCCGAGGCAGCATATTCCACTGCCGGACAGCCCTGACTGTCAGGAAGTTCTTCCTGAGGTTCAGGTGGAAACTCCTTTCCTGCAGCTTGAATCCATTGCTCCTTGTCCTGGTCTCTGGAGTCTCATGTTCTATGGGAGAAAGAAGGGATATGATATAAACACAGAAATCACACATACTTCAATTAATAATGCCTCTGACAAAAAAAACCCCTCCCTTTTACAAAATATTTTTATTTCTGACTCTTTCTCTTTTCTTCCTTGTTCTGTCTAGCTGGAAGGTGTTTTTGTTTTTTTAAGAATCAACATAGGAAGATGATGGAGGACTAGAGAAACACGGGCTTTCAATGTCAAGTTGCAGCAGCATGTTTACTGTAAACAATGCAATGAACTTTGAGTTGGTAGAGAAGAGGATTGTAGCCTAGCTGATCCTACTGTATGCTGTGTGCCTGTCCACAACAGGCAAGGCAAACAGCAGCTGCCTCAAGAATCCCTTACTGAACATGAACAGCAAAAGAGAGAAAAAAGGATAAACCTGTCACCAACTAGGACCAGCAAGTTTTTTAAAAAAAAAAAAAAAAGCATGGCTCTATACGTGTAGGCCTCCAAATGGAAATCTTAAGCAGAGTGGGGAAAAAGCCATGCCTGGATGCATTTTGGAAGAAGCTTTCAAGCACTCTCTACAAAGCGCAAAAGGTTAAGTGTTCCTGAGCTGGTGGTTTCATTTTGTATGTGTGTTTCAATCACGTTTGCTGAAATATTTTGATCTGCTCTTCGTTTGCGTCATACAAGAACCTATCCCTATTCCCTCCATGTTTTCTATTAAAGAATTAATGTCCAGAAGTCTATTTGGTTAACTGAGATATACCTGTACCATGAAGCCATGCGACACAACATATGAAACTAATATGTTGCACCATACAAGTGTTCTAACCTATGCAATGATGGGTACATTAGCTAGTAGGCTATAAATAGAACAATCCCTGGTAGACTATTAATAGGCTACGATTTCTGTATTTCATATTTAATTGTGGCAAGCAACCGGCTACTGCTTTTAAGGGGTTTTTAAAGAGTATTTTAATGTGTTTAATGTTTTTATTTCTGTATTAATTGCTTTTTATTCGTTCATTGCCTCAGGAGCCCTTGTGGGTTGGAAAACAATACAAAAATACTTTAAATATTGAATAATTTAAATACAAACAAGCTAAGACAGCAAAATGAATATCTATACGTTATGTAAATTAGGAATATTCCGTGACATTAAGGCTGCTATTTCTGTTTATTTGACACCCCTTCCTTCTCCCATGGAACACAAGGAATCTTACATGAGGTTCCCCAATGGTCTCTTTCAGTCCCAGGACTGTGTGATGCTGAAGGTGTTTCTTGTTCACAGTTTTACGTTTGTACAAACAGTTCAAAACAAATGCCAGTAAATAAAGACCTAGTTTAAATTCCTGTCTGGGAATGAGAAATCAGCTTCAGCATAGTCAGACCTGCCCAAAGCAGCTGTGTAATGCTGTACTTAAAACAGGGAATCCATAGACTATATAGGTCACACATGGACTAATATTATGTATTTTAACATCGGGCAGAACTCACAGTCGTTTGCAATGCAAGGGAGCATTCCTAGCTGGCGTTGATAGAGGGAGCCTTTACCCTATTCATCCTCAGTAAGTACAGATCACTAGGGACAGCTGTTTCCCCACAATTTTCTTTTTTCAAACTCTTGAGATAAACTGACAGATATCTTCCTTCCCCTGCTGAAGGCTCTTACTGGGAGCTCTCAAGTCGTATCTGAGTTATGGAGACATTTCGGATTTACCGCGACCCTAATTTAACTCTATCATTGGGTTTTCTTGGCAAGATTTGCCCAGAGGGTGTTTGCCATGGCCTTTCTCTGAGGCTGAGGCAGTGGGACTGGCCCAAGGAGACCCAGGTTTCCGTGGCTGAGGAACGAGTTGAACCCTGGTCTCCCAAGACCTAGGTCAACACTCAAACCACTACACTGTCAGCTGGCTCTCAATAAAGTTTCCACTGAACCTCTAAAACTTAGGCCATTTCCGCTATAGACTGTTCTAGGGCTATTATTCCACTGCCCTTCCCTAAACTGCAAAGCCCAGGATTCCCAGGGATGTTGGCAGTGGAATAATAGCGCTATAACTGTCTAGTGCGGAAGTGGCCTTAGTTCTGGAGGACGGGTGACGCCAGCATGGAAGAAGGTGAGGCGGTGCGTAGATGAGTGGAGGCGCAACCTGTGTAACTTCTGCCTCGACCTCGGGCTTCTACTAAAAGAAACCGGTGGGGTGGGAGAGAACAACTCTCCAAATAAGAAAGCCTAGCGAAAGGACGGCTTCCGCATATCCCTCCCGCTCCTCCTTTCGTCCCTCTCTCGGGCCATTTCCGCACTAGCCTGTTCTGGCGCGATGATTCCACTTTCAACCTCCTCTGGAATCCTGGGGTTTGCAGTTTCGGGAGGGGCCGACCGGCCCCTCCCGAAACTGCAAACCCCAGGTCCAGAGGAGGTTGAAAGTGGAATCATCGCGCTAGAACAGGCTCGTGCGGAAGTGGCCTCGGTGCCTCTGCAAACAGGTTCCAAAATCCAGAGAGCAAGTTTTAAGGCGGCTCTCGCGGAATGGGAGCGGGAGGAGAACCCCTGTGGCTGAAAAATCGCCCGAGAAACCGGCGGCCAAAAGGGGAGAGAAACAGCACCCGCCCAGCGCGCCGCGAAAAGCACGGCAGAGAAAGAAGGGAAACGAAGCCCCCCCTCACCCGGAAGCACCCCTTTACAACTCTTCCTCTTCCGGCGCAGAGGCGGCCGCGGTTGCCAAGGCAGCGGCCGCCGGGCCTTTGTTGCCATGGGAACGGTGGCCCCGGCCTTTTGGAAGCTTGGCCCTCTGGCGCGCCGAGGAAGAAAACAAAGTGATCCGCGGGCAAGATGTTTGTGTATCTGACCAAAAAGGTGAGGCGTTGGTGAACAGAAAGGCCGGGGAAGGAGGAGAGGGTTGGAAACGGAGCAAGAACGAGGCTGCTCCTTCTTTTCTGACTTGGCCCCGGGGTTGCCGGCAGGCTTAGGGAAATTCCGTAAGGAAAATTCCCTGTTCAGATCTTCCTCTTGTCGCCCTTTTTGTTAAGGCTGACATTTACGAAGTGCTGCAAACAGATTAAAAAGCAAGATAATTCGAGGCCAGAAGAGTCTGTAGGGATTTCCACACTACACTTATATAGCGCGATTATTCCGCTTTCAACATCCTATGGAATCCTGGGGTTTGCAGTTTCGGGAGGGGCCGGCGGGCCCCTCCCGAAACTGCAAACCCCAGGATTCCATAGGATGTTGAAAGCGGAATAATCGCGCTATATAAGTGTAGTGTGGAAATGGCCTGTGTGTACCTTCATGTCGATTTATAGCGACCACGTAGAGTTTTCCTCGCCAAGGAATACTCAGAGGTGGTTTTGCCCGTTCTTTCCTCTGAAACGAAGTCTCCAGCACCTAGTTTTCGTTGGCGATCTCTCATCCAAGTACTAACCAGGGCTGACCTTGCTTAGCTTCCAAGATCAGACGGGGTCTAGTGCCTTTAGGGTTTATATGTAGGGTAAATAGGCAGAGAAGGCTCCAGGCAGGAAAGAATGGGAAGGCTGCAGCAGTTTGTGCTTCTGTCTCTAATCACTAATTGTTATTAAATGATAATGTAAAGTCCAGTGCCTAGACTGTAGAGATTGTAATCCTGTGCACACTTACCTGTCAGCAAGCCCCATTGAACTCAGTGGGGCTCCTGAGTAGAATAGGCTCCTGAATAGGCTTGTACAGTAAATCTCACAAATTCAGCAAACAGTGCACTGAAGTACTCACAGAATCATAGAGTTGGAAGAGACCCCAGGGGCCATCCAGTCCTACCCCCTGCTGTGCAGGGTCACACATCAAAGCACTCACAACAGAGGGCCATTAAGCCACTGCTTGAAAACTTCCAAAGAAGGAGACTCCACCACACTCCCAGGCAGCACATTCCACTGCCAGACAGCTCCGAGCATCAGGAAGTTCTTCCTGAGGTTCAGGTGGAATCTCCTTTCCTGCAGCTTGAATCCATTGCTCCTTGTCCTTGTCTCTGAAGCAGTGGAAAACAAGCCCACTCCCTCCTCCACACAACATCCCTTCAAATATTTAAACATGGCTATCATTTCCCCTCTTAACCTTCTCTTCTGCAGACTAAACATACCCAGCTCCCTAATCTGTTCCTCATAGGGCATGGCTTCCAGACCCTTCACCATTTTGGTCACCCTCCTCTGGATACGTTCCAGCTTGTCGACATCCTTCTTGAATTGAGGTGCCCAGAACTGGACACAGTATTCCAGATGAGGCCTAACCAATGCAGAATACAGTGGTACCATTACCTCCCTTGATCTAGACACCATACTCCTATTGCTGCAACCAAGAATCTCATTGGCTTTCTTGGCTGCCGTATCACACTGCTGACTCATGTTCAGCTTGTGATCTACTAAGACTCCTAGATCCCTTTCACATGTACTGCTATCCAGCCACGCATCCCCCAAACCATATTTGTGTATTCCATTTTATTTATTAATATACTGTATTCCATATTCTTAAATTAGTAACACAAGTTTTAACTTTGATTAAAAAATAATATTTCCCATGTTCCAACATTCACACACGTACACCTCATTTGGGAAGCACTCTCCAGTTTTGCTCTGGGGGCTTCAAAACCTCAATAATTCTACACATCTCTATCCACTAGTGCCAACAATAACTATGATTTCTGATTCCACCTTCACTGCATTGTTTGTGGTCAAGCCTGTCAACTTATGACCCTATGATTTTTTTAGGATTTTCTTTACTAATCAGCCTATCTACACAGCATGTGATGTTTGCAATCTTCACCTAAGGTAGGCAAGGCACTAACTCATCCTGAAACAGGAGAAACAAGCACAATAGAGCTTCAAACAAGATTTTTTATCATGTTCTCACC
Source organism: Ctenosaura bakeri (assembly GCA_948474755.1). Classification (NCBI taxonomy): domain Eukaryota; kingdom Metazoa; phylum Chordata; class Lepidosauria; order Squamata; family Iguanidae; genus Ctenosaura; species Ctenosaura bakeri. Next base: position 431,602 of record CAOLHI010001105.1, on the reverse strand, counting down.
CTGCCTCATCCATTTACTGAATTTTACAGGGGTTATAAGGAGCAAGGTCTGCTAATAGCAGTCCTTGGTTTTTCCATTTTTTCTTCCATCTTTTTATTTACCAAAGAAATTTCATTAACGAGAAAAAAGAGAATAGTTGCACAGTGTCTTCTCATCACTAGTATAAGAGGACGTCTTACTGGAAATGCTCTTTATGTAGATGATCTATCAGTTTAATTTTAAGTTTGTATTATTCCTCTGTCCTTGTTCAAACTTAAATAATTCAAAGAGGAGCATTTGAACCTGCCCTACACCTCACGTTTTGCAGCAGAATTGCTGCAGGGACTATAATTGACTGTCCTTGTTCAGAGTTCTGTAATTCAGATGGAAGATGGGCAAATACACTCACCTCAGACAAACATAAAATTTAAATGTTATCCATGCGCCTGAGATTCTAAAGCATAATTAGTGTTGGCTAAATAACAAAAATGTTGCAAAGTTTTCATGTCTGCTTGCAATCTCCTGAATTCTTCAGAGCTAGGGGGAGAAAAAAAATCTCCCATATTTCTACTTGCATCTAGCTTGTGTGTTACCTTACTACTGTTCTTTTAGCAACAGAAAGGAGGAAGGCCTGTCTGTCATTGTTCCCCACAGCTTCTTTATGCCGGACCTGCTGTTGCAGTAGTGCCATATACCAGGAGGAGAAGGAAAGGTATCTTCCTTCCAGTGAAGCCACAACTGTAGTGAATGCAGGGAGAAGGCAGGTAGAGAGAAAATTAGGCTTCCTGGATAGGTAGAGGAGGATTGGAGGGACACAAAGGGCATAGGTAATGACTGGATCCTGTTATGCCTCTAACTGAGAGCACAAAGTGCCCATTTTAACTCAAATTCACTTAGAATAAACTACAGCTTCCTCTTGGTGAGTAACAGTCTGTACACCAGCGAGGTTCATGGACCGTTTCTCCCACTATTTGATGTGAGCTGCCTGCCCCATTGATCCAGATCATCACTGGTTGTACCTATGGCAGATATCTCCACTATCCTATCAGCTTTTTAGCTTTGTATAGTTGCCATAGCAGAGAACACGTTGTATGCAGAAGATCCCTAATTTTGTGTCCGAGATCCTCAGTTAGGACTGGAAAATAATCTTGAAACCCAACAAGCTGTGCTTTTAATTTAGTGCAAATACAAAATACCCCCCCCAAAACAATGTAGCAAAGAAAAAGAGTGGATTTATATAGGATATAATAATTGATTGGGCCAAAATATTAATATAAACTGGGGTGGGGAAAGCTGGGGTTGATTTTGCAGCCCCTGAAACCACACAAAGATCCCAGATTCCTCAATTTTTTATTTAAATAAAGTTTTGGAGTCAAATTTTTTACCCCCTCCAAACCTTCCAAAGTGTTGCCTCTCCACACCTACATTTAAAAGGAAAGGAATCAAAGGGGGAAAAAACTTGTCAAAAATCAGGCAAAATTGAAACAGAAGTGCCAAGCATGTTGGTGTGATCCATCAATGAGATACATAGGCAAAAATGGCTACATCCATAGTTGCTCACCCATGATATTAGCAAACTGAAGGATATACTGTTCAATGAAGATAAAGTAGTAAGATCTTTGGCAAATATTTGTCATTCTAGCCTGAAATATAACTGTCTTTGCTACCACAGGTATGTGCAGTGTCCAACCATTTTGATCACTTTAATGCAAACTTAATTTGTATTAATTAGGTTTGTAATTTATTAAACTTATCCAACTGTTTTGCTCACCTTAATGCAAATTTAATTTGTATTAATTAAGTTTATTATTTATTAGACTTAAAATAAATGATAAAATAGAGGATCTCAACCTGGTTGCTGAACTAGGAGAGCAATATGTAGCAGGAGGTACAGGTAAGAGCAAAGGAGTGGCCATAATATTCAGAAAGGGTTTAGACTTCTGTCTTAATACTATAAAAAAAGACTTGGAAGGATGATACATAATATTACAAGGCTCTCTTCTTGGCTGCCCAGTCACCCTGGCCACCTTCTATGCTCCTAACCTTGACTCCGATAAATTCATGTCTTAGTTTCTTCAAATATTAGTTGATATGCAAGTGGGTGATGTCATTTTGGGGGGCGATTCAAATTCAGTTCTCAATCCATCTTTAGATAGGTCGGCTCCCTCTGAGAAGGATAAATTATCCCAGTCTATCAGGTTAACCAAGTAACAGATAAGGGTCTGTTGTATCCATGGAGAACTATCCACCCAACTGACAAAGATTACACATTTTATTCCTCAGTTCATAACTCCTATTCACAGATTGATCACTTCTTCGTCTATAAATCATTTCTTCCCTTCATACAAAATGTCTCCATTGAACCAATACTATACTCTGATCATTTCCCCCTAATTCTAGATTGGATTAGCAATACTGAATCTCCACCTTTCAAAATCTGGAGATTTAATCCAGCACTTCTTCTAAATGACCAGTTTAAATCTCAACTTCATAGTGTAATTAAATCTTTTTATCAAGAGAATAGGACCAAAAATATGTCTGAAGCCCTTCTGTGGGATACTTTGAAAGCAGTCCTTAGAGGACATCTCATGCAAGAAGGAGCAAAATGGAAAAAAATTAGAGAACATAAAAGAACGGTCCTTATGTCAGAGATAGCTCATTTAACCCATGCTCACAAATCCACATCGGACATGTCCACCTTTAAGACCTTATTGAAGAAAAAAGCTGAACTGGAAGAATTAGACATGAGGAAAATCCAAACATCGCTTATGTTCACTAAGGCATATTATTATGAACATAACAATGAAAACTCCAAGTTACTATCTAGATCAGTGAAAAGGAAAGCAGAAAAAAGATGGATTGCAAGTGTCACTACAGGGAATAATACAATTGCATCACAGCCAAAATTTATTACCTCAGAATTTGAAAAGTTCTACACTAATCTATATTCATCTGAATTACCGTCAGATCTTAATATAGATGACCTTGCTCAAACATTCAAATTTAAGAAATTGAGTGAACAACATAAAACAGCTTTAAATAGACCAGTTGAGGAAGCTGAGGTTAAAATGGCCATCCAAAAGTTGAATTCCGGGAAATCACCAGGTCCGGATGGTTTCTCAGGGGAATTTTACAAGCTCTTGATAACGGAGTTGACCCCTCATATAACACACTTATTTAACAAATTATTAGGTAAAAAAAACCCACCTGGAAGCTGGAGAACCTCTTGTATCATACCCATCCCCAAGACAACTGAAGAGAATCCATCAGTTCAAGCATTTAGGCCAATTGCCCTCATTAATCAAGATGTTAAGTTGCTATCTTCCATTATGGCTAATCGACTGAGCTCTTTTATCACTGAATACATAAATGTTGATCAGACAGGGTTTTTGTCTGGCCGTAAACTTGGGGATGCTATTCGAAGAGCAGTTAACATCATACACTATTCTACTGAATCTCATAGCCCCTTGGTGATGCTCTCATTGGATGCTCTAAAGGCTTTTGACAGAGTGGAATGGTGATATCTTTTTAAGGTATTAGAGGAAATGAATTTTGCGGACACCTTTATTGATTTCCTTAAAAACACATATGCACAGTCTGAAGCAGTAATTAACATCAAACAAGAAAGATTCCAATCCTATACCATTGCGACGTGGCACAAAACAAGGTTGTCCCCTATCACCTATCCTCTTTGCTATTGCAATAGAAGCACTGGCTGAAGCAATTAGACGCCATACTAAGATTAGAGGTTCCATCATCCATCATCAGGAGCACAAAATAAATCTATACGCCGATGATATTCTCCTCTTCCTTATAGAACCAGATCTTTCTCTTCCAGCTCTCTCTAACCTTCTTAGTTTTTTTGGCAAATTTTCAGGCCTCAAAATAAATTTTCACAAATCCAAGATGCTTTGTGTCAATGCTTCCTTAACTACTCAATGGAGATGGCAGAAAATAATGAATCTACAGTTGTGCCCATCTGGTTTTCAGTATCTAGGAGTTTTACTAACAAAACAAATACCTCAAATGCTGTATGGAAATTATAAACCATTAACCAAATGGATAAAGGCCAAAATTAATCACTGGAAAACATTCACCCTCTCCTTGCTGGGCAAAATCGCTATAGTTAAAATGTTCCTTGTTCCAAATCTTTTTTTTCTTTTTCAAACCATTCCATTAACCCCTTTGCCCTCATACTTCACAAAATGGCAAAATTTGATTAATAATTTTATTTTTGATGGTAAGAGGCCTCGTTTTCCTCACACAGTTAATTACTCACAATCTCAGAACGGTGGTCTTGCCATTCCAGATGTACAGCTATACTTTGAAGCTTTCCAGATTTGCCAACTTGTTCAGCTAATTAGAAATGATCAGTCTACTAAGTGGGTAGCATTAGAATTAGAACATGATCTGTCTGAAGGAGTGAGAATTATATTCTCCAAGTTAACCAACAGAGACGTTAAAAAGGTTCCAAACCCATGTTTACAAACCACATTGCTGACATGGAAAAAATGGCAACATGTTCTCGCACCTTACCCATCACCAATCAGGCCCTTCCTTCTCCATCCAAATTTCTATTACAACCACAAATTTTCCCAATTCAGAGACCGGAAAGACAAAGCACTGTTTACAATTCATGATTTATTTCACAATTCCAAACCAAAATCAAGAGATGAATTGATACAGATGTTATCCCCTGATCCCCCTGCATGGTTCCCCTTGTATCAAATACTTAGTTTTATTACCAGACTGACCCACATGGGGGAACTTCCACGCAGCTTGTCTCTATTTGAAAATATATGTGTCTCAAAGGATCTCTCTCTGAAAGGGTTAGCATCAAAAATTAATAAATGGTTAATTGATGAGACCTACGGTTGAGGTCTCCTGAGTAAATCAGGATGGGAAGCTGAACTTGACATTCAGATATTAGAGGCAAACTGGTTGAAAATTTGGACATCGCCCCCATATAAATCTTCCACAACCAAATTTAAAGAGTGTACCCTTAAATTGGTCCATAAGTGGTACCTTACACCTGTTCAACTGAGTTACATCATGAAAACAGCATCATTTAATTGTTGGAGGGGCTGTGGTTCTAAGGGTACTTACCTTCATATGTGGATATCCTGCCCTGTTGTAGCCCATTTTTGGTCGGAGGTTTTGAAAAATATTAGTATGGTTACAAAGCAAACAGTAATTGCTTGTCCTACCCTCCAGCTGTTTTCAATGTATGACTCACAGTGTAAACAACTGAACCACAAGGATCTGATTAATTTCTTTCTCATAAATGCTAGAGTGGAAATTGCCTCCAATTGGAAGGTAGGCAATTTCTCTATCAACAGATGATGGGGAAGAATCTGGGATACATGGCTGCTGGAAAAGCTGGCGCATAATGGAAGGTTAACAAAAGGTTGCACAACACAGGACAATTTTGAAAAAATATGGCACCTTTTTGTTGATTTTATGAATGACACTCCATACTTACACTGGAGCTCTCACCATGCGGTTCAGAACTCTGGTTGCCTACTCCATAGTAGTGATTCTTGTTATAACCTCTTTCTATTTTGTACTGTCTTTGTACCATGTTTTACTTTGTATTGTCCTTTGGATTTGTCAATAAAATTTAAAAAATAAATAAAATAAAATATTAATATAAATTAATGTAATGCAAATATATAATATAAATTAAGGTTATATTAAGATGGCCAACATGGTTGGATACTGCATAAACTTATATTAAGATAAACTACAGAGAAAAGCAATAGAAGAGAATTAAATCAGATAATACTGGAAGAGATTAAGTGAATGAGAGACAAGATTGATCAGATGAGAGTTGACATGAACCAAACAATAAAACTAGATTTGAAAGTTGAAGGAAATAAAAGTTTATTTAGTTCAAATAAATAATGAGATGAAACAAAAGAATGAGAGAACAGACACTACAGAGAAAAGGTTACAAAAATGGGAAGAAATTACTGACAAACTAATTGTTAAACAAGAAAAAAAAATCTGTAACCAACCAGAGAAATCTTCTAAGGGATGTGGTTGTGTACTTTGGTTTTACTGAGTCTGATGGATGATCAGATAATATAAGATGATTCAATAATAACAAGAACTTCACAAGAATTACACAATACAGAACAATGGTGGCAAGAATAATTTGTGTTCAGAGATGGCAAGATCTCACAATACCATCTCAAGAGGACTGGTTTAGGAAGTTATTGGACATGGCTGGGATGGGCAAGTTGATGACCTCAGTTAAAGAAAGGTCTTTGAATGAGTTTAAAAAATGAGACAAAGTCAATGTATTTGAGAGGTGAAGGAAATGGAATACATGCTTTGAATAATTTGGCCAGAAATACTTTTCTAGAACCATACATTTATTATATTACAGCATTAGTACATTTAATAGAGTAATTATAGCACAGGCATAATTGTAGATAAATTTTATATCATCTTTTATAGTAGATTCAAAGTAAGACTAATTATTTATAGATATTTTTATTAAACTTTGAAGAAGTATAACATTTAAGTATAAATAACTTTGGAGAGTTGGAAGTAATGCATATACCCCTTTTATCCTTTTTGTGTTTGTATGTTCATTTAGATAGTTTGTTGTGTGTTTAGATAGTTTCTGTTGGGTATTTTTGCATATTGTTTCCTTAAATGTGGTTTTATATTTTTTAAAATTGTTATTAATAAAAATATTATTTAAAAAAAAGATAGACTTAATATAATCTAAGAGTACATAGCATCTACAAATATCAAAGATTTTTCTAAAAGAAAAAGAAAAAAATGCCACTGGTCAGTGTTGAGCTAAATCTGAAAGGGAATTGACTGTTTGAGTCATGGAATTGTGTTTTGCTATATTATTCTGTAAAGTATGTTGAAGAACATGCATCTTACTGACAAATCTGATTGTTCATATACTTAAAATGCTAGAACAATCCATAGTTTGTGGTGAGCAGTATCCAGTTTCATTTCAATGCCTTTATTGTGTTCTTAACAAAAAGATGTATTTCTTTCAGATTACAACTCCTGGCAATGTGAGACTAAGATCTATTTCTTGGAGCAAGGATCAGGGTTATATAGCCTGTGGTGGTGAAGATGGTCTGTTGAAAGTTTTAAAATTGGAGACAAAAACAGGTAAATGATACTCTTAATGGTAGTAGATCCATAAAATGTTTGAAAATGACAAATACTTTTATTCTCGCTCTGGGTGGACCTTTCTATGTGGGATTGGACATGTTTTTGACACTGGAAAAATGTCTGAAAATCACCTTTTTTTTTTTTTGAACAGGGAGGATGGGGGACTTTGGGGTACTGCCAGGGATTTCAGGGGATGCAGAAACAAGGGTTGCCTAGGGGGTTGCATTTTGCTGTAAAAGGTGAAAGGCAAAAAAACAAAGATAAAAATTTGGCACATGCTACACTGAAGATATGTTTTCAGTTACATAAACTAATTACTGTCTCAAATTAAAGGCTGCATTGAAGAAGAATGTCTCCAGGCCTTGCCTGATCTTTTGTAAGGAAGGAACAGGGCACAAGTCAACAGGAAGTTCCAGGCTAACAGGGCTAACAAGAAGAAAACCTAGCATATGCATTTAAACCATATCAGGCAGCCATTCCAGAAAGAATTTAAAAATACTGTTCTTACTTAGAATTTGATAACGATGCATCTGGGGAATTTGCCATTTCCCTGTTCATGTAGAGCACATACCGTTTGTGCTCTTACAAGCACCTGAATGTCAAATTACACTGGCAAACATTGTATTATCATTGCCAACCTCTCCTGCAGCATTGCCCCTCAGAATTTACAGAATTTGCAGATTGCTGATCAGCTGGAGATGGCAATCGCCACTATTCAGTATTATATTTTGGTGGCTGGTGTGCACACAGATTTTTAGTCTTCATGTACCTTAAAAAGCATATAAAGCATTGGGATTGGCAACTTGTTTTTGGGCTGCCTATACAATAGACATGAATATCTTAGAGGACTCACCGCTGAGGAATCAAGACAACAACTTTACTGTCACTCTTAAATAAAAATAGGAACTCCTAATAACTTCCAGATACTGTCAGTTCCAGTGGTGCTTACTGGCAAAGCCATATAGTGAATGACACTGTTCACACAGGGATAGGAGACTGATAGGAATAGCTGCTCAGGTGAATGGAAAAATATGTGACAGCTTTTTCTGCCATGCTTTACTTTTTTTTCCCAGTGTTAAAAACAACATCCAGTAACTTTTCTAAAAAGTAATTACATTTCCAATTCACAGAGGATTGGGGGGCCCTTTTCCTTACAGAGCCGTAACAAGCCTTTTTTAAAAAAAAAACTTTAGGAGTATGTGGTGGTATTAATTCTTCATTGGCCATTTTAAGGTCCAAATGTCCAAAAACGGTTGTGATCAAAAAATAGTTTTAATTCTGGCTTCAATCCAAATTTTCTTTCTATGAATGAAACAGGATTTTCCCACCTTTGTGTTTCTTTTGCAGCCCCTGTTTCTGGGGATAGGAATGTTGTGAGGTATGTTCACAGGACAGTGTGCAGACAGAGGAGGGAGTTTCTTATGCTTGGGGAAGAATGCATTACTATTCAAACCTATGTCTTAAAATTATGTTTAAATTTTTATTTTTTAAAGATGAAGCTAAATTAAAGGGGCTTGCAGCACCTAGCAATCTCTCAATGAATCAGTCACTTGATGGACACATGGGTAAGAATTTCTATAGACCTATATTTAAAAATCATACATTTTTCACAAGATTAAAATGTTGTTTGGAATAATATGTTCAGGAACTGATATGATTTCATTGGGAAACTATTCTCATTTTGTGATTAGAGAATAATTTAGGTATATATACTATTGAAAGATCTGTTTTCCACCAGTATGTTATTGTACAGGAAACAATTATTTGATTTCACTGTTTAATGTTTGCTGCTGCCTGCTGAGTAGTGCAGTGCAGATCTGAAATCATACAAATTGTTTTCTCTGTGTCCCGTCAAAGGAGCGCTTCAAAGTATAACATTGCATCATGTATGTGATCAATATTCCTGCTTTTTTGAGTAAAAATATGTTGCTCCTCTTTTAAATAAGACCATTGTAAATCTGTTCAACAGTTTATTAAATAAATCCACTTATTTTTTTTTAAAAAAAATACATCAGCACTATTTAATATCAGAAAATATTAGAAGTATTTATAAAACAAAAAAATCCAGACTCTCCAAGATGCAACAGTAATAAACTAACTTTGTATATATTTGATGCTTTTGTCATAAAATTAAAGGGGGTTGGAAATATATTGATCTATTGAAATCTTAACAGTTAAATGTTAAACAAAAGTGTAATTTTGATAAATCTAGAAATAATATCTTGAATACTTGAAAGATGTATGAGTTCATCAATGTAAATCGTTGTCTACCAATGCAGGTCACAAGTATTCTGTGCATAATTACTGTGGCCAACTTGTTGCTTGGTTGCCATCCTTCTGGTGATAAGCCTCTCAATAACTATTTCAAATGGTCATTGAACGGTCTGCCTCTAGTGCCATGCTCAAAGCCTTAACAGCATGGTAAAACCTGACAGGGCTTATGTTCTACTGCCATAAGGTCTGAGAGCCTGGGGTCATCTCCACACCACAGCCAGAAAGAGGAGGAAGACTTTCTGGAGGAATATTTGGAAATAATAATATTTCTATACAAAACGTGACTGAAGAATTTATTGAAAGTATGTTATTTTAAGAGAGCCAGTGACTCTCGTGGTTTGAGCATTAGACCATGACCCTGGAGACCAGAGTTCAGTTCCTCACTTGGTGATGGGAATTTACTAGCTGACCTTGGGCACATCACACACTCTCAGCCCCAGCAAACCCTTTGATAGATTCACTTTAGGGTCACCATTAGTCAGAAACAACTTGATGGTACAGAACAACAACATGTTATTCTAGCAGCAAAGTTCTTTATTACATATGGAAATATATAATATATTTTGTAATATATTATGCTTGAAAATACAGCTTAATATCAACATGTATTTGTTGGGAAAATGTGTGTTGCATAAATTGTTGATACGTGATATGCTTGGTGTTGAATCCAATCATTCTGTTCTATTGGAAGCTCCCTCAAATGAAAAGGAAGAGAAAATATTTGCCAATTCACCTTGCACTTTCTAAAAGTATCTTCTCTATACTGAATTGGCAACTGCAGGAATGTGGAAAATCAGCAAAAATGTTACCCCCTCCCTGCTTCCTTTCATAGAAGCCTCTGATGAACTAAAGACCCTTTTTCATAAATAGAAAGGTACCATTGGGTCAACCCCTTTATTTATTTTTATGCTTTCTATTTGTTTTATTTTTTGTATAAGTTCACAAATTCTCCTATAATACCGTTATGTGTGTTGTTTGCTTTTGACGGATTTGAAAATGTTAATAACCTTCTAAGTAGACAACATTAGTTTGTTGTTGTGATCCAGCAGTATAAGATTCTTCATTTTCTAGGTGCTGTGCAAGTAGTGACATGGAATGAACAGTATCAGAAATTAACTAGCAGTGATGAGCATGGTCTTATCATTGTCTGGATGATGTATAAAGGTAGGAGATTTACTGAAGAGTGATTTTCTTATCTTCAGTTTCTTTGAGATTTGTACCATGTTTCTTTAGATTGTAATTACAACTTGAAAGCTCTAAGTAGGATTATTTATGTTTTAAATGCTTATTCTGGATGTTTATGTTAATGGATTTATCTCCAAACAGTTAAAATGTTTGTGGCCGTTCTTTGTCATCACAGCTGCCAAATCAAAGCTAGAGCTAAGGCACCTTGTCAGCAGTTTTTAAGGTTTATTAACAAAACAGAACAGAACATAAAATATCAAAGATGAAAATACATCTACATATAGAAAAATACAAATGTAGTTATATAAGGCTGAGAAGCATTCATACTTAGTCTAATTATTATTATAGTCAGAGTGAATTGTTACATAAATTTTTCATAACTCTTGACTCTTTGTCCTTGGACCAGGGATGACTGTGTATGAAATCCCCTTTTAGAATAATCCTGTCCCAGGCCTTGTCTATACAACCACAGCTAAGCTAAATGGGTTACCAATTCTCCTATATGTAGTGCAGAGGTTTATTGGCATGACCAGCCCAGATGAAAGAATATGAGTTAACTAGCTATGTGTGTTGGGTGGGTCTCACAGAATATCTCTTAAACACATTAAAATGTTTTGATGATTTTTCAGATCCCATCTATCAGTAGGATTAAATTTACATGGGTTGGAGCCACACTTTTGTTATTTTGCAAATGAAAGCAAACTTTCCACAAAAAGAATGACTCAAAATACAGCATAAGTTCCTGATGTGGAAAAAGAGAAGCAGTTTTTATCAGTTCTCCCTTCCAACATGAGCTCAACCTGCTAGTGTTTCAGTGGGCACAGTACCCCACAGAACTTTTAATTCAACCATATATCAGTTAAACTTTTTCTCAAATATTTCTGGTTTACATCTAAATAAAAAAGAAATAATAATAATTCAGGCAAAGAATAGCTATGTTCAAAGTTTGGCTGAATTTTCGTTCTTTCTTCAGGTGCTTGGTATGAGGAGATGATCAACAACAGAAATAAATCTGTTGTTCGAAGTATGAAATGGAATGCTGATGGACAGAAGATCTGTATTATATATGAAGATGGTGCTGTAATTGTTGGTTCTGTAGATGGTAAAGACAGTTTATATTGTTAGCACGTACAGTGTCCTGAAGGTATTAGACACCCATTTTACTAAAGAAGAGATCATTGAACTCTTAGTACCCCAAGGTGCCCCATGCATTCAGAGAACTTGTAGGACAATGCCTTTACACCTTCCTCCCTCCAGTCTTCATTAGCTGGGAATGTCTGAAGGGGATTCTTCATGCTGAGCACACTTAGAATCATCCTTCCACAGCTGGAAACTCTTATTGGGCAGGTTTCAAATTGCATGGTGGATTATAAGCACTTTCATATATGAAGAATTCCTTTCCACTTCCCAGGTAAAGGTGGACAGGGGGCAATTTTTGAGTACACAAAGATAACCCTGTGTGTTCTTGCTTTATCCTTGATATATGTAGCTGAGCAATTGATATGAGTGTTTGTTCAGGCTACATGATGATTCACAAACATTGCAGGTTACTGAATATCTGACTTTGGCTATGGTAGTGTTGTTGCTGTTTAAATTGTTGTTGTTGTTGATAGACAAGAACTGTTTAGTTTCCCATAAGCTTTGCAGACAAATATTCAGTGAGAAGTATCTGACCCCAGAAAGATTAGATTTTTCATCTATTTGGTGTACTCTATTTTACATTTTTTGCATATTAAAATTGTATTATTTTTCTAAAATCATATTTTAAAAGTAATAAATGGCATTGTAAAATAGTAAGTGAATAGCGTTTGAAAGTAGAATATGTACAGATGTCACTTCCCCCAGGAATTATATTAGCTATATAAATGTCTATTTTAAAATAATCCAAGTAGATTTTTGGCCTGTATGATACCATATAATGATATGCATATAGCCTTTTCTGTTAATAATTCAGCATGTAGATTGTTGAAAGAATTAAACAGCCAGAGTCGTAGTTAGAGTAGTCTGATTTTTTTTCTTTTGTTGTATATATAAAAGAGCTAACCACCATTCTGAATTTTGTCAATTGTTGCAGTAGGCTTCCTGCATTATTCTAAGTGATTTAAAGTTTTATTCTTAATTGCAAGCTGTGGTAAACACATTTTCTTTTGAAAGGAAATCGGATTTGGGGGAAAGATTTGAAAGTGCAACTCCATCATGTTGCATGGTCTCCAGATGGCAGAACTCTACTATTTGGAATGGGAAATGGAGAAATACACATTTATGACAAGCATGGGACTTTTATGGTAAGTTCAGACATGTGAGCAATACTCTACTGCTTGGGTGGCTTCACTGCCCAGTTGTTCGTGGTTAGAAATATTTCTGCATGATCTACAATGCTACAACCTAAAGTTTTTGATATTTTTCATTCTGTAATGACCAAACTGTTTTGCAGTCACCATAGGAAGTGAAGACATTATCAAGTCGTATGTTTTAATACAGCAAAAGTACAGAAGCAGCTGATTACAGCAAATGGTGAAGGTGATTTAACTGATCTAAATTTAAATACATAAAATTGTATTGAATGTGCATACTGTGTCTTAATTGATTTGTGGATTACAGCCAATGGGTGTAGGCAGACTTTCCATTTTTTCTCATAGTACTTTTGCTACAAAAGCATTTCATACTCAAATGCTCAGTAAGAGAGAACTATTTGTATACTTGATTTTTAAGGAACTTTAATATCAAATCATTTAAGCAGGCCCTGCCTTGTCTACACTTCAGTTTGTTACATTACTTGAGAGTACATCTCATGTAACAGAAAGGTTTTTACTTTCAGATGAACATGGATCAAGAAGCACATTTGTGAGTTATGTGTGTGATAGATTTGTTATACTCCTGTTACCTATCTATGTTAAATGATTACTTTAGATGAAAATGAAAATGAACTGTTTGGTGAATGTAACTGGAGCATTCAGTATTGCTGGAATACAGTGGTATCCTGGAACAGAGGGCTACGTTGAACAAGATTGTCCTTGCCTTGCTATTTGTTTTGACAATGGAAGATGCCAAATAATGAGACATGAGAATGATCAAAGTAAGCACAGCTTTAGAATGCCTCTAAAGAAATACCATAAATTCAGTTGATTGAAGGTCTTATAGAGGCCTGATATATGGAGCCATTCTTCAATTAAGTGTCAGTGTAATATGTATATGTTTAATAACTAGATCCTGTCTTGATTGATGCTGCATTGAATGTTGTGTGTGTCCAGTGGAACCACTGTGGAAGTGTGCTGGCTGTTGCAGGGTTCCAGAAAGTAGCCACACAAGAGAAAGATATAAATGTGGTGCAGTTCTACTCTCCATTTGGTGAGGTAAAGTAATTTCTTTTGTTTTCCTCATTGATCCCACATACAGTAGTTCATCTAACAAAGGTTTTCCACTGAAACCAAAATTCAGTAATGGCAATGACAGACAAGCTTCCCTTAAAGCCAATAACCAGTCTTCCTCAATGGTGCTTGGCATTTTCTAGGTTACATTCTCACTGGGATAGGGCTGTAAATAGTACTGCAACACACATAAATAGTGCTCCGTATAAACAGCACTTGGGCTGGAAGTGATTGGAGTTGCAGCCCAACACAAAAGGTGGGTGTCAAGTTAGGAAAGGCTGGTTTAAACGTGGTTTTGCTGTTGTGAAATATATATTTTCATCATGTTTGAAATACATTTCATTACATGATACTGGAAAACATCACAGATGACCAGCAACCTCTCCAAAAAGTTGCCTTTCATATCTAGTATTTCAAATGTTGCTTTGTTTAACCTTGTTAGATGTTAATATTATTTTCATCTTAGCATGTCAGTGTTGCTCCACCAGTTTTTCTACAACCAGATACTTTTGTGGTTCAGATTGTAGTGTCTTCTTTGTGTTAGTTCAAGTTTTCAAGATGGGTAGTAAAGAAAAAACATAGTGGTGTCAAAACATAATGTGATGTATGTTCCCTTTCCATGAAGTGCTACATGGGTTTTAAAGATCTTTTCCCAAATCCTCTTATTATATTATCAGAAGGACCTTCCTCAGTTCATTTTCTTTGTTCGAGTCACATCCACACATTATATTGAATATATGTTATTCAATTATTCCTGAGTTGAAAATATTACTAAGAATTTATAATCAATATGATGTCATTGCAGCATTTACGTACACTAAAGGTTCCAGGCAAACAAGTGGCAGCTCTTTCTTGGGAAGGAGGAGGTCTGAAAATAGGACTAGCTGTTGATCAATGTATTTATTTTGCAAATATTAGACCAGACTATAAGGTGAGTAACTATAGAACACTGCTTTTATAGGAGGAATGTCTAAAATGTAATTTCTGGTTCTGTGAAAAGTTGTGTCTGAAGGGTATCAGATCTTGAGTTTGAAACAACATGTCAAAAAAATTGTTCCTGTTCAGAGATTTGATGCAGGTTTATGTCTAGAAATGCCTTTGATATGAAGAGAAGCATGTGAAAGTTGCAGGAGAGTGATAGGAGCTGAAAAGCACTAGCTGACAGCTAGGGATCATTTAACATATCAAAAATGTTTTAAAGAGGTATTGTATGACTGTGAACCTTTCAATAGTAGCATATGTACTGGTATAAAAACAAAATTGTTGTCTCAAGGAATTCTTTATCCTGTTTTTGTCTTCTACTGCTGATGTTTTAACTATTACATACATACATGCAGAGTATGTGTATGTATATGCATTTGTAGAGAGAGAACACAATTGCACAGTATTTCAATAAGTGAGCTGCTGTTTTTCCTACATGCTTAGGAATCTAGGTTTATAAGATCATGACTAAGGGAAGACTGTCCATATTAAAGAGATGTTGGGCATGGGGAGATATGGTAGGGAGAGAGAAGACTATTCAGGAGACGTGAAGAGGGACCTAGAAACATATAGCCTGTCCTTGTTTGTGACCATGGAGAATCCAAATTGCTACACCAGTACATTGGTGAATAGTTATTTAATGTTAGGATGGTGCACGATAAAACAACTGTGGCCCATGATTTGATATTAGGAGAGAGCCTCAGCCCTCTGGGCAAGGTATGGTTGTCCCATCTAAATGATATTTTCCTGGAGATCTGGATCAGATGCTTTTCTGAGAGGAAGTTTCTGGTTGGCTTAGCTGATGCTCCTGCATTTTTTCCTCTTTTGAATGTGGACATAAGTTTGACAGGTGGCACACAGCTCCAAAAGTCCTCCAAGCAGATCAGAATTTGTTTGGTCACTAGGAAGCAATGTTTCTCAACCACCCTTGTATTTTTGCACAGCTGTCCAAGCAGCATGAGTCTCATCCAGTTTTTCCTGTAGAACGATCATAAGGAACCTTTGGAGATCTGCTGCAGGTTGATTGTGAAACTGTTGTGGAACCCATTCTTACACTCCAGCAGGGCCAGCCTGATGTCCAAACTTTTTTTTTGCAGTAGCATGCAAAGACCTCTTTATTCTCTTATGGTGGCAGAAAAGCCATCTGCAATTCTGAGAAAAAAAATCTTTGATAAAAATCTTTCTCGAACCACTGAATTCTTGCTTTTTCTCCTAAACCATGTGTTGGTGTTATATCTGAACAGATTGGTTGCTCTTTTTTAATGATTATCTAAAGCCTTCAGAGTGTCCAGTGGAGTACTTATGTGCTTTCTACGGTATTCCTTGACTGATATTTATGAGTACTCTTTCTATGCAGTATGTTTTCTATAAGTTACTGTATGCAAATAAGATTTATTTACTCATTTAGGTATTCATTTTGTTGACAGTGGGGTTACTGCACTAATACAGTGGTCTATGCATATACCCGACCTGATCGTCCAGAATACTGTGTGGTCTTCTGGGATATAAAAAACAATGAAAAATATTTGAAATTTGTCAAGAGTCTGATCTCCATAACAACCTGTGGGGATTTCTGCATTTTGGCAACGAAAGCAGATGAAAATCAACTTCAGGTATAACTGGCTATCTTTATCTGGAGTACTTTGAATTATAAAATAGAATTGCTAGTTGACTTATAATAGTCATGCTGAAAGGGCCACTTAAAATAGATTCAGTTCCACTAAAAAAAAAGAAAAAAAAGAGCAGGAGCTTGACACTATTCTTCTGGCATGAACTATTATAAAGTTGTTGTTGAAACTGTAAACACATGAAAGAAGGAAAGAGGTAGGCATAGAAGGATAATGGAAGAAGTGTGATAAATGTATTAAATAATATGTTAAAATGTAAATCGATTCATACTTGTTCAAAGTCTGTCTGGTTTTTTTTCCCTTGACATAATGGTAGAAGGGACACTATTGGAATACATTGCATTGTTATTACTGTCATAAAACAGGGATGGGGAACCTTCCCACGGTGCCCCATGGAGACCCTCATTACTTCAAGATCAAATTTCACAGGATACATACCTGCAGTTGGCAGAGTCAGATCAGTACTGGGTGGGGCAGAATCATCTTTCTCTTTCTCTCTCTTTTTCTTTCCCCCAGTTCCATCCTTTCACTCATATAGGCTCACTCATGCTTTCTCTCACATTCTTCTAGTGATACAGCTTCCACCAATCATTAAAATAACCCCCCTCCATGCAGACACCAAGTGACCTTTATGAGAAGCAAAGATGGGAACAAAGCAGAGCACAAGTTCTTTGCCTTCCCATCACAGTGCCCCCTCCTAGCTCCTCTACCCCAACCATAATGATATTAAACTATAACTTCAGTTGGCCAGCAAACTGACAGCAAAAAAGAGTAGGTGAATGGGAGCAGAATCTGAGTTCTCTTTACAAGGAAAAGAAAAAGAAAACAAGCCATTCAAAGAGTGTCATTTCTTGGAGAATGTGCAGCAACCACCCTTCCCCCGCCGCTGGCAGTTGTGGGCAGGAGATCTTTCCTCCCCTTCACCCCCCCCACCTGCTGGCCACCAGGGAATGGGAGGGGGAGAATTGGTGGGAGGCAAGCAGGCACCGTGAGTAATCAAACCCGCAAGTGTCAAACCCACAAATGTGGAGGGAGAACTGTAAAAGCTATTTTAAAAACAAGTAAAAAAATTTACAGTTAAAACCATTAAATATCATTAAAAGACTGCATACAAACCAAGAAAATAGCACAGGACACCATCCCAGTGAGTTTTTAAGAGCCTAACGGCGTAAGAATGTTTTCACTTGACAGAGGAAGAAGAGCAAGGAGGGAGCCATCCTAGCCTCCCTAGGAAGGGAGTTCAAAAGTCTAGGAGTAGCCACTGAGAAGACCCTCTCTAGTGGAATATGCTGTATTGTTATTACCATTGTAAATCGAGGGTGAGGAATCTTTTTTCCACTGTTATCTTCCCTCTGGATCATATTTCACAGAACGTATACTGGGGGTGTAAGAATGTTGCCAATCCCCACTCTTTCCCAGTTCATATGTCCTTGTGTTCTGTTAAATCTATTACAAGGGATTCATTTTTGAACTTTTCTTTATTTCTGCATGGTTATGTAAAAGAAATTTATTCTAAAGAATAGAGCATCCCTTGTTGTTCAGAACATGATTTTTTTTTTTCAAATTGGACACAACTAGGAAAGATTTTCAAAAGAGTCTCATCAAAATGAAATCACTAAATAAAATGAGTATGTGAAAATTGCATTTCGTCCAGCACTCTTAATACCTTGGGAGCCTGTCTTTTTCTTTTGATATTGTCCATGCTTAGCTGAATTGGTAGTACTTTCCTTTGAAATGAATTATTTATTTCCCATATCTCTTGTACAACGCTTGCAAAGGAGGAGCATGAGACAGAAGCTGTTGGCACAATGGTAAATCATTTCTTTTAATGTTCCCATAACTGATGGTTTGATCATTGTATGATAATGTTTGATTTACCTTTTATGTGTGTTATGTTTTATTGCCATATATTTGGTACAGAAGCTTCATATAGATGTAATTTCACTGCTTTATTTTATTTTCTGTTGCTCTATGGAGAGTACACATGAGCTTTTGCAAAGGTCTTATATATAAATGAAGTATTGTGCTTGAGTCCTTCTGCAAAAGAAGTTTCCTCACATGTTGAGCACAAGAGGGTTGCCAGTGTCCACTCCTTTCCAATGCGTGCATGTGCCAACTCCTGGACACATACAAAAGTTCTACAGATCCCCTACGTATTCAACAGGTTAAGGGGCTAGAGTACTGTTGAAAAACAGAAATCATTGGGAAGCGAATCTACTTGGCACCATGTTTTTGTTCAGTTTCTGTACAGATGGCACTCTGTAAAGATGACACTGAGTCGATTGAGAGGAAAAAGCAACAAGTGGTTGCAAATACTGTGTAAAAGATGCACTGCCCACATTTTCTAAGAGGTTCACAGTGCATCTCTTAGAAATTGTGCATAATGCATCTCTTATAGAGTATTTGGAATATACATTGCTTTTTTTCTCAACTCAGCACCTTCTTCTTATTCAATCTGTGTTTAGACTGAATAAAAAGATAGCATCAAGTCAATTGAGAGAAAAAGCAGTGCTTGGTTGCTTTTTCACAATCCGCTCTTTCCATGCTTTTTCTTTACAACCAGAACCCAATCATGATTGGAAGAATGGACCACACATCAAATATATGGGTTCTGGTTTTAATTGAAAAGGATCAAAAGAGCAGACTGTTGAAAAGTGAATCGTTGAAAAGCGAGGGGATGCCTGTATAATAAAACAAGGTAAATATAAATAGTAGTTTTATTTAGAAATATAAAGATGTTCAGTAAAATTAGCAGTGTTTTAAAAGTATTCAAAAATAAGCATAGGAAAATAGGAACATTTTTGCCTAATGCCTAACAGTTGCCAATATTGCTCATCCTAATCTTTTCCTGCTATATCGCTGGCGGTGGGATAACAAAAGAAGGCCCTCAGTAGTAAATCTCTGTATCTGAACAGGTTGATAGGGGAGTGGATTCTCCTTAATGAACCCATAGAAGGACTCATTGCTATAATGATGATTAACTTGTTACTAATGAAAGATGTTTCCATATAAGAGATATTACATTATTTTGTTTTCTAATTATAAATCTATAACATATTTTCTTATCTAATCCATATATATTGACTTTTGTGATTGCAGTAAAGAATTTTGGATTTTCCTTTGGATAGTTATATGCGTTTTTATGTTTCCATATTATTTTTCTATAGTATGTCCTTGTACTTTGCAATTCTATCGGTACTCCTTTGGATCCAAAATATATTGACATTGGTAAGAATACATTCATTCATTATGCTTTTTGTTTTTTGCCTTCAAATTATTTTGCACCACAGTGGCTGATAACACTGTAACAGTTACTCTGGAGAGTAGTCAACTTTGTTGTAAATGCCCCAGAACATTTTCAGATTATAAACTGAATTGTTGTTGGTTTTGAATTGACTGATAAATCCATTTCTTTTTAATCCAATTACAGAAATGGCATAGCTATGCCAGTAAGTAGTAAGCTATGTCTGGTGTAAATTATTTTCAATATTTTTATTTCACTGAAATATAAAAGCAACAAGAACAAATAAATTATACTTTGCACTTTAAGATGCTTCACATACATTATCATAATATCCCATACACTGGCATTGAAACAGCCTTTAAGATAGAGTATTTTTATACCTGTTTATAAAATGGAAGGCTGAGACTGAGGCATGCTAGGTTAATGTACATCAGCCAACAGTGATTAGAGAGGCGATGCCTCACTGAACCATATCAATGTGTAGAAACCCCCTCTGTCTAGACCACAAGCTGTCTCTTGCTTACTTAGTCTCTGGCTGACATGAGATAATGAGATTTGATGTTTTGGATCACAGCTCATTCCTCTAGTTCTTAAACTATATCAAAATATCTGTTTATATATCACAAATGTTGTTGTTGTTATTGTGTGCCTTTAAGTTGTTTCCATCTTATGACAACCCTAAAGTGAATCTTTCACAGTTTTCTGAGGCTGAAAGAGTGTGACACACCCAAGGTCACCCAGTGGGTTTCCATGGCTGAGCAGAGAACTGAACCCTGGTTTCCATGGTCATAGTCCAGCACTAACTGCTACACTACACTGAGTTCTTAACTACTGCTGATCTTTGAAAGGGCTTATAGAGCTAAACTTATCAGGCATATGTTGAGTCTTTCTGACTTTCCCTATTATTTTAAGGATATTTTATTTATTGAGTTTAAATTTTCAAAATTGCTTATTTCCAAAGTCCTGAAAAGTATCTTGAGTCAAATTCCCAAACTGACTTTCCAATAAAAGTTCCAATTATTTTTAATGATGTGCTTGTATGCAGGCTCATTAAAGACCAATATTTGCTCATTTCTATAGGGAGCATTTTCAATGTGTTTAGCATGCTAGCTGTTTCTAGCAATTGAGCTTGTTAGGTAGAGAAAACATAGTTCCCTCTTGATCTTTCAGAGTTCTCTAGCTGTTTTGTTATTTGATCTGCCATGAATATTAAAGTCTTTTCAAAATACATGACAGCTCAAAGTTGGTATAAAGTTGGCAGTCAGTCTTAACATCAGCAAAGAAACTCAAATATCAAGCTTCTACTTAATTACTGTAGCATTAACATCCTTATTGTTCATTAATTGTTGTAGCCCATGTCACAATAATACCCTAAAAACAGTAGTCTGGAGATGCTGAATTTTTCAGTAATAAAGGTATCCATTATTAGAAATGTATACATTCTAAAATGAACAATGAATGTCAAATTGAGTAATTTGAATGAGTAGAATAATATTCATATTGAAAAATCAAAATTATAAACAACTTTTTAAAGATAAATATTTGCATGAAGTACATATATTTAGGCACATGATTTTTTCAGGCATGCAGGAAGATCACAAAAAGAAAGTTTTCCACCTCCTCTTCCCCACCGCATCCACCATCATCCCCCCACAATCTCTCCAGAGATTCAGAGATTAGTGTGCTTTTTGTTTCCAAAAGTAGACAAAAATTGATTAGTCACTGTTTGTAGTCTTTGTGCCTAAAACAAAGATAGAGACAGTAGGAGTGAAATAAGGCACAGAATAATAAGATGCTAATTGAGCCAGGTGTACATTATGGGTTTTCTAACATCTAACTTGCATAACATTGTACCCTATTACTTCCCATGGTCACTTTAGATCTATATATGTGTTTACATGCCCACATGTAGGTCTAAACTGGGGATAAGAATGTGGGTACACCTATAAGTCTTGCTCTCAAACATATCCTAATCTACAAATCGTTCTGTAACCATCTTCAGTAAAGCAGTTACACAGCTTTATAAAGATCTTCATGGTCAATGTGCAAAAGACTGGGAAGCTGCAGGTATATGCCATAATTTGGGACAGGGCTTACACATCCATGTCTATCCCCAGTTGGTGAACACATACACAGGGCTTTTCTCTTCTTTGCTTCTAGTATAGTTTTATATTCCCTTTGTGTGCTTTTCATACCATTTGGAATCTCTGATCCAAAGAAATGACTTGGCTTACTCAAGATTCCCTGATTGTTGGAGTTTAGTGATTGATTGTTTGTTTACCTTTTTTAATCCCACAAAAAAATTTTGAAACTGTCCTTATAGTTTGGCATGGGGGTGCTGCAACCGTTTGCAGACCAGAGAATTTTGAAATATGCATAACGTTCTTCCTTCAAGAGCTTCCCATTTAAAAAGCCCATTCCACACAAAAGCAAGCAAGGTCACAGGTGATATATCTGCCCTGAAATGGGTGGCATAACCAGTACACAAGGTATGCATGTCTCTGAGTGCTCATTATTTCTTGTAAACAGATCTTTCTTATCAACAGATCTTTCTTATAAAGAGATCCAGTGACATGTTGTACCATGCAAAATGAGTTTATATCAAAGCATTCAGTGGGTCTATTCAAACTGTGTTTCTTTTTTGGATTTTATAATAGCACCATTGTTTGTTACGATGACTAAAACCCAAGTGATAGCAGCTTCCAAAGAAGCATTTTATATCTGGCAGTATCGTGTAGACAAGAAGCTCACAGCGATGGAAATTAACCAGGTAGCACGGACTAGAAAAGAAGGCAAAGAGAGGTTTGTGTCCTGGTTTTGTAGTTTCTTTTCCTGTGTTGCTTACCTCATGCCATTCTCTTTATAACATTTAGTTAGTAAGCCACAAGTTATTATTCCTCTCTCTGTGATAACAGCTGTACAAGGGTTTTGGGGAAGAGGCTTGGCACATCTTCAGCTCAGTTGGTGTTGCCTCAGCCATTCTCACTGAACAATCAGCCTGCTAATTAAGACATGCAGCAAACACTTATCAATCACTGGAAGCAATGTTTACAACCCACTCTATGGAATAGACACACAAGCCAGCACAGAGACTGTGCCCTGCTTTCTGTATGCTTGAAACTGGATCCTGACTACTCTTTTGTGTGTCCTTCTGCCTGCATTGGCTATCCCAGCAACTGACTGATTCCTTGGCTTCTTGAACTTTGGACTGCTTATTTTTTTTCTCTCCTCTCCCAATAAATTAAGTACAAATATTAATTAGTCGCATTCCTAAGAAATGTGGGTAATTAATGTTCATGGAACTGTTTTCTTGGCAATTTTCACAGACCCCTGTAGTCAGTCAGTGTCTCTTAAATTTTTCTCTTCTGAACTGTTCCTGCACCTAGAAGTAACATTATCTTAGTGCTCAATTTGCAGGTTGATGGAACTTTCTACCATCCCTCCTCCAGGCCTATCAGCAGCCTGAAAACCAGTCCCAGGTATTTCCCAAGACTTCTGGATCAGGTTCCAGGTTATATCAGGGGCTACAAAGAGGAGTGGATCAAATATGTCAGTGTAAAGAAGTTTATGGAAGGAACCCCATCCCATATTTTTCAGGAAGACATCCTGACCTTCTGGAGTAGTTCAAATATGTCAATGTAAAAAAGTTTATGGAAGGAATCCCATCCCATATTTTTCAGGAAGACACTCTTGACCTTTCGGAGCAGATTTCCAGGGATCACAGGTGATTGCAGTGGGAAGGAGAAGACAGAATAATTTTCTTTCATGAATGAAGTTATTTTAGATTAAAAGCCTGTATCTATTTGCAGAAAGGATACTGATTTAAGGAACAATATTTTATGGGAACAATATGCTTTAATAAATTCTTTTAGTCAAATTATTGTATCTCTTTTCAAAACAGCAGGTGGTTCTTCTCCATCTTCCTTCAAAATCTAGTCATCTTTGGCTTCAATAATTATCTGTTTTCTTTCAGGATTTATCATGTAGATGATAGCCCTTCTGGAGCAGGTGATGGAGTCCTTGACTATGCTAAAGTCCTACAAGTAAGATCTGCGATTATACTATATTTTGACTTAATAATTATATTTTAATTACTACTTTTCCTTCTGAATGTATTTTTTGTTAGTGGTTTTGCTCTGCAGTTGTCTTGTGTGTGGGCAAGGAGGTTGACTGATTTTGGTGATTAAACGAATGTCATTCATATGGTTTCAGGGAACACGAGATCCAATCTGTGCAATAACAGCATCTGATAAGACACTCATTATTGTAAGTAACAAAGATGAAATATATATGTTAACAATATTTTCATTTTAGTTTTCTGTCACAGTGGCTCTCAAGGGAAATAAATAAAGTTAAATTTATAGTAAGGTGATCTTCTGCTACCAGTGACTTACATAAAACATACGTAAGACACCAAATGCTCTCAACAGTATGCTCTCAACAGTATCAGATCGTAGTATCATATGACTCCTGACTCTGGTTCCTTAATGGAACAGTAGCAAAGAAATACACTTCCTAAGGAACAGATCTGCTTAATACTCCTCTTCCCTTTCTAGCCGGCATTCCTGCTGTTTTTTCAATTGCTGGTCTTAGTAGCCAACATCATCGTTTTTCTTATAATTCTCAGAGGTAGTGGTGTTAAATTGCTTCATTGGTTCCACAGCAGTAATTTAAGTTTCTGTGGGCAATATGTGTATAAACAATGGGGTGTTCACTACATATTGCTATGAAATGTGAGCAGTTTCTTCTTCGTGGTCTCTGTGCCTTCATACACTAGGAGCTTTAGCGCCTGCGCGGTAGCGTTCGGAAACTTCTAGAGCTTGTTCGCTTGGCGGGAACCCCTCCCCCACGCCGGTACTGCGCATGCTCCTCCCGCCGAGCAACGGTCTCTCCTCAGTTCTTTCTCGTCCGCCGTCGCGTATGGAAGGTTCTTTGGTTTGTTCCTCTCACTTTTGTGCTTGGCTTGCTGTTTCACGGTTTTACGGACTTTTGGACTGTCTCTGACCTCTCTTTCGGACTCCCCATTCGGCTTTTGGTCTTTCGGATTTTCGCAGTTTGGCGTTCTTCGTCTTATGTCCGCGCTCTTCAAGAAGTGCGTGTCCTGCGGGCGCAAAGTTGCCCTCAACGACGGCCACAAGGAGTGTCTTTTCTGTTTGGGTGAGTCCCACAACATTCGGACTTGCCCAATTTGCCGGGATTTTACTCCCCAAACTCTCCGCAACCGGTCCGCGAGACTTAAGTCTTATTGTTGGGAACAGTCTCTGCGGGCGATAGACGAGACCTCCACTTCCAAGATGGCCGACAAGAAGACGACCACGCCATCGATGGTATCGGCGGCTGCCGGTCCGTCCACCTCGTCGGTATCGGGCTCGGTACCGGCGAGAACGCCGATCTCGGCGTTACCGAGGATCCCGAAGCTGTCGGCGGCTGCCAAGTCAGCGAAAGGATCCTCGACGGCGAGGAAGGCTGAGGCTCCCCTGATGGAGACGCCTGCTAAAAAGCGCCCTGCTCCGGACGGAGGCAAGGGCAAGGAGAAGGAGAAGAAGAAGCGCTCCCCGGCTGGGGACGTTCAACCTCCTCCTCCTCCTCCTACTCAGCAGCCTTCCAAAGGGCGAGGCGAGTCCGTCGATCTCTCGGATGATGAGATCGAGGACGTTCCCCAACAGCGCCCAGACTCGCCTGTGGCAGACCCTCCAACCCTGGTGGAGGAGCGCCACCGCCCTCCCAGCCGTCGCAGGTCGGCCGACCTGCAGCAGAGAGAGACCTCTGCTTCTCCGGAGCGGCGTTCGACCTCCTTCCGGTCCCGGTCCCGCTCTTCCGAGCGTCCGGTGGCCTCACCGCCTCCTAGGGAGACAAGAGAGGAACAACCTCGCTCGTCTGCCTCCAGATACACCTCGGCGTCCTACGTGGCCAGGTACGCAAGGGAATCTGAATGGAGAGAGCGCCCGGCCTCTTATCGGTCACATTCACCATCGTACCGGGATCGGTACCATCGTGGCCCGAGTCGCTGGGAGACCTTCCGGAGGTCCCGGTCACCTCGTCGACAGCGCGAATCGCGCTCGCCTAGAGGGGACGAGGCTCGGTACCGTCGACACCGAAGCCAATCTCCGTCGGACCGCCGCTCCTTCAGCCGCTCTCCCTCTCCTCGATATCATAGGGCGAGGGAGCCTTCACCTCGGTATCGGGCGATATCGCCACCTTCTAGGGTCATGGCAACGGCGACGCGCCCTACGGAGTCGGTAGTGACTGAGCGGGCTACGACGACGTCAGCCTGCCAGACTACCCCTGTCACCACTAAGAAGGTGAAGTCAGCGGTCAGCCAGCCCAAGCGGGACGCTGCTACTACCACCGCCCCGGCTGCAGAGAAGCCTAGGAAGGCAACACCTGTGGCGACTGCGAAGGAGCCGGAAAGCGAGCGGCGAGAGGACTCACCGAGCTCAGAGTCGTACGACTCGAGTGCGGAATCAGAGGTGTCTGAGGCGGCCTCCCAGGAGTCTCCTCCGCTGGGATTCGGGGACCCGATCCCAGATTCTGCTCCAGATGACGTCCACCAGTTCTCTGCGATGCTGCTCCGCATGGCCACTACCCTCGGCCTTAAGATCGCCGATGCGGAGCCGGGGGACGACGATTCAGTCTTCTCCGTCTTTGAAGGGAAGCAACCTGCCACGGCCCCGCTGCCTCTCCTGCCCCGGGTATCCAGACTGGTGAAGGCCGCCTGGGATAGGCCGGCCTCGGCTCAGCCGATACCGCAGCGGCTGGAACACCTCTACAGGGTGCAGAAGGATAACGCCGGTTATCTCTTTAATCACCCTGCACCGAACTCTGTGGTGGTCGAGTCGGCACAGACGAAAGGCTCCGGCAGGCAGCACACCACCCCGCCGGACAAAGAGGGCAGGAAGTTGGACGCCTATACAAGAAGGTTCTATTCCGCCGCCTCCTTGCAGATCAGGCTGTCCAACACTCAGGCTTGCCTCGCGGCATACCTGAAAAAGGTGCTCGATCGCCTGCAACCGGCGATGGAGGCGGTACCGGAGGACATCCGCCAAGCCTCCTCCGTGATCTTCAACGAGGCCATCTCCATCGCTCGGCAGCAGATGGCCTCCTGCAGGCACGCAGTGGAGATTGCCTCCCGGGTCATGGCGGGATCCATCGGCCTGCGCCGCCATGCTTGGCTGCGGCCGGCCGACATCCAGGAGGACACCAGAAGGAGGATTGAAGATCTCCCCTTCGACGGTGAGGGCCTATTCAATTCGTCCACCGACGAAGCGTTGGACAATCTCGTTAAGGCGAGGCTGACCGCCAAGAAGATCGGGCTACAGCCGGCCACGCAAGCCCGCAGGACCTCCACCTTCCGCCCATCCTGGCGACGATCTTCCACCTCGTCGTTCCAGCGTTCGGCCCAGTCTGGACAGTCGAGACCGTCCTCCGGCTCATCGGCCAGACGCACGATAAGACGACGCCCGGCTTCGTCCAAGAAGTCCTCCTCCGAGACAAAGTCTCGGTTTTGACGTGCCTGGCAGGACCTACCAATACCCACTCTTCAGCCTACCATCAGCGCTCGGAGACCGACCGACTCTGGCTCGACATCTCGCGGAGTGGCAATGTGTCACTACGGACTCTTGGGTGCTTTCCATCGTCCGTCTTGGCTACGCCATTGAGTTTCTCGATATTCCTCCTCGAGGCGCTTACTATTCCACGCCGTCGAGTCCGGCCCTCCTGGAAGAGATCCAGTCCCTCCTCCAGAAAGGGGCGATCGAGCAGCTCCCGCAAGAAGCCAAGACCACCGGCTTCTTCTCCAGGTACTTCACGGTACCGAAAGCCGACGGTACCCTCCGGCCGATCCTAGACCTCAGAGGGGTGAACTACTACATCTGCCCCAAAAGGTTCAAGATGGTCACGATACCGTCGATCCTGCCCTTCCTACATCGAGGGGACTGGTTCGCCTCCATCGATCTCCGAGACGCATACTTCCATATCGCCATTCGCCTGCAGCACAGACGGTACCTCCGCTTCGCAGTCGACGACACCTGTTACCAGTACAAGGTGCTGCCGTTCGGACTCTCGACTGCCCCAAGGGTCTTCACCAAGTGCATGGCCCCGGTGGTATCCTTCCTGCGGACGAAGGGTGCTTCTGTCTTCCCTTACCTCGACGATTGGCTGTTGGTGGCGTCCTGCAAACAGAGACTTTACCACGACGTCCACATGACGTTGTCACTCCTGACCCGCCTTGGTCTACGGGTGAATCCGAAGAAGTCCCACCTCGAGCCGGCGAGGATCTTGGACTTCATCGGGGCGACGCTCGACTCGACCTCCGCCAGGACGTACCTACCAGAGTCTCGAGCCCAAACCCTGATCCGGGCCGCCGCTCACGCTCGTACGGCCCCGACGTTATCTGCGAGAAGCGTCCAGCAGCTCTTGGGCTACATGGCTGCGACGACCGCTGTGACATATCTCGCCAGGCTGAGAGCGAGACCTCTTCAACACTGGTTCGTCCGCATATTCGACCCCCTGCGAGACGAACAGACACTCCGACTGCAGCTGCCGGAAGACGTCCGCTCATCCCTCCGATGGTGGCAGTCGCGACGCAATCTCATGTCAGGGATGCCTTTCCAACAGCCGACACCGAAGGTGACGGTAACGACCGACGCCTCCCTGTATGGATGGGGTACCCACTGCGGCGATCTCAGAGTCCGCGACAGATGGACCGACGACGAGACCGCTCTCCATATCAACGCGCTGGAGCTGCTCGCCGTCTCGAAAGCGCTACGGGCGTTCCGCCACGTCGTAGCGGGGCGCACGGTCCTGGTTCTGACGGACAATACCACCGCCGTCTGTTACATCAACAGACAAGGAGGGACTCACTCCACAACCCTGCTCAACATTGCACTCGACTTGTGGGAATGGTGCATTCGCCTGCACACGCATCCCGTGGCAGTTCACCTGGCCGAGCAGGAGAACACCACGGCAGACGCCCTCAGCAGGGACACCTCATCCCATCACGAATGGTCTCTCTCCGGAGAGGCGTTCAGACTGATTCGGGACCGCTGGGGCGAACCATCGATCGACCTCTTCGCGACCAGGGAAAACGCGAAGTGTCGCCGATTCTGTTCCAGAGCGGGCCACGATCGTGCCTCCATCGGGGACGCTTTCCAGTTTCCGTGGACCGGGGAACTCCTCTACGCGTTCCCGCCGTTCCCGCTGCTCGGCCGGACGATATCGAAGATCCTCGCCGACCGAGCCGACGCGATCCTGGTAGCCCCGTACTGGCCGAGGCAACATTGGTTCGCACCCCTGCTACAAGCCGCACGAGACGACCTGCTCCGGTTGCCACCGACACCGGACCTGCTCTCCCACTCCGGCGGCCGAGTCCTCCATCCGGACCTGCCACGCCTGGCCCTCCATGCCTGGAGGATATCGCACTAGACGATCCCGTGCTCAGTACCGTCCTCGTCGCGGCCAGGAAGGAATCCACCCGTCGCAACTATCAATATAAATGGCGACGCTTCCTGACCTTCGCTAACGAGAGGAGTGAGCTGGTATCGCCCGCGGGGCTCTCTACCGTCCTGCATTTCCTCCTGCACCTCTGGCAACAGGGTCTGGCGTTTCCATCCCTGAAGGTGTATCTCTCCGCGATCGTGGCATACCAACCGCCACGATCGGCTGCCTCGGCCTTCTTCAGGAACGATACCGTTAAGCGGTTCCTGAAAGGACTTCATCATCTCTACCCACCGGTATCGCCGCCGCTACCGCCGTGGTCCCTCTCGCTGGTGCTCTCGCAGCTGACAAAGCCGCCCTTCGAGCCGATAGCGACCTCGGATGACAGGCTCCTGACCATGAAAACTGCCTTCCTGGTAGCGGTGACCTCAGCGAGGCGAGCGGGTGAGATCACAGCTCTTCGATCCGATGAGCCCTTCACGGTCTTCCACAGAGACAAGGTGGTCCTGAGACCTGACATCTCGTTCCTGCCTAAGGTGGTGTCCAGTTTCCATCTCAACCAGGACATCATCCTGCCTGCCTTCTTCCCGAACCCGACGACACCGTTGGAGCGGTCCCTCCACTCCCTGGACGTGCGTCGGGCCGTGGCCTTCTACATGGACAGGACTGCTTCCTTCCGACAGACGCCGCATCTCTTCGTTTGCTATGGGCGACGTCGGAAGGGCCTTAAAGTGTCCACCCAGCGCTTCTCCAAGTGGGTGGTACGGACTATTCAACTGGCGTATGAGCTCGCGAGGAAGCCTCCGCCAGTCCTGCTTCGAGCCCACTCCACCAGAGCGGTGGCTACTTCTGCGGCCCTCCTGCGAGGAGTTGACCTGCATGAACTCTGCCGTGTGGCGACCTGGTCCCAACCATCGACCTTCGTGCGCCAGTACAGGCTCGACTGCCGGTCGCGCAGAGATGCCCGGTTTGGATGTGAGGTGCTGGCTTCCGTGCTGTAGGACCTGACCCGCCATCCGACCGGTAAGCTACACAGTCTCCTAGTGTATGAAGGCACAGAGACCACGAAGAAGAAGAACAGGTTGCTTACCTGTAACTGTGGTTCTTCGAGTGGTCATCTGTGCCATCATACACACCCGCTTTCCTCCCCTCTTTCTCAGGTCCCTGTAGGTTCTACGGCGGACTGAGGAGAGACCGTTGCTCGGCGGGAGGAGCATGCGCAGTACCGGCGTGGGGGAGGGGTTCCCGCCAAGCGAACAAGCTCTAGAAGTTTCCGAACGCTACCGCGCAGGCGCTAAAGCTCCTAGTGTATGATGGCACAGATGACCACTCGAAGAACCACAGTTACAGGTAAGCAACCTGTTCTAAGCATGGATTGGGGTGATCACTGTTGTGGATGCAGTGTCTGAGAGCAGAAAGTTAGAGTAGCCAAATATTATATGATAATAGTATTTCAATACCATATCTGAATCAATACCATATTTGAGGAGAGAAAAGGCAATGGTCACATGACTTTATATAATTACATATAAAGAAGGAAACAAGTGGGATGACATTCTGCAGTGGAAGAGAGAAAAGATGTCAGTGAAATCGTGACATGCAACAAAAACAGATGGTAGTTTCAAAAACATTAAAGTAAGATAATTTGGGACTCCAACTGAGTTAATTTTGTCTGCAAAAACCCATATCATGCCGTAGGACAAGAAATACCAGGCATGGAATCATTAAGCTGAAAGAAGTGACACATAAGTCTTACATGTCTCTTTCTCCAATGCAGAAAGATACAGTTCAGAAACTGAGAGATGTGAATCATTTGCACTCATATGGAAGTGATAGCAAAAGCCCAATGGACACAGCCAAACCATCATATCTCGCAATAAGAAGCTGAAATGTACACAAACCTTCTGTCAACACCCACAGTCCCTTCTCTCCTCCCTCAGCAGTGTACTGCAATCAAATCTGAAGTCTCTAGTTTTAACGACAGTATACCACTACAGCCAAACCAATAAACATATCCAGGTTCAAACAAGTCAGAACCTTAGACCATCTTCGACTGTGGTTTAACACTGTGGCTTCTTCTCACTCTGGAAACCATTGTTTGTTGGCTAGGACAAAACTATGAGTAATTTGGGAAGGACACCATGAAGAGAGTAGAAAAAGGGCTGCATTTGAAGGCAAAAGGCTTATTCATACCTCGTTATCTGATCCAATTGAAAAATCATCTGAACATAATCAGTGTTACATGTTAACCTGTTTATTAAATCAGAACATTAAAATTTTGGAATTGCATAATTCAGACCTTGGTTAAGTTACATCTTCCGGTTTTTCCTTCCAGGAGTCATTTTTATTAGCCTAACTGATATAGAAAATTGACTTAAACATTTTCTGTTAGGAAGGAAAGAATGCTCTTGCTGCCTTCCTGAAAAAGTTTGTTTGTTTTCTAGGGACGAGAATCTGGCACCCTTCAAAGTTACAGACTTCCTAATGTTGGCTTAATTCGAAAGTATGTTCTAAACTGTCGACCTTATCAGCTGTCCCTGAATTGCACATCCAGGTAAGACATAATAAAATAGCTTCTCATTTTTGATTAACAGTTCGTATATACCAGGGTACTTTTTATTGTTGTTGTATGCCATCAAATAATTTCCAACTTATGGCAACCCTAAATTGAGCCTATCACAGAGGTTTCTTGGCAAGCTTAGTTCAGAGAAGGGTTGGCACTGCCTTCTTCTGAGGCTGAGAGAGTGTGACTTATCCAGGATCATCCAGTGGGTTTCCACGATCAAGTAGGGATTTGAGCCCTTGTTTTCCCAGAGTCCCAGGCCAGGACTAAAACCACTTCACAATGCTGGCTCTCTAAGGTACCTTACATTGGTTAAAACATTAATAAATGTAGCACAGGAGGTTTAATTGTATGTAGGTGTATATACTATAGAAAGTCAGCATTGTGTAGTGATTTGAGCATTGGACTACAACCCTGGAAACCAGGGTTCAGTTTCCAGCTCAGCCATAGAAAACCACTGGGTGACCCTGGGCACATCACATACTCTCAATCCCAGAAAACTCCATTATAGATTTGCCTTGGGGTCACCATAAGTTGAAAACAACTTGAAAGCACACAACAACAACAACAACATACATACATGCAATATTGAGGACAAGGCTTTTAATAGACTAGGAAAATGGGAGGGGACAGACATCCGGAGGAGAGGTTGTAGATAGAAGTTGGGATAAGTACTGTTCTTTTTGACACCAGTTTTACAAGGCAAACCCTATTATTGCTGTCCAGTTCTGCTGCTGGAATTCTGAGGAAGGACTTCAAAGTCAATTTTTTTAAAAATTATTTTTATTACAGCAGACAAAAGCAAAGACCGGAAAGGTAGAAACTCAAGTCGTGCATAAGATATCTACTCGTGTATATGGTCTGGGGTTGTTAAGAATATGTGCATCATTGTTAAAATGTATTGTTAACATGGAATATAGAGAATGATTTTAATTTAGAATTTTTATGTTATCAATTTGTCTCATATTAGTTTGGAGGGTGGTTAGAAAATAACTATAATAATCAACTGTTTTTCCAGCAATTCGGGAGTGCTTTTAAATGTCACTTGTTAGTATTGTTGTTAAAGATTTCAAGGTTGTGTTAAAGGGTGTAGCTACGTTGATTAGTTGGAGAGGTTAATAGGTAGGTATATAGGTTGTTTAGGTAATATATAGCTGTAAATAGCATTGTATAGTGTTTGTTTTGTGTTGTTGTTAGTACAATGTGAATTATGTGTAATTTTCTGAGGTAATTTTTGTTTGTTTGATTTTGTTCTGTTCTTAGTTAATTTATGTTGTAATGTGTGGCACAATGTTGTTAAAGTACTGCTCTCCTATTTTTGTGTGCCTTTATCCTCCTTTTACTCTGTTTTTAGTCGTCTTGCTATCATAGCTATGTCAGGAATGCTGATTTTCTTTGACTTGGATACACGAGTAACAGATGCTTCAGGATGCCAAGGAGTAGGTGAACAACTCAAACTGGAACGCAGAGATGTTTGGGATATGAAATGGGCCAAAGATAATCCCGACCTATTTGCCATGATGGAGAAAACAAGAATGTACGTGTTCAGAAACCTGGATCCTGAGGTAGAGCAATAAGAAATAACTATAAGCAAAATTTTAATTGGACTAGAAGATGGATTCTGTTGTTTTTCTCCATATCTTTTGGGCCAGTAAAGGAAAGAAGATAAGTAGCAATAGCATATGTATATCTTGTTAGGAATACACACACATATGCCATTCTTCACTAGAAAAAGGTTCTCAAAATAACTTACAAAAATAAGTAGTATGACAGACTTTTTCCTACCATAAAGGGAAGAGAGAGAAACAAAGAAAAATTCAGTTACAAAGTTACAAAGTTTTAGTTATGAAGGCCTATATCCAGTTGTAGTCTCCAACAAGAAGAGATGTATTGAATCAATAAATGATTGATAGATAGATAGATAGATAGATAGATAGATAGATAGATAGATAGATAGATAGATGAATGAATGAATGAATGATAACATAAATGATAACTTACATTTCAGCAGCTGATTTGGTAGTTCTACTTTAGTAGAGATTAGTCATTGGATTATACCAAAGTTGTTCTAGATGTTCTCTCTGGCAGAGAAGGATGCAGCAATCATATAGAACTCTATAAAATTTTCTAAATGTTGTTGGCTCAGGCTCTTCTTGTTTTTACATGTCACTGTAATTAAATAAAATATATTCATTAATAAACACATTTTTGAAAATCCCTATAGGTCCTTTGTCAAGGATCTAAAGAACCTTCCATTGTACACCTCCTGGCTTTTTACAGGCCTTGCTGTCTCAGTGTTGTTCTTTTACCTTCTGAAAAGGGGACAGAGACTCCTTACAAGAGCTTTCTGCATAGTATTACTACCACACAGAGGGGCTCTTTTGGTCTTAACTTTAATTAGAAGAACTAGAGAAACTGACCTATCATCAAATAATATTGATATTTGCTATAGTGATTTAAAAAAGTCTTGCTATATTTCACATTCAGACTTCTAAACAGGTATTTGGGAGAGGGTTATAAATTTGAACCTCAAATACTAATAGTTTATTTTGAATTGCTCACACGTGTTCAATTTATTTTAAGGAACCCATTCAAACATCTGGATACATTTGCACCTTTGAAGATTTAGAAATTAAATCGGTGTTGTTGGATGAAATATTTAAAGTGAGTAATGATCCCACTCTCTTTGCAATTTTTAAAACAATTTTCTTTAAAAAAAAAGAATGAAATGAATAATAGCTAAAATAAATTCACTTTTGCATATTTTGTAGAATCCAGAACATCCAATGAAGGATGATATACTTAATTTTGAAATTAGATCACTACGAGATGCTCAAGCAATTCTTAAGGAAGCTGGGATTGCAGAGTCTACCCAGTTCATTGAAGAGAACTCACATCCAAGACTCTGGTAAAATGCCACTTTTTCTTGTGTCTTCTCTTTATGTGTGTTATATGTGTATTTATTCCTATTAGTTTTCTAGTTTAATTCCTGCATTAATAAAACATTTTTTGTAGCAGGAATATTTAGCTATTTATATTTAGCTATTATGTAGGGAAATAGACTAGACTATGGACATCAACTAGGCTATTTCAGTAGCAGTTCTAAGATCTGTTAGTTAAATGTCACACCTCTGAAGGTCTAACTGAATATTTACTGCTTATTACTCTCTTTGTAAAATTGCAGTCTGAGGCTTTTTCACAGTTCTTCTTGATCCACAGTGGGCCCTCTGCCTCAGTCACAGACAAGCAGGATCCTTCAGCAAGCCAAATAAGTCCAGAGACAGAGAATACAAAAATGCAGTGAGGAAAGCATGCAAAAGTCAGAGACCAGATAGAAGCTGCTTATCCATGAGTACAGGGGCCTTTTCCCTGTTATTGGAAGCCAGGAGTGTTATGAGAAATGTTTGGCCTGTTGCTACACAGGGGCCCTTTCCGCAGCTTACCTTTTTGCGGAGCTGAGGTGCGGGGATCACGCGAGCAGCCTCTTGCAAGTGGCTCTTGCGTCCCCGCTGCTTCAGCTCCGCAGCCGCTGCCTGCTCTCAAGCAGGGACCGTGAGAGCCCCTCTTCTTCCTTCCGCAGCACACCCTGGGATTTTCCCAGGCTGCACTGGGGCAGTAAGCGTGAGCGCCACAGCTCTGGAGCTCCACATGCACAGTAAATGCATGCAGGGGGCCGGAGTGATGCATGATCACGCACCATTTTCGACTCAAAGCTGAAAATGAAATAGTGTGCGATCGACGGCTGCAAGCCCCTGGAGCATCACGCAATTGTGAGTGTGTCGTGTGGACCGCTCTTCACAATTGTGTGACGTTCCAGGAGCCCTTTCACATGGCAAATGCCATGCGAAAAGAGCCAGGGACTTCTCCAACATGAGTCCAAAACCCCCAAAAGTATTACCCCTCTGAGTCAGGGCAACCTGGATGTAGAAAACTGTGATGCCTCTACCCACCATGAAAGATGTGTTGAGAGTTAAAACATTTGCCCATTCACCCATTGCCAAGGTATTCACTCCATAATTGCTGGATGAACTAAAGTGACATTTAAGAACAGTTTAGCAAGAGTCCATCCACTTCTTTTCTCTCTCTCTTTCACAGGGACAAATTGAGAGATAAGTAATCATTTTGTTGTTGTATGCCATTCAAGTCATTTCTGACTTAGGATGATCTGACTTATGGTGAACCTGTCACAGGGTTTTCTTGGCAAGATTTGTGTGCGGAGAGGGTTGTCATTGCTTTCCTCTAAGGCTGAAAGAATGTGATTTGCCCAGTGTCAGTCAGTGGGTTTCCATGACCAAATAGTAATTTGAACCCTGATCTTCTGGAGTCATAGTCCAGCGCTCAGATCACTACCTCACAGTGGTTCTCAGGCAGTCATTATAGCAAGCACTATTCTCACTTCTGTACTATGTCTAAGAATGTGGTATTCTCAGGAAAGCCTCTAGGAGTTCCCACCACTCCAGCATATCTTTGCCAAAAAAAAAACAAAAAACCCCTCAAGAAGGTACAGAAAGGAAATCTAGCACTTTCTCTGGTAAAGAAGTATGAAAGAAGCTGACAACCCTGTCTCTTAATAAAGCCACTTGTTCTAGGCAAAACATATCTTCTTTATTCAGGCGTCTTTTGGCGGAAACAGCTCTCCAGAGACTTGATCTCCATACTGCTGAGCAAGCATTTGTGCGCTACAAAAATTATCAAGGCATTAAGTTTGTAAAACGCCTTCAAAATCTACAAAGTGAATCACTGAGGCAAGCTGAAGTGGCAGTTTATTTCGGGAGGTTTGAAGAAGCTGAAAGAATGTATTTGGATATGGACAGAAGGTAATTGCGCTGCCTTCGTTTGAATTACTAGGAAAATCCTCAGTGCGTAGTAGCAATAGCTGACAGTGGAAAGAAGTGTTTCTCTTGAGTGGGTTGATTTAGAAGTTTGAACACCACACTAACCAAAGTCTCATATCCTGAACTGAAGTCTACAACTCAAAGGTGGCAAACAAAGGAAAAAGTATCATTATACCAAGTGTAATGATAGCTTGCATTTATATAGAGACATAGAATGTTCAAAATATTTCCAAGCATCAGCTGGCAGTCTCCTGGACTGCCTGCATATGTACCTTTTTTGGTTACAGTGAATGGAGGGATTCAGTACCACCATCCGCTACAACCCCCTCCCTGAGCCACTTCAGTATTTTTTGTCAAGTTGCCCTTCCCTATGGCCATTCAGTGGCCAAGGGATGATGATAAGGAGGACAAGGGACAGTCACACAGCCAGCAGCTATCTCCATCCTACCCACAGAAAGGAAAAAAATATCCTCATGACCTTCCTAGGGGTCCAGGAGGGTGTCATCTTCTTCCCGCTGCTGGCTGGAGAAACAGAGCCAGGTGGATGCCTGGCTGCCCCTCCTCCTCCCCTGGTTGCTGAATGGCTGTGGGAAGACTGCCCAGCAAACAGGTATATCAAGTATTACCTGGAAAGGAAAAAGACACTCAACTAGGTGGAACTTTACAATCTGCCAGTGTGGTGCAGAATCTCAGTCTTAATCTTAGTAATCCTTAAATCATCTCTGCATAGGCAAGACACTGTTTTTGCTTATAAGGGGTACAGCCCAACAGTAATAACTTGCTCAATGACCTCATGGTTGAGATAAGATTTCAGCCAAGAAGCTTTAACAGCCCAGTCCTCTAACAAATCAACTATACTAGCTGTCAAGAATTTTAAAAATCATTTTCTTTTATGCCTGCTAAAGTTCTGTGTTTGTGATATTTGTAGAGATCTTGCTGTTGACTTGCGACTGAAACTAGGAAATGGATTTCGAGTAGTGCAGCTGTTGCAAACAGGCTCAGGACATGGTGATGATAATCTTCTTGAGCAAGCACACAATGAAATTGGGGACTACTTTGCAGATAGACAGAAATGGTATGGACATAACCTAGAACCAGAGATTATTGCAGATGTCTTCTACAATGTTATACCTACATATAGTTGACTTACAGTTTATTTGTAATTTTAATGAATTATTGATTTGATGGAGACTCAAAAATTATTTCGTTTTGATAACTGAAACATAAACGTTAGCCACTGCTTTGCTACTTTGTTAGTAGTGCGACACTTTTTTTTTTTTTTGCAGGACTGCCATTAGCAGATTAAATAGACTGACATTTTCCAGAAGCTGTACACCTACTTGACTGTTCTCTGTTTATAGCAAGGTGGTAATATTAATAGATTTTCAGACACCTACTTTTGTGTTGGGGGGG
Organism: Ctenosaura bakeri; assembly: GCA_948474755.1. Lineage (NCBI taxonomy): Eukaryota > Metazoa > Chordata > Lepidosauria > Squamata > Iguanidae > Ctenosaura > Ctenosaura bakeri. The sequence goes on along the minus strand of CAOLHI010001105.1, from coordinate 393,551 downwards.
TTTCTCCTTAGGGCAAATGCTGTTCCTTATTATGTACAAGGCAGAAATCATGAACGTTTGGCTGAATGTTACTATATGCTGGAAGACTATCAGGCATTAGAGGATTTGGCTAACTCCCTTCCAGAAAACAACAAGCTGCTTCCTGTAAGTACATAAAGTTCCTCGTTGTGATTACTCATTTTCAACTTTAGTCCTACACACACTTAGGTGGGGATAAGTGACGTTATATTCAGTGGAACCTGCTCCTAACAAGACATCTATAAGATTGTCTTGTATCTCTTTGGCTACATAAGCAAAAGTAAAGTAAAGGCTGATACATTCAGAAGAATCAAATCAAGGGTAACAGTGATGAAAATGTCTGTGTAAAGATGACAGTGTTTTGCCTCATGCTGAAAGGAGTTGCTTCTCAGAATAACTCTGTGTTATCCAATAACTAATCACTCATTTTACAAATCAGATCCTGTATGTTATTCATTATCCTGTATGTTATTCATATGTTTCAAGTTTCACCAAAAGTGACAAAACAGAAACCTCTTCAAGAATATTCTTTTCATCACATATGGTCTTTAAGACATAAATAACCTTAGACATTTTCTTTTCCAGAGCTCTTTTGAATGCTAAATTTTCAAAGATTAAATACCATATTCAAGTCAAAAGAATGCCAACTGCAAATAAGAAAAATGGTGGGGGTGGTATAGAAGAAAATGGCACATTGTACATTGTAAAATAGAATAGCATATCCCAGTTTACCATGTGATAAATATGTCAAAAGTGTAAACAATAAAAAATGGAGAAGGTGGTAATGATCTTAGAATTTCCATGAGTTACACTGCATGGCAATATTTTCTCGCTGAATGCTTCTCATAAGGTTCATGTCTGTCAAAGTAAGCTGTTACTTGGCACATGCCACGCTGAAAGTGTTAATGTTTAAGGTGCAATATAACTCTGTTGTTTTTATGCTACTGACCAAGGATCCCATTCTCCTGGAGATTCATGGTTCATTTGTTGTCTCTTGCAGGATATAGGCCACAAGTTTGTTACTGTGGGTATGTGCGAACAAGCTGTAACGGCTTTCCTGAAATGTAACAGACCAAAGGATGCAGTAGATATCTGTGTAAATCTCAACCAGGTAAAAGTATAAGCCAGTGCTGGGGGTGCTGCAATGGAAGTTTCTACCATGTTACTTCAATGGTTAATTTTAGTATAATTCTTTCCTCTGTGCCCTTCTGATGATCATAGGCCCTTTTCGCCTTAGTCTTCTCGCGCAAGCGGGGGAGGGCGGCTCGCGCAACAAGCCTTCTCCGGGAGGCTGCCGCTTCCCCCTCCTTCCTTCCGCAGGCGAAGGAAGGAGCGGCGAAGCGCAGCCTCCCGGAGGCGGCAGCGGCTCGCGCATCCGTCCATTCCCCCCCCGTGCGCGCGAGAAAGGAGCCTGTCCCCTCCACCCTCCCACGCGCGAGAGAAAGGCGCTCCTCCCGTCCGCCCCCCGCGCGCGAGAGAGAAAGGCGCTCCTCCCGTCTGCCCCCCGCGCGCGAGAAAGGCGCTCCTCCCGTCCGCCCCCCGCGCGCGCGCGAAGCAGGACCTGTCGCGCGAGCGCCCCGCCCCGTTCCTTCCTTCCGCAGGGGCGGAGGGAAGGAAGCGCGACCTGGCCGGCTCCTGGACGCTCCGCACGAAAGGTAAGTGCGCACGGGCGCCAGGAGCGTTGCGCGAGCGCGGGTGATTTTCGCTTGGAAGCGAAAGTCAAAAAACCCGCGCTCGCGCCGCTTCAGCCCCATGAGCCCGGCGGAAGTGGGAGTGCGTCGTGCGGAGCGATGCTCCCACTCCCGCGAGGCTCACAGGGCTGTCGCGCGAGAAAAGGCCCATGCAAAAAGGGCCATAGATGTGGTAGCCAAGAGATCTATTATAAAATAGCAACCTAGGAGTCTATATTGCAAACTAGCAGTTTATATCCTTCTGTACTGAGAGTCTGAGGGCCAAACCACAAATGATATGAGAGATCTGCAATTGGATCTCCCAATATCTTTTTATTTTCCTAAAAGCAGAGGGGATAAAATTTGGGTGATGGCCACAGCAGCTATTATTCTCAGCCATTATTCTTTACTGTACTGTACTGAATCATTCTGAAGCTGCCGTTAACCATGCAAGGTAACACAAACAGTAGTCTGACAGGAAACATGGAGAAGGAGCTAATCCAGTGCTATGGGGGGTGAAATTCCTAGATCTGTTTCATACAATTTCATGGCTTGCATCCAATTGAATCCTAAGATTTGTAGTTTTTCTGAAGTATTTAGAATTATCTGTAAGAGAGCTTCAGTGCCTCACCATAGTACAAACCCTAGGTTTCCATGGGATGGAACTATGGCTGTAAGTGGAATCATAGTGCTATATTTGTGTAGTGTGAAAGACATTTTAGACAAGGATGTCTGTGTCACCTTATAGTTTGGCCCTAAGTAGTAAATAGTAGCTAGAGGAGTTGAACTCTGATTAAATATTTCCAAGGTTTGATCAGGGTTTTTTTTCTATAACCACACTTATCGCAAATGTAAGATAGAATAGGATAGTATTTATTATAACTTTATTAATTGATATATGTTTTCAGTAACATTGTGTTAGATTTTGTTTCTTGTTCATTTATAGGGAGGGATTTCTGTCTACTCACAATATGTCTGCAAACCCACCCACCCTCCAGCAGTCCCAAAAATCCCTCAATGTCAAGATTTAGCTCTGCCTGTAAAGTAAATGAGGAAATGGGAAAGCCCTCTTCTCAACACAAGGAAGGATAGGTTTCAAGCTATAGTAAACATTGACTTGTTCAAGTGATTGAAAATTGTACTAATTGGTCTAAGTCTGGCCAATTCTTAAATAAGAACATAAGTCCAGTTGCTAGTCCCAGTTCAATTGCCCCATTGAATCAGTTGCTGAATATTAAATAAGCACTTAAGTGAATGACATTTGTTCAGTGAGTCTTTTCTATCTGGGACCAGTAACTGGCATTAGGCCAAGATATCATTTGGTCTCCTATGTGTGCCACTTGAAACTCCCATGATTTAAAAAAGAGGCAGAATATGAGTGTACCAAAATAAAAACAGTTAAGCTATTTTCAGTGCCATTTGGGGATTTTGACACAGACAGTTCAGTCACTGCTGTGTGGAGAATGCAACCAATGAAGTAGAAGTATTACTTAAACTGTCATCATATTGCATAAAGGAAGAAGAATATTTTTATTTCCACCAAAAGCTCTGTCCATGAAGACCCCTGCAGTCCTGAATTAAAATTAAGACTGCTGCTGTAGACCACATTTATACCATTCTATTTTGGAAATATTGATAGTTTTATATGCCAGGTTTTAATTTCAGTAGATCAGCAAAGAATTGGGATTAATTGGTGGCCTTGAATTTCTGAGGCCTAAACAATTCTCTCCAGTGGAAAAACACTTTTGCTCAGTCACGTAGGAAGGGGGGGGGTGGAGGCGCTTCACCCTGGGCGGCAATGTTTTTGGGGTGTCCTGGCTCATAGCCATGCCCCTGTGTGCCCTGGCCATGCCCCCACACACTGCGGCAACACCCCACATGCCATGGCCACACACCCCATGCACTGTAGCCCTGCCTCCCCTCCACATACTCCAAGCTCCACCACTGCTTTAGCTTACAAGATAAGGCTCTTAGTTTTTATATCTGAAATTGTAATTGACTAATGGTTGCTGCCTTTTCTTCTAGTGGAGTAAAGCTGTTGAACTAGCTAAGCAACACAATATGAAAGAGATTGGTTCCCTTCTAGCTAGATATGCTTCTCAGTTATTGGAAAAGAACAAACCTCTTGATGCTGTTGAGTTGTATCGTAAAGCCAACTATTTCTTTGATGCTGCTAAGCTCATGTTCAAGGTATTGCTACTCTGAGATATATGTGCTGTGTTTTTTCATTCAGTGAAGAAGTTCTGTATGTAGAAATGAGCTTCCAATTACTTAAGTATGCAATTTGTGTTTCATGAACAGTAGCTGACTTGTCTCAGAAGATCTTTCTAAAAATTCCCTTCAGAATTTTGGAAGCAGTTTCTTATGTAGCCCAAGCATCAGTTTCCTTAGTTTGTGTGGATTTTGCCATACACTTCTTTATATGAGTATCCGAGAGCACTGATGTGTCACTGATGTTCCAAGGCTGCAAAATTGTAATTAATCAATCAGCAGCTCAGTCAACTTAAATTTCATGTGCAGATTAAAATTTTGTTCCTGCAGCTGAAGGGTATGCTGCTGTGGAGACTCCACAGACATTTGAAATTTTGCTTATTTATTTTATTTTGTTTAGTTTTTTGTTGTTGTTGTTTCTTTCCAGTTTGTATCAAAAAAAATAGTATTTTACATTTTGGGTGGAAGCATTATCGGTTGCTTCCAAACTAGTATAGCTCAAGGAAGCCAAGTTCTAGGGGATCCACCATTTTCTCTACTGCAGCTGAAAAACCTCGTTAGAGTCAGAGAACTGTATTGCAACCTGGCAGTTTATATCCCCCTGTAAGAGAAGCAAACTGGTCAAAATCAGCCTCAGCGCACCCTGGATCTTGGTAGAAACAGATCTAGTATAGCACCTATCAGGTGGCTAGAGCCTTTTGACTCCTGTAAACTACTTTATATTTTGACTAACAGCATTGGAACACTTAGACCCTTTCCGCAGTTCACCCATTTTTGGCGCTGGGGTGCGGTGCTTGTGCAAGCAGCCTCCAGAGAGAGGCTTTCACTTCCCTGCTTCTTCGGCTCCACACGAGCTTCCTGCTCGCGCGAGAACCCCACCTCTTCCTTTCGCAGTGCAGCCTGGGACCTTCCCAGGCTGCACTGAGACAGGAAGCGCAACCGGCCCAGCTCCCAAGGCACCGCACGCAAGGTAAGTGCGTGCGGGGACCCAGAGTGATGCATGACCACACAGCATTTTCAGCTTCAAGCCAAAACTGAAAAAATGCATGCATGGTCCATGTCAGGCCCTGGAGCGTCGTGCAAATGTGAGTGCGTCATGTGGACCACTCCTCACATTTGTGCAACGCTCAAGGGGCCCTTTCACATCAGAAATGCCGTGCGAAAAGGGCCTTAGTGTTTGACAGAGATGATGCAGGCAGTTGTGCCAGTTGTGCTATAGCTCCCTCTCCCACCAGATTTTGGAAGGCTGTCCATATCCCTGTAGTTGTTAACTGAAGCTGCAGCTGGCCAGAGATCAAACATGCACTCCAGACCTCAAAGAATCCTCAGTCCAGTGTCAGTGAAGTTGCACGAGAGCATTGTTCTTGTCCTGATTCTTCATCCCTGCTTTGAAGTGGCCAGCTGCCATGACTCTGCAGCAGAGAAACACCAGTGCTATGCAGCTGCTCTCTCAGTCTGCCTTCCGGTTCCTGGCAAAGGGGGAAATGATTAATAGCAAGACTGGCTGGTTATATAAATAGAATATATAACTGTATTTTGTTTCTTATGTTCTTTTTTATGAGCCACAGAAAACAAAAATAAGTGTCTTCTCTTTTAACGTTATCAATTTTTTTGTCTTATCATTAAAAGATTTCAGATGAGGAGGCTAAAAGAAGGACCAAACCCTTGCGTGTTAAAAAACTATACGTCATGTCAGCTTTGCTTGTGGAACAGTATCATGAACAAATGAAAAATGCACAGAGGGGAAAAGTGAAAGGAAAGACTTCAGAGGTACCATGTTGAAATGCTTGATCACTCAAGAAAAGCTTGATTACTCACCGATGTGAAATCAAGTCACACTTTTCAAAACGATATTAGGGAAAATTCCTATAGCACAGATGGCAACAAATCTTTTTTTTTTCTCAAAAATGTGCTGTTTAGAACATTGTTTGGAAAAGCTTTATAGAAGAATATAAAAGCAAGGCAGAGGTTTTAATTGTCATAAGTAGTAATATTGTAGGTCTCTCACAGGTACTTACAACTCATAAGAAAAAGGGGGAAAAAATCTCACTAAAAAAAATCCCAATAGTCAAAGCTTGGATGCAATGTGTTAAAAGTAAGGACTTACCTCCAAATATCTTAAGGATAAAGAGAAGGCTGCAACATAATTTTTGCAAAATATTATAATGACTGGTGATAGGAGTTTTTTTAGCATTAGTAAAAAGGAAAGTGAGTAGCATTCACTTTTACTTTTAAAATATTTGGGTGGTCATTTGTGAGGAATTTTTTTCTATTTTTAAGTGATTTTTACATAAATTTAAAAAGCAATATGCCCTATTTGCTGGAGTAGAAAACTCACTGTTTTTCCCGAAAAATACTGTTTGAAAATGGGGTGCGTCTTATACACAAGTGTGTCTTGTACACTGGCAAAAAGTGTTTACTGGCATATAAATGGGGTGTGTCTTATACGCAGGTGCATCTTATACACTGGCAAATACAGTATTAGAAACATGTAACCAGGGCATTACTCTTAAAGTCATAAAAACTGTTTAATGTGTTGCTAGAAAAGATGCTGTGCTACTTCTGAAGAATAATACACCAAAACTTTGCCAGTAGCTTTTAGGAATATGTGAGGTGAAAGGAAGAAAACTTGTAGGTGAATGTCTACCCCTTTGTTGTTACTTTGTCTTGGTTGATGTGGCTTCCCTCTACTGAAATAAGGGCCATTCTGATGCCATTCTGTGCCATTCTGTGCATCAGAGCATCACATCCGAGCATACGCATAGTTTTAGGATGTACATAACTCACCAAGTGAACTTGGGTTTGGGGAAAGTAGTGCACTTGTTTTTGAAAGCTTTCGCCATTGTCTGTACTTCGTGGCTATACAGTTGACTCCACATATCTGAAAATTACATTATTACAGTGTACGAAATTCATTTTTCAACTAGCTAAAGCTCTTAATGATGAAGGAAAGGCATGATACTAAAGTGCAAAGCTAGAAAAAAACACTTTTTTGAACTATGACTCAGAATCCTCACAATCAGCCATGGTTGTAGTCCAAAAAATGAAATTTCCAAGATCTGCTTAAGAACAGAGAAAACTACTTTGCCGTCATGCTTTTTCACTATTGTATCTTATTTCCAGGCTACTTCAGCACTAGCTGGTTTGCTGGAAGAAGATGTTCTTTCTTCAGACAGTCGCTTAATCGATCATGCTTGGCGAGGAGCTGAAGCTTACCATTTTTTTATACTTGCCCAGAGACAGCTCTATGAGGGTTATGTTGATACAGCAATGAAGACAGGTAGGATTACGTTTTTGTTACAAAGTGCTGTCTGTTTTGACTTCAGTTTCATAGCCCACTATGTTCCCACTGTGATCAATCACAAGCTTCATTAACATTAGACCAATGCTTCTTAAGTTGTTTCATGTGGAAAACTACCCATTTTTTTCCCCAAATGTTCCAGGAACTAGTACAATGACCACAGTCTTGCCTGAAAACTCTCCAGGGACTGGCAGCTGATGTCTTGTGGTCCAACCACAGTCCATGGAACACCAGTTTGAGAAGCACTGAACTAGACATCCATTTCTTAAATGAACATATTCACTTTCCCTTTTAGGTTTTCTAACTCAAGGCATATTGTACACACATTAGAAAATCTGATGTTGATGCTTTAGCCATCTGAAAAGATTTGACAAACCTTGTAGGTTTTACCATGAACTCATTTTGATTAATCTTAAAGTGCAGTGCACTTTGGTTTACATAACAGCTGCTTCAGGCTAATGTATTGTCTTGTTCATTTCAGCTGAAGAACTAGGCCCTTTCCGTACACACATTCCTTTTGACTTCAGCATTTAGTTCTTTAAGAAAAGACAGAACTCTATGTGCGTGTCAGTGTGGAAGGAGATGACTGAGTGTAAAATACTGATACTTGAATAGTGTAACAAGGAAGTGTATTGTGACTTCCTCTGTTTTACAGCCCTTCATTTGAGGGATTATGAAGACATTATTCCTGCTGTGGAGATCTACTCCCTATTGGCTCTCTGTGCATGCGCCAACAGAGCATTTGGTACCTGTTCAAAGGCTTTTGTTAAACTGGAATCTTTAGAAAACCTTACCCAGGAGCAGAGGCAGCAGTATGAAGAACTTGCTCTGCAGATATTCACTAAGCACTACCCTAAAGATAACAAAAAGTCGGAATTCGATGGCCCTGACGAGTAAGCTTACTGTTCTTGTTCTAATTGAGACTGTAATTGAATATCCCTAGTTCAGATTAAATCCAGTGTTGTCCATCTGCCACTGTTGGATGAGACCTGTCCCTTCCCAGCACACCCTAAGTACCTGCTCCTGAGGGTTTGGGAGATGGGGAAGTTTATTCACAAGATATAGCCCTTTATATAGTGCATCTGTGAGTGTTGCTAAAAATAACTATCGTCATGTATTATGTTTAGCACTGAGATATTTCCAGAACTTAGATTTTAGCACAGATGAAATATTCTGTAATTCACAACTCTGTTCTCAAACCTGAACAGAACTGTTTGTATTTTCATTAGCCATAAAAGTGTCTTCTAATGCTGACATCCTAGGAGACACTTCTGAAACTGCTTTTCTTTCTTGTGTTTAATAGGGGAGACGGGAAGCTTCCAACATGTGTTGCTACAGGAAGGCCCATCACAGAGTATCAGTTCTGGATGTGCAATGTATGCAAGCACTGTGTGCAAGCCCAAGAAATCAGCAACTACAACTTCTGCCCTCTCTGCCACAGCTCAGTAGCCTATTAATCATAGCATACCTTGGTGTTGGTATGCATAGCAAGTGCAGCTGTATGTGGTTTGAATTGTTTAGAAACCCTATTAAGATGGTAACAGGGAGGAAGAAGCCCTGCAATAAAACCTTTTTAATGTGCTGTCCAGCCTATAAAAAGAACCTGAATCACTTCTTCAAATAGCTTCAATGTGGAAAAGCGCTGTTTTCAGTGTAAATAAGGTCCATGACTTAGCAAAAAACTCAGTGTCTGCCCTGTCATTCTTTTTGTTTACTTTACAAACAGTCCTCTCTACTTCATAACATTGGCCTCCTTCAATTTGGTGTATGCAATATACATGGGACTTTTTAAAGATACTTTGGAGGTGCAGGTGAGCTTTTAAAGAAATAATTTTGTAACAGCAACCAAAGTTAATAAGCACTGATTTTACGAAACCTAATTTCTCTTTGACAGTATACACCTAGATGGAAATTCTGCTTACATTATGCATAAAATAATTATGCAGATGCTACTTCGTCAGCACAGTACTGGAAAGGGGACAGCAGAAATTAAGACTGAAGCATAGACATTCTGATCAAAAAGACTTGTGCACAGACCAGTGATACAAATCTCTCCAATTTTTTTGGGGGGAAGGGGATGGTTGGGGATCTGAATGGAATCTGAAGGATAGATTAGCAAACAGAATATGAACTTTGAAAGGCTTACATTCTGCTTAGCTTTGTAGAGGGGGCATCTACTAGATTCAAACCCAGTGCAACATTGCACTGTATGAGGTCCTTTCACACATGTTGTAGCCATTGTTACCTCATGATGCAAGTAGAGTGGACACCTCTTCTAGCCACAGCAGAATAATTCCCCCTCTCTAAACAGTGTGCCACCACTCCCTGTGGCAGAAAGTGTTGCAAATAACACCTTCCCCTAACAAGCTGTGGCCCCCATTTTCTGACAATCAATGTGATCATCCAGTTTCCTATGCTGGTTTTCCCCCCAAACAGGTAATCTCGCTGGTTTACATCTTGAAAGACCTTATGATCTGTTCCATTTCTTCAGTTGATAGTTCCATTACCAGCAGTTATGAAGAACTATAGAAGGTTAACCATTTAACTACATCAGTGTAAACAGAACAAATTCTTTTTCATTAGAGAATTTGCCAGAACTATGTTTACCTGTATATAGGTAAAAGGTTAGACCCAGATTCAGGATTTGGCAACTGGAGTGGCAGAAATAGATTTCCCTGCCTGCACCTTTACACAGGGAAACAATGCTGAATGGAGTAAACTGTGAAAATCAGGTGTAGGTAGCTTTGATAAGCTTAGTCTTTCTGTCCAAAGAAGACAGTTCCTGGATCTGTGAAATCTGTGTAAGTAGTGGTTGGCTCCAGGATTCTCAAGTTTTTGTATGGAAAAATGTAATGGAACATGTATCTTTTTATATTCAAGTATAAATACAAGTTCATCTCTGCTTCCTTTGGTATAATAATATGGTTACTGAAATACACACTTACAGAAATAAATATTTTATTTGTTCAGTACACTAGTTATATATTGCCTTTTTCCCAATATGCACTGAAGGAAGTTTACTAAACAAAAGCTGAAACAAACAAATACAGAAATAGAGAAGTGTGTCATTATTCTGCATCAACTACTTAGTTACTGTGCTTCCCCAGCTCAACAGGCAGTAGCTGCATTGAGTGAAGAAGGTCTGTTCAGCTGCTGATCAAAGCACAAGGAGGATGACATTTCCACTCTTTTTCTACCAGCCAGTGAGGCTGCAAGAAAAAATTGCAACAAAGGTCTTGCTTCTGATTGTCACAGCTTTGCTTGCTGGTAGAAGGGAACTGGAAACATCCTCCTCCTTGCACCCCAGTCCACAGCTACAAAAGTGGACCTGAGGGGAGCATTTATATAGTCTCACAGTAAGACTGTGTAGTCTTACTGAATACGGAGCAGTTACAGATCCATAACAGAATGCCAGCCACGTCAGAAAAAGTTGAACAAAACATAAAAGTATGTGGACAAAGAAGACTAATGGATGGAATATTACACATACCATTGCTGTTTTTTATCAGAATAAAATCCTGTGTATATATTATTTTCACATACAGCAGGCATTCCACATTCATGGAAGTTAGGGGCATAGGATCCTTGCAAAAGTGGAAAAACCATGAATATCGAAAGACCCCCCCCAAGATGAATGCTGCAGACTCCTTTCTACCCACTCCATTTCCCACTTTGCCATGCAATGCCTCAGCCAGAGTTTCAAGCCTTTCCTAGCAGATCCAGCACCTCAACATGTTTGCCCCCCTCCTCCTCACCTGTCAGTCCCTCACTCCCTTTCTCACCTTGCCACCACCAAGACTCAGCCAGATTTTAAACCCTATCAGAACCATGGATTCCTTCTCTCCACTCGTCTGCCTTCCAAGGCTCCTTTGCTCTCCATTCACCTCAGCCAGATTTTAAACCCCCCCAAACCATCCATTCCTTCCCTCCAATCCTCTTCCTCCCAGGCGTCCAGGAGCTTGAGAGCACGATTGGGGCAGGAGTGGGGCAAGAGATGGATGGGCTGGGAAGGGCTTTAAAATATGGCTTAGACAAAGTGGGAAGGACTTGATGAGGTGTCGGAGCTGGCAGGACAAAGAAAGCAACATGGTGAGGAGGAGGAGCTGGTCAAGCAGTTGCAAACTCATGAATAATCAAATCCACCAAAGAGAAACCCACAAATGTGGAGGGCGGACTATGTATTTTTTATATTGCATTATTTTAATAACAACTGACTTAACTTTCAATAAAAAGTACCAGATTCTTGCTGCATGCATTTGCAAAATTAATAGAGACATTAATTAAAAACAAGCAACATCAATTCTATCTACGATTGTTTCTTCCTCCTGTAAACCACCCAGACAACTTTTGTCATTGAGGAGTGCGTAAACATTTAAAAGATGGGTGGAAGAATTCTAAGGATAAACCATGGTAAGTTAAGGCTCGTGAGGCTAGGATGCAGTGACTGTAAGGGAGAGGTTTACATGGAGGAGGAATGCAAGCAAAGCAGCAGTACTCCACATGAGTCAAGTATTTTATGATATTTCTAAGGTTAACTTCTGATTGACCATTATCATTCAGCTTTTTTAATATAGTAAAATTAATCTCAGTATAACATTCCATATAAATAAATCAACAGCTCTAAAGAAAAAGACGTTTGCTACCTTTTAGACAGCACACATGTCAGAATAGACAACATCTCGGAAGAGTAATTCCTTTTTGTCAATAATTTGCCAACAATTTTAACCATAATCTAAGTATAGAAATTCTAATAATCTCTGAAGGAGATTGCTGATTTTGGAAAGAAGGAGGGATGATAGGGAATATTATGAGGGCAAAAAGTGTGTGTGTCTTCGTAGCTATATCTGCACAGATGGATAAATAAAGTCAGGGCTGAAAAGAGGTGAAATAGAAGGAGATGCATAGAGAACAAAACAAATACAGAGATGTTTGGACAGTATCAGAAAACTGGAATAGTAAACATGCCAAGTTGCTTTATACTGAACCAGGTTAACAGTCCATCTTGCTTGGTATTCCCAGCAGTGTTTTTCAGAGGCATATTCTATACAGTTCTAGGCAATTTCCACACTAGACTGTTATAGTGCTATTATTCCACTTTCAAAATTCTATGGAATCCTAGGGTTTGCAATTTAGGGAGGGTCCTCAAAGGCGAGAAGGCCTCATATGATTGGCTGGCTGTGAAGATTCTATGAAATCCTGGGGTTGGCAATTTAGAGAGGGGACTTTTCAATTCTCAGCCTAGAACTCTTGGGCCTCAGGCCGGTTGCTATGGAGATGAGGCCTTGCATCAATAAGGATGCCAGAAAACATCTGGGAGGAATGTGTGAGAAAAATTAAAGTGACATACACAACATAGTTATAAGGCCTTCTCGCCTCACGCAGTAGGTTGTATGCGTTCCATATGTGAGGAATCTTAAAGTTGAAATTCAAAACAAAAAAATGCTTCCAGAAAAATGTAAAGTCATTGTGCAAATTCAACAGAAAGCAAAAAGAAAAGAAAAGAAAAGAAAAAAGCCAGTACATCAATGTCACCAGAGAACACAGATCGGATTGGGGACTATGGGGAAAAGTTACAGGTACAGGAATAGGTCGGTTGCTATGGAGATGAGGCCTAGCAACAAGGAGGACAGTGTATTTCTGCAGGAACCAACCTCTGTATGTTAACAACTACAAATACAGATTGGATTGGGGATATGGAAACGAGGCCTAGCAGCAAAGAGGAGGACAGTGCATTCCCTCAGGAACCCAAACTGCGTATGTAAATAACTATGAATACAGATTGCATTAGGAAATATGGGGAAAAGTTACAGGTACTGGAGAAGACAGTTGGGTGAGTTTTTAAGAGGAAAACAAAATCCCGGGCAACGCTGGGTTAATACGCTAGTATTTATATCATTCTTAAGAAATCTAACTGGTATCTGGTGTGATAACCATACTACACAACATTTTTTTCATTATCATTGGCTCCCAATCCATTTCTTTCATAGAATGATGTGAAATCACAGAATCTTAGAGCTGGAAAGGACCACAAGGGCCATCTAGTCCAATCTCCTGCCACGCAGGAATGCACAGCTAAAGCACTCCTGAGGGAGGCCCATCTAATCCTTGTGTAAAGACATCCAAAAGAGGACAATTTACTACCCTTCAAGGCAAGGGCGGGAATCATATAGCTCGGCTGACTAGGCCTAATGGGAGTTGCAGTGCAACAATATGTGAAGGACCACACATTTCTCACGTAAAATCTAAAATTTAACTTCTTCCTGTAGCCCTATCAAAAGAGGCCCTTTTCTGCTAGAAATAGGGTGGTCTACTAGAAGAGAGGGGTTTGTGAGCAGTGTGCTCTTACTCCAGTTGTGGAATGATCTTTCTTGACAAACTGTCCTGGCAGTTATGTTGATAACTTTTCAGAACCAGACCCCCCTCCCCGCCAAAAAAAAGTCTCCAAAGCTTTTTAATTTCATCTGAACATCATTTGAAATAGTGATTTTGGTATTTACTCCCTTCTTTTATGGTATGTAGGCTGTGTTTTTGCCTTAGGAGGATCTTTCACTTCTCAGTGTGATCAGCTTATATGACACTAACCAGCATGATGCTCACTTTCCATGTTTATTCTGTTTATTTAATTTTATTGGAAGTTAGTGTTATGGGATGCATCTGATTATATCATGTGGATTTATGTTCTAAGGTAATTAACCGTATATTAGATTTGTCTCAGTTTAACACAATGAACACAATACAATCAACCAATAATAAAAGTATTTTAAAATACTTGTATGGGGGGCGGGTGAAAGAGCAGCCAATGTCAAAAGAAGAAACAAACGCCATGCGAAATTCAAGAGTACATAACTCTTTTGACATAGATAATCCCCCGGATATGCAGTAGCGACAGTTTGTTTGCTTGTTTGCTCTTCCAAGGCAATAGGGCAAGAGTATTTATGTGCTCATAATTACAGTGCCTACCACCTAAGCGGAACACTTTTGGTTTACTGTCTGTCAGCATTTCCATTATACACTCCCATTTTTCAGAGGTCAATAACTTAGCCATTAAAAAGCTGCATCAGCAGGAAACATGATATACAGGCTACCTCGGTCTCTCAATTTGTTTTCATCCAACCCCATGAAGGAGGAGAAACATTTCTGTGCTCAGTAATTTATGGCAAAGTTTTGTCATCTGCTATCTTCAAATTGGCTTGTTTCCTGAAATTAAGATGTTTCAGGCTGGCTGTCAGTAGGGAAGCTGCTAAACATACACAGAGAAAGAAAGAGATATGCACGTGCCCACATGCACACAAATAATTAAACACTGAAACTATAACAGCTTGTTGAATGGGCAGTCATTAATTGCATAGGTTACACATCCTGTAATTAAAAGATTTGAATTACGCTTTCATCTAAAAGCTCCAATTAAATCCAGATAGTAAAGGAGCCATTACTTTTTCTCCTTATACACCACTGAATAGTTTTGCTTCTTGTTAATGCAATTGTCTCCACTGAAATAAAACAAAAACTCGAGGGCACTAAATCACAGAACATCACAGTCAGTTGTGCCATTTTTCAGCTCACTGTTGACATACTTATTCCAAGAACTTTAAGAGACAAAATTGCACGTAATGCAAAAACTTAGTAAAATGTTAATATAAAGTAGTTCAAATTTAAATGGGCTGCAGGCATACATTGAAAGCCAACCAATATAATAGTTGTTCCATCATGATGCTGAATAGCACGGTGGAAAAGAAAATGAAACAGAGCTTGGAAAATTACCTTTTAAAAGCAATCAATTGCATTTATAGTTCTAAGGCCCAAGAGGAATTCAGTTGCCATTATAGTTGCAAAGTTACTCATAATTTCCACATTTTTCATAAGCAGCTATATAATTACTTTGTAGCTTGATGTGTGTGGTGTAGCAATTTGAGCTACAACTCTGGAGACCAAAGTTTGAATTCCCACTCTGCCAAGGAACCCACTGAGTAACTTTGAGTGAGTCTCACCATCTCAGCTTCAGGGGAAGGCAAAGTCCACCCCTTCTGAATAAATCTTGCCAAGGAAATCCCATGATAGGTTCACCTTAGGGTAGCCATTAATCAGAAAGGACTGAAAGGCACATAACAACAACACAGGACCTGGTAATTTTACAGAGGTGATTTTACAAGTGACACATCAATCATCAACCACTATTACATGTAAGCCATTGCGATAAAAAAGAAATCAAGTCCTGCTAATGAGGGAAATACACACACACACACACACACACACACACACACACACACGCACATTCGGAGGTTTTTAATCAGAGGCTGGATGGCCATCTGTCGGGAGTGCTTTGAGGGTGTTCCTGCATGGCAGGGGGTTGGACTGGATGGCCCCTGTGGTCTCTTCCAACTCTACATTTCTATGATTCTATGATTCTATACACGGCAGCTCTCTCAGCCTGAGATTCCTCCTCCTTGCCTAGTGAAACAGAAAAGAGGGCTCAGACCCTAAATGCCCTGAGACCTGGAAAACCTGTCTTAGGGAGAAGGTTTCCTCCCAATCCTTCTTGTTTGATCCATTAAAAAAAAAATCCCTTAAGATTAAAGGAATTTTAGTTGTGAGTTTCACATGGACATCACATGCTCAGCCACCAAATACAATCCTTCTACAAATCCAGAGGGCAATGTTTGTTTGTTTGTAAAAAATGAATCATTTTTTGGACCATAGCTCTACAAATCGTCCAAATAGCATATCCAGTGGCCACTGTCCTTCTACAAATCAAAAGGGCAATATGACCATTTTGGCTGAAAGATCCTGGGAGTGATAGGAAAAAAAATAACTTAATTTCTTATTTTGTCCAGTATAATGCCATTCAGTCCCCATTTTTATCCTCACAACAATCCTATGAGGTGGGTTACGGTGGTTGTGACAATCCAAGGACATCCAGTGAGCTTCATTACCATTTCCCCCAAGCCTTGCCCTCCCCCATCCTATTCTGTATCATGTGCCAGATTCATATATTTAACAACCTACATTGCAAATAAAGGAACAAAAAACAACTTAATACTTTTTCCCCCCAACAGAAGTGTTTTCAGAAGTTTGGTGTCCCAAAGTAGCACTTCCATTGTCCCCTTGAGCAGCTTTTGGATCGTAATGAAAAACATCTCCCCAGTTAGCACCACTTCTATCCTCCCACAAATATTTACCAAGCCAAGGTAATTCTTGAAATCAAAGGTTAATGGAAACGGCTTCCTTATCATTCCCTCAGTCCTGATTGATGATTATCTTGGCAGCCACTGAAAACTCAAATAAGCTATAGAGAAGCTGGGAAAGATTCCCAGCCTTCCATATGGAAGGAGAAATGGCATGATTTCAATGGACCCTCTGCAGGAAGAGGAAATAAGAAGAATGCAAGCCAGAAAGATAAATGGACAGCAATTCCCAGAATATTCCTGGCTGGGTGGGATTATTGGAGTTGTTATTTAAAAAAAAAGGCAAGTTTTCAAAATTCAATTTTAGGGAAAAGATGTTACACTTGCTCTTTCCTCTTGATGGACCAGCTCTCCTATTTCTTCCCCCATGGAACAAGAAACAGCTGTGTTTAAAAAAGAACCCAGTTTCCTTTGTATTGATCTGTGCTACAGGTTCTTGACAGACAAGTTTAAGAAAAATATAGTGAAAATTATACTATTATGACAGCATCTGCAGGGCTCTGGGAAAAATACAGAGGTGGGCGATTAGACAGTACAGTAAAAAATTAAATTTCCAGTCTAGTAAACACTATAATATAAAGTGTAGAATAAGAATTAATCTTCTGTCCATCTTCAATAGGAGAGCAAAGGAAAAGGTGAAGTGTGGTTGATTGCATCATTTTTCATCCATTATCCAAAGCTAATTGGAAAAGGATTGTATAAACTGTGAGATTTTTTGAAAAAATGCCAGGAGTACATTTTTTAAAAAAAACTTAAAAAATGTAAACTACTATCAGGAAAACAACTTTTTTTCAGCCAGTTCTAATTTTTTAGGCCCAGTAACAGAAATCTGATAGTAGAATGTGCAGGAGTGTGACCCAAATCTAGTCTCTTGTCCTAACTAGTGTTAGATCCACTGAGTTAAAGTGATTTGATTCTGTTGGTACATTCTCGTTAAGACTAGCAATTGATTTGTGCCATCAAGCCAGATGGCTATTACAATAAAATTGTGAAGAAAAGAGACGTATCAAAAATCAATTATTCTTATGGCAATTAGGTCGACATACCTGTGATTGCATTTATGTTAGCACTTTCCCTTTTAAATGTAATAATATCAGAATGGGCTAGGAAAAAGTAGCAACTCAGGATCTATCCTATTTTTGCAAGTTATTATTTTGAAACAGCTAACAATGATCAGGAGTGATTTAGCTGATTGAAACACCCTTATTCTCACCTTAACGTGCTGTCAGATAATCTTGTCAGATTCCTTTCTGCATCAGGATCACTGGTCTTTCCTGTATGTGATGCTGCATTGATGAGGACAAACCACCTTTTGCCTTGTGTGGAAGACCAAACACACATGTTTCTCTCTGATTAGTGGCACCATTGCTACCAGCACGCTTTGTATCTTCTAATTAAGAGTAAAGAGTCCTACAGCTATGGGCCATTTTTAATCTTAGGGAAGAGGTAGTTTTCTGCTGTGTGCCTTCAAGTCATTTCCAATTTATGATGACTCTAAGATGAACTATCATGGGGTTTTCTGGGGGCTGAGAGTGTGTGATGTGCCCAAAGTCACCCACAATAGGTTTCCATGGCTGAGCAGGGAATCGAACCTTGGGCTCCAGAGTTGCAATCCAATATTCAAACCACATTGGCTCTCAAAGAGGTAGTACCGAGCTGTAAACCATTCCCCTCCTACAAAGGTGACTAGCTTTCCTCTTTTACTTCCCAGCAGAAATACATAAGCCTTGTAAAGGAGCTTAGCAGCTAGGCAAGTGAGGGAAAAGAAATGTACAAAATCTTTGATTTTGTCAAATCATATCCTCCATAGAAAAACACAAAGGAAGTCAGGCCATTGGTCTATCTATCTTAGAGTTGTCAACTCTGGCTGGCTGGAGCTCTCTAAGGTTTCAGACAGAATTCTGTCCTAGTCTCATCTGGAGAATCATGGAGTTATCTGGTGTCTCTCATTCAAGTACTAACCAGGCCTGAGCCTGCTTACCTTCTAAAATTGAACAAAATGTTGTCTGTTTAGGGTGATGTTTGTTCTTAAATGAATACATATGAGAGCAGAAGGAGAAGCAAACGAGGTACAAAAGAAGATAAATAAAGCAGTATAGGTTCAGATCTTTGCTAAATCTGAGGTTAAAGTGCTTACAGTATAGGGGTCACAGCCACAGAATCACTGAGTAACTGGAAGTAGCTTTTCACAGAACAGTGGAAGCTGGTGGCTAAATTCAGCACCTTGAACAGTTCTTGGAAAATTAAGGTTAGTGTTACCCTATGTCTTCCTTTTCTCAGACATGTCCCCTTTCAGCAACAAAATTTCTGCTTGGGCAGATTTTTTAAATGTCTTCTCCTGCTTCACTTCCTGCCCGGCAATGCTGACTCCTCATTGCTGTCTCGCTAGCTCCACTGAGAGTTCTGCTAGGAGAACAGATGGAGGCTGGCCCAGCAGAGTGTTCAGAGACAGAGAAAGCGAGAGAGGGAGAGAGAAAGAGAGAACAACTCTGGAGAGGAGAGGTAAAAAGGAGACAGACCCAGAGTGGGAAGGCAAGCTAGCCAAGCAAGGTGACTCAGGGAGCTTCTGGCCATGTGAGAGTGATGAAACAGGGCAGTTTGGGGAAAGAGACTGTTGGAAGAGGTGGGTACAGGGAAAGGAAATGTTGTTTTGAAGGTTAAGCACTGTAAGGCCCTGATTTGAAGGTTCCCGATATCAGTGTGGTTTGGATGAGCACCATACCCAATTGGCACCATATTAAATTGGCAACTGTATTAATTGGCTCTGATATCAAAATCAAGCCTCAGAGGTGACTAAGAGGTCAAACCAAGCAAGGGAAAAATCTGACTGTAAACAAGAGAGACAGGTCAACCTAAACACCCTCCAGGTAAGACTAAGTCATTTGTCAGGCAAATAAACTGTGGATAATAGGCTTAAGCAGACACTGGAGTTTTCCAGGGAAGGCAATTGTGAGAAGCCCACCAGGACACTGACTGACAGATAGCCATTCCCGGTGCACCTGGGCTCCTTCCTCTTTCCTCATAGCACCCACAATAGACAGCTATTACAACACACATTATGTCTTTGTCATCCAAACACTGCAAACATTAGTGAGCTGATAGTCCATTGTCTATGTTGCAACTCCCATTGTCCACTAGGCTGGGAAAGCAATCAACTCACACCCTTTCAGGGAGGGAAACAGGGTATATAAACCTTTGGTTTTGAGAAGTCAGGTGCAGTCAGATGAAATGCTGGACCCCACTATGTCGTCCTGAATCTTGATCTGGTCTGCCATTAGACACAACTCTAAGTCACATTTCAGCTTCTTCATACTCTTCTGGACTGGTAATTATAAACCCAAAAACCCCTCAGTCTCTCTATACATAATTTTTCCTCCCTTTATCCTTCAGTCCACTCTTATGTGAATGTGTGATTGTATGTATCCTTTGTGCACGAGAGACAGGGTAACTTAGCTGGGATCTTGCAACCCTATGTCTACAGCGTCAGGTCAGAAGAGCAGCCAGACAAGTTTAAAAGTAACAAAGATGATAGCTTTATTAAAGGGCAAACAACAAATAAGACACCATATACACAAGACTAAGTAGAATAGAAATGGGAATTTTCGGGGGAGAATGGGTGATACGACACCTTGTCTCGTAGTCCTGGAGAGAAGCAGAGGTTGCAGGAATGAAAGCTCAGCGCAGTTCGCTGAGGGGAAGACTTCGCTGGACAAGGCGGCAGCAGGGCTAGATGGAAGTCCAGGGTGATCCAAAGTGGTCCCAGCAAGTGATCCAAGGGGCACTCAGAATCAGGGAGTTTTTATAGGGTGGATTGTGTCTTCAGGCCATGCCATGCTCGGTGAGAACAAAGAAAATTTGGAGTGGGACAAAAGCGTTTGAAAAGGTCAGGTTTTACAAGATGAGCTTAGCGCTAGATGACAATAGTATAGCCAGTATGCAAATGGCTCAGCATAAAGAAAGTGCCAGCTCTCGGCCGAGCATCTTTGTGTAAAGTCGCGCTTAAGCAAGGTGTGTCTGCAAGAAAATGGTCCCTGAAGCAACGGAGAGGCATTAATCTGCCTGCCTAAATGGGGATTGGAATGTCTCACCATTAACAGCTGCGCCTGTTTACATTCTTGTCTGGTGGCCCTTGCAAACACGTGGAGCAGGGTAGCAGAGAGAGGTCAAGTGAAGGCCAATAAGTTTGATATCAAGAGATATCTAGTGCTATCACCAGGCATGTCAGAACCATGGTAACACTGCATCCAAAGTTTTAGTTTTGTAGTAAGTTGTTCTTGTTCATGTTTGTGTTCTTGCATATCTTTCATGAAACAATCTGTATGACAATCGTCAAGACTATTACTGTGGTCCATAGTCCTATTCCGGGGTCTACTAAATATAATTCAATATAAAAAGATTGGCTATCCAAACCGTTTCCCACCATGTGCTTGAGAGGCCTACGGATAAGCACGCACACGGACATGGCCAAACAGCTGAAAAATATAAGAAAAATCCTAAGTCAGGCCAGTAATTTTCCAGCACGCAGCTTCAGGAGACCTCCAGGCAAGTACACATTGAAACTAAATTAAGTATGCAACAAGCCCACAAAAGATTCTCAGCCCCGACAAGATTAGCGCTTCTGACTACCCAACTGTCAAGCACTCCCCATTTGCATACTGTCTGCACTATTGACAACTCTGTCAAAATCCAATCATCTTAAGTGCTGACCTTTTGGAGGTTTTGTCTCCAATCTGAAACCCATTGTTCTACCAGGGAACGGACTACCCTACAGGCACATTTCCCCCTATAAGAACCCCTGATTTTGAGCGCTTCTTCTGATCATGCTTGGCTTCCTTCCCATCCTGCTGCTGCTCTGCTGGCTGAAGCCTTCCCCTCAGCCTCCATGTGCTGAGATTCACTGCTCCCGACTCTCTGATTCTATTTTGGCTTCCTGGAGTACAGGATCAGGTGTAGTATTTCCCTCAAAAGTCCTTCTTAAAATCCCTTATTTTCCTCCCTTTGTTTTCTTAGGTCTGTGTGAGTGAGTACGTATGTGTACAGTGACTTAGGTTTTAAATAAAGAAAATAATTATAAACTTACTTTGTCTGGGTCTTGACTCATGTCAATGCCAAGGCATGGCAGGCAGCCAAGAGCCAGCTAATAGGTCTTTTCCCAGATAAGGCAGACAGGCAATAAATCAAGGGCTTTACTTCAGCAGTGGGTAGATAAGGCAGCAGTAAACTAAAGAGACTTTTGCAGCAAAGATATTCCCTGGCTGTTACGTCACAGCCAGGCAAAGCAGCAAACAGAGTCCACATACCACAGAGTTTGTTCCTCAGCCGGTCGGGCAGCGGTTCAGGAAGCAAGGCAAGGGTCCCCGTTAGCCCAGCAGGCACACCCAAAATGGATGGTTGTGAGCCAACAAAGACCCAAGGCTGAGTGAGTGCTTTTATTAAGCAGGCCCTCACCCAGGTGCTACCTCAGCTGGAGCTTGATTGCTTGGTGTTTCCTATTTAAATGTTCTGACCTTCTGAGAGCACTCTTTTGCTCCCAATGCTGCTGGTAAGTAGGCACCTGCTCTTGAATCTCTGGGTCTAAGGCAGCTCCTGGCTCCATTGCTGGGGCTACTTGGGCCAAGGGCTCTGTGTCCGGGGCAGCCTCTGGGGTGGGCTGTGCAGAAGGCTCCATGGCAGCCTCTGGGGTGGGCTCTGCTGGTGCAGCAGGCTCCATGGCTTTGAAGTCCTCTGGTTCAGACTCAGAGCTTGAGTCCTGGAGTGCCAGGGTCCTGACAACTCGGCCTGACCCCGTAAAAGCTGGGTACGAGGTCTCGCTTGGTTACCCTGCCTCTCGTGGTGCTACAGCTAGTGCTCTGGCTAATTCCCATTCCCCATTTTTTGGAGCACATTGAGGTGTCCCCCAGGGGACCTCAGAAATCAGGGTAACAAGACAATTCAATTTACAAAAAACTTGAGGAGAAGGAGAAGAAATGAGAGGAGGAACAGGAAGGGGTTGGATTATCTCCTCATTCTCCTACAACCCTTAGTGGTTAATGAAGTGTTAATTAATGATTTCAGGTAACTGAGGAGAAAATGACTTTGGAGCAGGATCTCAGTTTTATCTGAGTGGGTATTAAATTGGAGTTAATGGATGAACTAATCCAACAGATTTGCATGTGGGATCAGAGTAAACAGCAGATGGGTGGGTAGGGTCGTTAGCTTGCTGCAGGTTTTGTATTGAACTTTAAAGGAAGCTGAGCTTGATCCCCTATATACTTTAAAGGCTGCTAAACATTAAAGCGTGTTGAACCTGATCCCCCACATAGTTTCAGCATCTGAGATACTCCTTGAAAGTGTGGGCTAAAATTGTGAGTGAATTTGCCACCTTACTGACACTGGAGTCACTGGCCTCACTGAGTAGAACAGAAATGTGTTTAAAAATGCTGTTTGGCTTTCTTGGATGGAAAATTAATTTACTTGCCTTTGTTGAAAAAGAAGTTCTACTAATTATTTCAAAAATTTATTTTGAAATTTTCAAAAAAAATTGGAAAAAGTTTGAAAGGTAAGTGTGCATGGAGTTTCCATTAGCTGTCCCTCAAGGGAATGCTGCCCTCACAAGAAAAGAGGTTTTCCATTCCTACTGTAATTGAACTTGGTGAGCCCCCAGAACATTCCCATGTACCCCTGTCACACTGAATCCTTCTCAGTCAGATATGCCAGGGGTTCTGTCCTGTTTTTGCCAGAAACTGCTCAGAACTCAGGGGAGGGGGATGTGAAGTGCAGGAATTTTCAGGCCATCACCCTGTCCCAGTCAGTCACAAGTGTCCCACTGCAATGAAAGGAGTAGCAAAATTGTACTTGACAGCCAGTCTGAGTGGTGGCAGCAAAGCAGGATTTCAAAGGAACAAGCCAGAAGGGAGCCCAAAAGGTCCAAGATCACAAAGGAAACACAAAGCCAGAAGAGTTGCTAATTATCCAGATAGGTTGGTTGTGAGTAAAAGTCTGCTAATGAGGGGCTGAGGTATTTATAGCTGGCTGTCTTCACACAGCCAGTATTTGATTAATTATTCTCATATTTTAGAGCAGCAGGCACCTACACACATTCTCTTTGACTCTCCTTTACTCCATAAGGGTAGATACCATGTTCTCAGTGTCTTCTTCCCTCTGCTAGGGGGTTGAATCCTTGCCTGTCTCCTGAGGTCTGTCTCACCTCTGGATACAGGCACTGCAACTTCCTCATCTGTGTCTGACTCACTCAGAAGGTAAGGCATGACAGGTTCCTTGCCAAGCATGCCATGATAGAAAGAACTCCTCACTGCCAGAAAAGCTCAAAATTTCAAAGAATTCAAGGAAACATACAATGGCTCTGTGTCAGAGTTAGTAGGGTTGCAAGATGAATAACAGGAGAAGACTCTGTTACTCCTGTTATGTTACGTCTGGTGAGAGCACTAGATATCCTTTTGATATCAAATAATTTGGCCTTTGCTTGACCTTTCTCTGCCACCCTACAAGTGTTTGCAGAGGTCCTCCAGACAAGCACATATTGAGTGCGGCCGTTAATGGTTGTACATTCCGAAACCTCAGGCAGGCAGGCAAATTAAGCCTCTCGGATGCTTTAAGGAAAAACCTCTCTGCAAACCGGCTTTGCTCGGTGCGTACCTTCACAAAGCCGCACGGCCAAGAGCCGAGCCATTCCTTTATGTTGGGCCATCAGCGTACTGGCCATACTATTGTCATCCAGCGTTAAACTCATCATGCAAAACCTGACCTTTTCCAACTCCTTTGTCCAGCTCCAAAATCCCTTTTGTTCTCACCGAGCATAGCATAGCCTGTAGGCACAATCCACCCTATAAAAGGTCCCCACTTTTGGGAACACTTTGTATCACCCTGGACTTCCATCCCGCCTTGCTGCCACTCTGTCCAGTGAAGTTTTCCCCTCAGTTCCCAATAACTGAGTCTGCCTCCCTTCTTGGAACCCCTGCTTCTCTCCAGGATTACGAGACCAGGTGTTGTATTGCCCATTCCCCAAAAGCTCTCCATTTCTATTTCTAGTTAACTGTGTGCATGTGGTGTCTTTTATGTTCTTTATCCTCAATAAATGTTATTTTTGTTACTTTAAAACTTGTCTGGCTATGCTCTCTGACCTGAAGCCATAGACATAGGGTAAAAGATCCTAACTGCCGTTACCCTGCCTCTCGTTAGCTTAAGAGAGTGTTTGAGCTTAATTTCCCCATCTTGTGTTTTTATTTGGTTATTTGGGTGCCCCTCCCGGGACTCCCAACATACAGGGTAACAGCTCCTGTATCATTAACAGCTGCATAGAAGAGGGAACTGCATCTGGTTCCAAGACCACAAGATTGGAAGAAAAAAGGCCACAACTTTATTGGCAATAGATACAGATAGGGTTGGCATATGCAAGGATATGGATCTAGGCATCGATCAACCCATATGTTGACTAATGAGCCCAATCCTCCAGCCCATGGCGGGATTCCCATGAATGACAGGAGGGAACCACCTAGACGTATCCCTCCTGTCACCAGGGGATGCATGATTCATGCCATCCCAAGCCGAGCACACTCGCCACTCCTATGTACCCCCTGAACCTGATGGGATGCCCATTCTCCAATTCCAGGTGGTACTTGGTACCTGCTGTCCCAGATCCAGTTCCCATGCAATTGTATAACAAGTTATGACAAAGATAACTAATGAACTGCATCTAAACCCAAAAATCTTAACATGAACATACTGCAACAACCTAAAAGAAAGTGGAAGTGGGGTGCTGCCAAGAAGAGACTGGCTAGCTGCTCAAAAATGATTGCTTAAATACCCTGGAGATGGCCTGCAAGCCTTCACAGGTCTGGTTGCAGCAGCCAATGAATTCAAAGTAGTTTTGAATTCATTGGCTCCTGGAACACAAAGGAAAATCTGGAGCTGTGGGAGGCTGTGCAGGCCTGGAAATGGTGGCTGATGGCCCCAGCAAGCTGGAAGAGGCTGCTAGCCACATGCTTGTGCGCCAACCTGCAATGGTGCTGGTGAGGTAAGTTGCACAGTGCACTTTCAGCAGATGAGGTTTGAGTAACAAGCAACATCTGTTGAAATTCTCTCTTCAATACAACTGTTACAGGTCCAGGAGTCCTCTCCCATTTTTCACCTGGCAACCCTATTCACAAGTCAACATTATGCTCCAACTTGGCAGCCAACATGTCGCTTCACTTTCTGTCTTGATTTCCCTGGGGATGGAGGAGAATAACCAGGGTATGCAAAAAGGCTAAATAGTAGTTCACTTGCCACCATTATACAAAAAAGTTGCTGACACACAGTAGGAATGGCCCTCGTCTAGATACAATTGAGCTGCTCAAGCCAAGCTTCAAACGTCTCACCCAATGATAAACAAAGCACTACATCTATAGAACCCAAGTAGCCAAATTAAAATTGGTCCTGAGCATCCATTGCTATGGGATCAAAACAATTACTCTGAAATTGCACCTTATTTTTAACCCACATTGAAATAAATTATTGAATGCTACAACATTGCACTGACTAAGGGAAATATCATAAAGGGCAAAGATTTGCTTTAGAAAGGAAAGGAATACTGGCCACTGCATTGCAGGTAAGGCTGTGAGCACCACAGGATACAACAATCCATAACACTACAGCAAAAGAAATTCTGTTGTGTTTTTTAAAAAATGCTAGAATCAATTGCCTGCAAAATGCAGCTGTTGAACCATTTAACCCAGAGATGTAGCCCTCTGTGGGAACTTCAGTGTAGTTGGATCTCTGCAGTAATGTATATTTAATTACATAACTCATCTTGGGTTTAGAAATGATGAGCAGAAGTGAAGTTAAAAGCAATGTTTCCCAATTTAAAAAAAGAAAAAAAAAGAAAAGAAATGGCAGTTTCACGATTACTTCTGGCAGAGGGCATTTAAAAAGATTAACACAAAATCAGTATTCTTAGCCTCAGTGAAGGATCAATCCAATATAAGAGTCAGAATCAATTTACATCAGGAAATCCAGTTGCATGCAATTGGTGTAAAGGAAAATAACGTGAATGTAGGTTACAAGCTGCTAAATATTTATCACAAGAAACTTTGTATCTGAAAATGACTAAGTGGACATTAGCAAATTTTAAGTCAGATTAAAATGAGTCTGACTTCCAAAACACTGGTTTCAGATTGCAGGTATATGAAATAATCATAAAATATAGTAGACTGGATCCAGACTTAGAATAACTTACCCTAAAGGAGAATGAATATTCCCTGTAGTTATCCCATTTGTCTTCCCACAATGAGATCTTTTTCAGAGATACATGACATAGCAATCAAACATGGAAATACAGCCTGTGTTTACCTTCCATAGACCTGTCACAAAAGAATGTACATTAAATGCAAGATACATAAGTGAGGAAAATCACATCCTGTGGCAGAGAGACAACTTTCACACTTTTGAGAAGCACCTTTGCAAAAACAACAATCTAGAATAAGCTAGTTTGATTTTATTCATATTCAAATTTAATGACTGATTTCATTAGATGTACACTATAGTCCTATAAAGATTCAAAAAGGGGTTGAAACAACACATGAAGGAAGGAATGTATTGCAAGTCGTTCTAGTGGTCTATCATATAGTGAGGACCCTAAAAAGTATGTTGAGCTCTCATAATTATTTTCCCGTTAGTTATTATAGTGGCAGCTGACAGTATCTCAAATCTTTGAGCATCTTCCAGAGTCCCAACACCCCCAGCAGGGCCTACTGCTCTACTGTGCCCTGACACTCTTTTCCTCTCTCTTTGGCCCGGCACTCTCAGCAAAGACAGGCATTTTGATAAACTTAACTTTTCCACAATGCTTTGTAACATCAGACTCCGCAATCTGAATGATAACCACAGGAAAAAATGAGGAGATAACATCTCCAGGTGCTCAGTGGGTGGTTTTTAATTTTTAATATTTTTTTTTTTAATTCTGGAACAAGCCCAATGAGTTTTGGCCCATGTATATATTTCAAAGGAATTGTTACTGCAGGTTAGACCTCCTTGGAGATAGCATAAAGATATCATTTTGATATCAATAATTTGGCCCTCTTCTACCACCCCTCTCCACGTGTTTGTGAGGCCCCCGAAACAAGCACAGAACTAGGCTCGGCCACTAATTGCTGGACGTTCCATTCTCCACCCAGGCAGGCCAGAAATAGCCAGATTCTTCCTTTAGGTGATCTCTCTGCAAACACCTTCATTATGTATGTACATTGTTTACAAAGGACTCCCTGCCCCGAGCAGGCAACCTGGCAAGCTGAATACTCAACTGCCAAACACCCTGCATTTGCATACTGGCTAACTCTTTGTCAATTCGGACTTAAATCCATCCTGCTAAATTCTGACCTTTCCAAAGCTTTGTTCCGCTCCTAAAACGCATTGTTTGCCTCAAGTACGGCATAGCCTGCAGTCACATTTCCCTCTATAAAAACCCCTGATTCCGAGACCATCCCCAGATTGCTCCTGAGTTCCAGACCGCCTTGCTGCTGCTTTGCCCGGCGAGCTTCCCCTCAGCCCCACGTGCTGAGCTACATCGCACCCCAGCATTGCTCTCTATGTGCTTTCCAGGCTCCAGGAACAGGTTCTGTATCACCCGAATCAACTATCCTTCTCAAAAATCCTGCTATCCAACTGAAACCTTTATTTTCCTTAGTTATCTGTGTGTGTGTGTCGCTTACATTGTGTACCTGTATTTAATAAAGATCATTCATTTATTTTCAACACAGTTTGCTCCTTGACTTGGCCTGAAACCGTAAACATTGGGTTACAAGATCCTGCTGCGTTACTCTGCCTCTCATTTCGCCAGCAGTGCTCTAAGCTAATTTTCTCCAAAGTGTGTTGTTGTTTGGTTATTTAGGTGTCCCTCCCGGGACCCCAGTAAACAGAGTAACAGAGTTCTTCTGGGACTATATAAAAGTGAAAACAAATAAAGAGGTCAAATTAAAATAAAAAAGGATAATACATTATACTATAATACCTACATAAAACAAAATATTATATTTCAATTTTTGTACAGTACATTCCCCATATGCACCAGGGATATGTTTCCAGACTTACCGTGGATGACAAAAAATGTGGATAATACCAAGTGCTATTTTTGACCCTCAGGCTGGGCAAGGAGGTGAGACAGGGAGGCATCTCTACTGCTTTTCTTTCTTTCTTTCTTTCTTTCTTTCTTTCTTTCTTTCTTTCTTTCTTTCCTTCCTTCCTTCCTTCCTTCCTTCCTTCCTTCCTTCCTTCCTTCCTTCCTTCCTTCCTTCCTTCCTTCCTTCTTTCCTTCTTTCTTTCTTTCTTTCTTTCTGCCCAGTGGGGCTTGATGAGCAACGCCTTCCCTAAGTGCTAAATCTGGTGGGAGGCTCTGCTGCTTGGATCAGTGTGTGTCTCATGGCCAAGAAAGGAGCATACATCTCCTTTCTTGGCCGAAAGAAGTGTGTAGCTTTGCACAGTTGGGCTTCCAGAGCCTCTCCGTCTCTGTCTCCTTCCTCGCCTAAGAGTGTTGTGTGGCTCTATGCAGCTGGGCATTCCATGTCTTTCTCAGCAGAGGAAAGATTCTCCCTGCCTCTCCAGTCAAGAGAGGTGCATGGCTCCCCCTGCACCTCTCTTGGTCGGAGAGGGAGAGACACTCCTTCCTTGGCTGAGAAAATTGCACAGCTCCCCCTGTGCTTCTCTCACCACCTGAGGAAGGAACGAGACTGCTATTGCAAGTGGTAAGGTGCATCAAAGTGTACCTCTGTTTGTTAGTGTGGCTTGTAAATTCGGCCATTTTGGAAGTAGAGCTGCAATAGACACAATGGCCACAGGAGCAGTGTCCTCCTGGTCTAGCTGCACCCATCAAAGTGTTCATGGATGTTTGGCTTTGTTCCCTGAAATTGCTACCACCAAAATATCTCTGATGTTTTTGGTTTTTTTAAATGAAATCTGGAGGTTTTCTTGGCAACCTGGCATGTTTTGAATTATGTGCCAGTTTTTTGTTTTGTTTTTTATAAAATGCTGTAAATTGTTGGTGATATGGCTGAAGATAAGAGTGCAATTGGGATGGTTGGACTGTGATCTATCTTTGTTTTGTTAGTAGTTCAGAATGTGACTTCTGAGATGCTTTTTTGTAAACCCTGGACTACCACATCATGTGGATGCCCTCTGTCAGTTATCTGATTGGTCAATATGCAGGCACAATGCATTGGGCTCTTCCAGAATAAAAAAATAAAAACCATCCATTAAGCACTTGAAGACATATCTCCCCCCGCTTTTTTATTTTACCCTGTGGCTTCCACTGGGTGCTCTCCAGTATTTGCCTCTTCAATCTGAATGGTCTCATCACTGGACACTGCTCAGAATACAACTGTCTACTCCTGTTACCATACCTGATAAGCTTGGCAGGGTCCTCCAACAGAAGAGAAGAGGACACCAAAAGGCATTTTAACGGAGGCTCTACAAAGGCCATTTCCGCACTAGCCTGTTATAGCGCGATGGTTCCACTTTCAACATCCTCTGGAATCCTGGGGTTTGCAGTTTCAGGAGGGGCCGGCTGGCCCCTCTCGAAACTGCAAACCCCAGGATTCCAGAGGATGTTGAAAGCGGAATCATCGCGTTATAACAGGCTAGTGCGGAAATGGCCAAACAGGAACTCAACTCTAGTACCAGTTCTAAGCACAAAAAGATTGTATGAATGTAGCTGCCCCCTCCATAACCAGGTTCAAAGAAAGTAACTCTAATATCTACTTCATGGAAGTAGACTTACAACTCTGGCAAAGAATATTGTTTTAAAGCTGGTGCCTCATACATGAAGTATTCCCTCCAACTTCTTTTCTTTTTTCCAGACAGCCAATAAATTTCCAGCAAAAAAGGGAAGGCACAGAAATCTAGTTGTTCTCTGTATACCAAATTCCCTAGTACACACTGATGCGTAGAATAAAAATGCCATAAACTAAGGGCTCATCCAGACTTGTGATTTCTGCCAACTTATATCATACCATCCAATTTTGCTTCTTGTTGCTGTCTCATCCAAACACTCCCCTTCTTAACAAAACTTATTAATAAAAAGACTGCAAAAGTTGGTTGTTTTGTGACGATCTTGCTTGTGGTGTTGGTTGTGATGTTAGATATAGACTGTTTCCAGATTGTTGTAATACTCACATGGTCTTCTCTACATGTGTCTCCCCAGTGCCTCCTTAATTGTGTTTTTATTTTTCATAATTTTCTCTAGAGTTGTAAGCTAAAGTGGTAATCTGTAATGGAAATATTGTTGTGCTTCTTTTCACACAGCTTTGCAATACTTTGCACTTTATGACATGGTGACACTCTGACTGTGTTATCTTAGTGTTGTTCCATTTATGTGTAATATCCAGTAGCACCCACAAAAACACACACACACCATAGTGTCACCCATTCCTCTGAGAAACTCTAAGGCCAAACATTCTGTTTGTGTATACCAATTCTAAGCAGTGCTTTACTCCAGGGTAATTTTTGGGTTTTTTGTTTGTTTGTTGGGTTTTGGGAGGGGGGATTTCTTTAGTTATTTATGGAGCTATAGAATGCACAAATTATTCATCATTGTTCTGTTTTATTGCAATCACATTGCTCTTGAGCCATGCAATCTTTAATTTATAGTAAATGTCTTTTAAAGGAGTATTTTCAAGTGCTGGGACACAAAAATGCTTCCATAGAAACGAGGGGATATTAAGTAAACAAAAGTAACCAGCTTTATTCATCACTTGTCCTCAATAAACAAAAAGTGAGCTCACAAGCTGCAGTGGTGGCACTGCTGAGATCAAAAGGTACTTTCATGTAATGATAGTCCAGTGTGGCTTTCCATGTCATTTTGCATAATTACATCCCAAACTCTCATACTAATGCAATGTGCAGTGGGGCTGGAAATGCAGCACAAAATTGAAGGGACCCAAATGACAAGTCTGCATTCTAACTTACAGTAGCCACATGTGATGGCTTGAGTGTCGGGCTAGAACTCTTGGAGGACCAAGTTCAAGCCCATACCCAGCCATGGAAACCCACTGGATGACCTTGGGGAAGTCACATTCTCTTACCCTCAGAGGAGGGTAATGACAAAACCTCTCTGAAGAAACCTTATCAAGAAAACCCCCATGATAGGTTTGTCTTAGGGTTTCCATAAATTGCAAATAACTTGCAGGCCCACAACAACAACAACAGCCATATGTAAGTCTTGTTGGCCAGCCATACTTCCTGTACAACACATGTAGAAAGCTTCTTTTAAAGATCTGAAAATAATTGTACCAATATTGGAAAGTGTAAAGGGATCAGAAATTCAAAGTAGTTAAAGTAAATTTAGCTCCTTTTCAAGGGTTGTGTTACTGTAGTTTCTAGCCCGGACTTGGGGAATATTAGATATCATTTGATATCAATAATTTGGCCTTCTTTACCCATTCCTCTCCACGTGCTTGCGAGGTCCCCGGACAAGCACGCACACAGGCATGGCCAACAATAGCTGAAACATTCCAAACAAATACAGGCAGGCCAGAAATAGCCAGACTGCCGCTTTAGGAGACCTCAAGGCAAGTACCACATTATGTATGCACGCTACTTACAAAGGACTCCCTGCCCCGAGCAGGCGGCTTGACGAACCAAATACTCAACTGTCAAGCATCCACGTTTGCATACTGTCTGAGCTATTGACAACTCTGTCATAACTTAATCATGTAAATTACTGACCTTTCGGAGGCTTTGTCTCCAGCCCGAAACTCATGGTTATTCCTGGGAACGGACAAGCCTACGGCCACATTTTCCCCTATAAGACCCCCTGACTTTGAGCACTTCCTTGGATCGCTCTTGGCTTCCATCCTGCCTTGCTGTCACTTCGTTTGACGAACCTTCCCCTCAGCTCCTCATGCTGAGAATCTCCTTTGCTACGGACCTTTTTCTTCAGACTACCCGGGCTTCAGGACAGGTGTAGTATTTCTCATACAAAACCTCCTCTTAAAATCCCTCTATCCAACTCCAACCTTTATTTCTATAGATCTCTGTGTGAGTGTGTTGCATACACGTATTTGACTGTATATCAATAAAAACAACAATTATTATTTACTTCTGTTTGCTCCTTGACTCGGCCTGACCCCATAGACATTGGGTAAAAGATCTCGCTACATTGCCCTGCCTCTCGTAGTGCTAGCTTCTGCTCTTTGCTAATTCCCAACTTTATAATATTTGGAGCACACTTAAGTGTCCCTCACGGGACCCCCAGAAATCAGGGTAACAGTTCTGTTACTATAGTTCCTAGGCCGGACTTGTGGGATATTAGATATCATTTTGATATCAATAATTTGGCCTACTATACCCCTCTTTCCTCCACGTGCTTGCAAGGCCCCCGGACAAGTTCACATACAGGCACAACTGCTAATCACTGTAATATTCCACACAAATACAGGCAGGCCAGAAATAGCCGACCCGCCGCTTCAGGAGACCTCAAGGCAAGTACCACATTACGTATGCATGCTACTTACAAAGAACTCCCTGCCTTGAGCAGGCAACTTGACTAGCCGAATACTCATCTGTCAAGCACTCTGTGTTTGCATACTGGCTACTCTATTGACAATTTGATCTTAACTCAATCATGTAAAATACTGACCTTTCAGAGGCTTTGTCTCCTGCCCGAAACTCATTGTTGGCCCCAAGTACGGACTAGCCTACAGCCACATTTCCCCTATAAGAACCCCTGACTTTGAGTGCTTCCTCGGATTGCTCCTGGCTTCCATCCCACCTTGCTGCCACTTCATTTGGCAAGCCTTTCCCTCAGCTCCACATGCTGAGAAATGCCACTTCCACAAACTCCTTCTTCAGACTTCCTGGGCTTCAGGACAGGTGCAGTATCTCCCATGCCAAAACTTCCTCTAAAAATCCCTCTATCCAACTCCAACTTTTATTTCTATAGTTTTCTGTGTGAGTGTGTTGCATATACTTGTTTGGCTATATTTTAATAAAAACAACAATTATTATTTACTTCTGTTTGCTTCTTGACTCGGCCTCACCCCGTAGACATTGGGTAAAAGATCTCGCTCTGTTGCCTTGCCTCTCGTATTGCTAGCTTGTGCTCTTTTGACTAATTCCCAACTTTGTAATTTGGAGCACACTTAGGTGTCCCTCATGGGACCCTCAGAAATCAGGGTAACAATTCCTATTGTACTCTTAAATTACCAATCCTGCAGACAAAATGGCGGGACACATGTGGCAACTGAATGTGCCAGTAGAGACTGATACACCTGCCTTCCACCCTTTACTCTGTTTTCCAGGGGCCCTTTCACACTACACAATTATAGCACTATGATTCCACCTCAACTGCTATGGCTACATTCTATGAAAATCTGGGGTTGGAGAGTAGGTACATTTCGAATCCTTAACCAGGAAAACTCCTCTAGTGCCTCTGACTTAACTTCTAATCCCACAACCCCATAGGATGAAGCCAGGACAGTTAAAATGAAACTATAATGTTATAGTTATGCTGTATGAAAGGGTCTCAAGAAAGAGAGTTGACAATCGGGCATAGTGGTAGTATTAGTACTAGTATCCCACCTTTTCTTCAGAATAGGACACAAGTATTTCCTCAAAGGGAAAGACTGAAAACATTAACTGTTTGAGGAACTGTGATCTTTATTCAAGCTTGCTATTTTTTCAAATGTCACTGTGCTTCAAGTCCATATTGTATTTGCACATAGACCATATTAGATTTTAAATGTATTGATAGAAAGTTCTGGAACATGCCTGCTACAAAAGAAGACAAAGGAGAAACCCAAGCTAGAGAAAGAGAGAATGGGCGCTTTGATGTTCCCTCCTCTGGGGCTGAGTTTCTTTTGGTAGTAACCTTGAGGAATTCAAAACCTTACTATTTGGGGCATCAAAATATGTTATTCTGGGAAAGAATTTGTTTTGTTATCCAAGGAGCTGTGTTTTTTTTAAAAGAAGTCTATCTTTGATGACTTAATGCAAGCAAATATCTTTTAAACGATCAACCAAAAAAAAAGCCAGAGCATAAATGTCATTAATAATATACCCTTGTCAACTTATAGTTTGAGTGGTTTACATAAAAATAAAATGACACCATAAAATAAAAAAGAAACAAGAAAAAACTACTTTAAATCATCTTAATTGTAAATACCTCACCATGGGGAAATATTAAATTCAATTGATGGGAAAACAGAATAAAACTCTTTCAGAGTTGGTAAGGCTGAGGAGAAAGGATCAAAGACGGAGATTTTGAGGGAGTAATAAATAGCCTATTCACAACAATGGTTACACAATGTGATAATGACAATGAAATATGTATTTTCTTTCAAACCATCAATTTTGGAGATAATGGAGTATTTCCTTTAAAAAAAAGCCCCATAAGCTTAAAAAGTATGAGCTGAAATTTAAAGATAGGTGGAGTGCTATTAATGACATTTAAAAAAAAAATCAGAAACCCATGGTCAAGAAGCAAAATGTTCCTGCACATGCATCTGCCCAGTATTTTTTTCAACAATATACAATCTTCTTTGCCCGTACTTAATTTTCAGTGAAATCATTGAAATCAAATATTAAGACATCTCTACTAGCACCCTGTTTACTCATCAATTTTACTTGATGGGGAGAAGTATAGTACTGTGCTTGACAAAAGACATAGGATATGTTTAAAATGAGAGAGCACAGGATGAGGAGACGATGTAAGCTTGCAAATATAGTTTGGACACTCAAAATATTATTGGACTGCAACTCCCATTCTTCCTCACCATTGACAATGCTGGCCAGCACTGGGATTTGTAGTCCAATTACATTTGGACGGTCACATGATCACCACCCCAGCATACAAAACTAGTTTTATTCTATTGCCAGTAAGCCTTGCACAAAGTAAATTTATTTTTCAACTCTAATTTTATGTGCATTGATTCCTATTCAGAGGATGCTGCTTAGATAATTAGTGATACATGTTTGTTTTGTTCTTTGTTGTTGTTTTTAAATACCTGATTCACTTTAAAGAGGAAGTCTGAAGCGCTGGTGTAGATACACTACTAAAACATCTGCTGACATTTAATGCATCTCTCCAACTGTCTCAATTTGACGAGGACAGTCCAAATTAATGTTCTGTTGTCTCACTTTTTCGTCCACTTTTAAAATGTCCCAGTTTGTCTCTCCTCCCACTTTCTGTCTTTATTCTCAGCTTATTTCAGTTGCTGCAAACTAAGTTCAAGATGCAAGAGTAGTCTGTGCTCAATAAATTCAGTAGAGGGGAGAAGAGGAGAGGAGGGGAAGAATTCTGCCTTTCCCAGTAGGCTCAGGCCAAAGCAAACTGCTGCAGCCTCTCCAGACTTGTGTATTCTTCCTCATTCTTCCTCATCTTGACCACATTCATTGTTGCTCGAACACACATGTTCCAGTTTTCATCTATGAAATGTTGAAAGGCACGCTCATCACAGTTTTGGAGGTCTTGTCCTGCTTCCCCAGACCTCACTGGGCTTTGTTGTTGGCCATAGTAGCATCAGAGATTAGCATCACTGAAAAAAATGCAGAGACCCACAAGCCTTCAAAACTTCCCCACTAACTGTCAGAGATCTAAATTTTTATGTTAGTCCTATAGAAACCTCTAAGTGCATCTTAAGAGTTAAGTCCCCAACAACTCTGCCGAAGTGTGATGTATGCCCTTTTTAGTGCTTTAAGTTGGTTATATAAGGCTTGCTTCATTTGGTTGCAGAGCATACTAGATGTCTCCTATACAGCTCTGTGTCTTTCAAGGTCATTCCATCATTTGATTGCTATCAGGCAAGGTTTTTTTAAATACCTATTTTATTTAGTTTTATCTTTCACATTGAATATTTGCATATTTTTAGCGCAGACATAAAATGTTATGAAAGATTTATAAATATATCTGGGACTCTTTTTTTCCCCTTTTATTGATATTTCAATTATTTCTGATTCATCCTTATCATTGCATCAGTGTTTAAACAGCATTATATTATGCCAAGTAATTTTGATTTCATCTTCTTATGCTCTTGAAGCAGGGGTTGGGAAAGGGGAAGAGGCATATGTGATACTTAAGGTCCTTCTTCCATCCCCAAGCCCCTTCCCCTCAGCCATCCCCATTTTAAAAAGAAACTTGACAAAATGCATCCAAAAATGTCCCCAAATACCTTGAAAACTTTGCCAGAATATGGGATCTTCCTTTTTTTGGTACACTTCACTGCCTTTCCTGACTTTTATTTAAAAAACGGGCCCAAATCAGCCCAAAATACAGGAAATGCAAACTAGAAGGAGACTTCCAGGCACGTCTGGGTCACATTTTTTGGCTGATTTTCATCTGAGAATGCAACAATCAGTGCAAGCCATGAAGAAAGGCACAGAGCAAAACTGTGCCCTTAGGGTTCTGGGGTGCCACAGGGTTCTGTCCTGGGCCCAGTGTTGTTCAACATTTTCCTGAATGACTTGGATGAAGGAGTAGGGGGCATACTGATCAAATTTGCAGATGATGCCAAATTGAGAGGGGTTGCTAACATGCCAAAGGACAGGATCAAAATTCAAAATGACCTTGACAGATTGGAGAGCTGGGCCAAAGCTAACAAAATGAATTTCAACAGAGAGAAATGTAAGGCCCTGCACTTAGGCAGAAAAAATGGAATGCACAAGTATAGGATGGGGGACATGTGGCTGGATCTACCAGCCACATGTCCCCCATGTGTGAAAGAGATCTAGGAGTTTTGGTAGATTCCAAGCTGAACATGAGTCAGTAGTGTGATGCAGCAGCGATTCTTGGTTGCTTCAATAGGAGTATGGTGTATAGGTCAAGGGAGGTAATAGTACTACACTATTCTGCTTTGGTTGGACCTCATCTGGAATACTGTGTCCAGTTCTGGGCACCTCAATGCAAGAAGGATATTGACAAACTGGAGTGTATTCAGAGGAGGGTGACCAAAATGGTGAAGGGTTTGGAAGCCATGCCCTATGAGGAATGGCTTAGGGAGCTGAGTATGTTTAGTCTGCAGAAGAGAAGGTTAAGAGGGGACATGATAGCCATATTTAAATATTTGAAGGGATGTTGTGTCGAGGAGGGAGTGGGCTTATTTTCCACTGCTCCAGAGACTAGGACAAAGAGCAATGGATTCAAGCTGCAGGAAAGGAGATTCCACTTGAACCTTTGGAAGAACTTCCTGACAGTCAGGGCTGTCCGGCAGTGGAATCCGCTGCCTCGGAGTGTGGAGGAGTCTCCTTCTTTGGAGGTTTTTAAGCAGAGGCTTAGATGGCCATCTCTTGAGAGTGCTTTGATGTGCATTCCTGCATGGCAGGGAGCTGGACTGGATGGCCCCTGGGGTTTCTTCCAACTCTATGATTCTTTGATTCTATCTACTCCACAGTAATTCTCTTCTGCCCCAAAGTTCTGTTTTGTTCATTTTGTTCTTCCCTCTGCTGTTTCTCTCTTCATTACAGACCCTGTCTCTTCACCTGCCTTCTCTAAGCACTAATAAGGCTGAGCTATCCTGCTCTGGGCCTTGGTACATATTGGGTCCAGAGGGAGAAGGAGAGCTATGGAATGTTACTTTTGTTTGGACTGTAACTACCAGAACCCCCAGCCATCTTGACCACTGGACATTGCTGTCCCAAGCTTGGGGGAGAGGGCAAGCAAATGGCTCGTGGTGGTTGTCGTGAAGAGGAGGTTGGCCCTCTCATGAAAAACAGGATTCAATGAGGGCATCCTACAAAGCACCCACAAACCCTACAGCCAGTCCTGCTGGGTTGGCCTCAAGCTCTGGCATCTTGCTCACACTTGCCCAACAAACAGACTGCATGAGGATTAAGCCATGTTGACTGATGTAAAAATTCCATAGAAGTGAGCCCCTAGGGGTCTGCTGTGTGCAACCCCACACCACAACTCTCTATCACTCACTAAGTTATATTTACACCTGAGCTGCTCTGGCCACAAAGGTTTCTTAGATGCTGCTGATTCAGCATATAAATTATGTAACTAAATCAATGGTTCCCATTATTTGGATTGTAAACCATTGATTCGTCCCTCCTTTATCCCCCCCACCCCCATTCTCTCTCAGATAATTTCAAGAGAAGGAATTCCTTAGAGGAGGCAATGAGAAATGAAGCAGAAAAAAAATTGCTGCTCTCAGCTCTTGCATGCCAAAGTTAAATAACACATTGTCTTCATCCAGGAAGCCTCTGAAATGGTGTCAGCAATCACTTTTCTCTATCATATCAGAAAGTTCTGATGACATGAGGGTAATTGGGAGCAACTCCATAGGGTCACACGAGTTCCATGTTTATCAAGTACTGTTCACGGAATTATATTCCTTAAGTCCTGTCATCACTTGTCCTACATTTGCCCTCAGTTTTTGACCTGGAAACTGTTGTATCACCCAGAGTATCCTCTCCTCAACTCCATTTTCGGTTACATAGTTTATGAGTCATCCCAGGGACGTGAACGAAACAGGGTTAACAAGCAAACACTATAATGCTTTTCTATTCTTGATATATATAGATATATAGATATATATGGCTTGGAGGAAATTATTTGAAACATTTGTAGACAAATTTTTTAAAAATGTACTTTCTGGCAGTGTGGCTACTTATGCATTCTTCTTCCCTCCAGTCAAACAAAATGCATGACCAAAAAGACATATTTGCATTAAAAACTGGATATACTGATAGAGTTTTTGAAATATTGTCAAGAATTCCATCTATCTGGCTATTTAATTTATGTAGGAATCATGAGAAATAACTAAGCAGTGAATAATATCATACAATAAATTGGACAATGCCACTAATAACCAGACTTCAGAACAGTGGTAAATATATGGATCACTCAGGGATCAAGAAACATGTGAAAATAAATGTTTTAAGCGAGCAATGGAAATTCAACACTGGTGGTGTTTGCTTAATCTTAATTAGTCCTCAGTCTTGATGCTGCCATAGTCAATAGCTATGGTTCAACTTCCATTGGTCATTCTAATATGACTAGGTTCTATCAACTGCTGAATGGTGAATCAAAACTTATATAAATCCAATTGATTTGTTGTGTCTACTCAAGATGAGACTAACAACACGATTAAGACCTTAATTCAAGGGTGGGAATCATGCAGCTTTTCAGAAGTTGGACTGCTACTTCCAGCATTTTTCACTATTAGCTTTTCTGAGTAGGGCTTTGGTAATATGCAGTCCAACAAAATCTGAAGGGTGGCTTGATTTCCTCACTTCTGCTTCAGTCTTTAGTGGCAAGCACCATGCAATACAGTCCTTCCTCCACATTTGTGGGTTTGACATTCATGAGTCTGATTATTCATAAGGTGTGTGCCTCTCCCCACATTCTCCTCCCTTCTGTTTGGCCAGGATCGGAGAGGGAAGATAAGCACCTGGACAAAACACAAGGAAATGAGGGAGGGGACAGGCATGTATGCCTTACTTTTCTCCCCCCACAAGCTCCCCCCCAATTCCTTTAGCTCTGGCTCCAGCAATGAGAACTTGTGCCAAGACAATAGGCAAGAGAATGGGGAGAGAAGACTCACATGAATCTTCCTTCTCCTTTCTGAAGCTCCCTCCTCCCAATCCCTTATGTCTGGCCCCAGCATGCAAACAGCAAGGGAATGGGAGGGTGGAGCCCTGGAAGGAAATGGGAGAGTGATTGCGGGGGGGGCAGTATTCACTGCTTTTCTGCTTTCATGAGGGTTCTGCATCCCAAACCCTCATGAAAGTGGAGGGACCACTGTACTAGCATTAAGGCTTCTGGAGCAGAATGGTGAGATCAGGGATATATGCAGTAAGGTGGTTTGTGAAATAGGCTAGTCTCAATTTAGGGTTTAACAATGTAAACGGAAATCTTTGAATATTACCTAGTAGCATACTGGGAGCCAGTGCCATATCCTGTTGTGAAGTTGTTGTTTGCTGTTGTTAGCAAACAACATTGCTAGCTGGAAGGGGTAGGCCAGAAATGGTTATTTGGCCTGCAAAGGACCTAGTCTATTATTTTATGTGGTGCTCCTCCTGAGTGGTGCAGGCATATCTAGGTGTGAGGTTGTACCTAGAATTAATTCTGGAGGCACATCCCTCTTGACATCTCATCCATATGTAAAATGGAAACTACTCCAGAGCTTGGAAAAGTAAGCATATGTTTGTTGGTTCTTATGTGCCTCCAAGCCCACTCTGACTTATGGAGACCCTATCATAGAGTTTTGTTACTCTGATTTCTGGGGTCCCGTGGGGGACACCTTAATGTGCTCCATATGATGGGGAATGGAAACTAGCCAGAGCATGAGCAATAGCAATGCAAGAGGCAGGTAACCTAGCAGGGTCTTTTTATCCAGTTTTTAAGGGGTCAGGCCAAGCCAAAAACCAAACGAAAATGTCTAACAAATTATTTTATTGAATGAAAGTCTCACGCATCAACACAATCACTCACACACTCACTCAAGACCTATTAAGAAGCAAAAGAGAGGAAACTGGATAGGGGGAATATTGAAGGGATTGTAGCTGGGGTAATGCTGCACCTTTTCCTGAAGTCCTTGGTCTGGGAAAGACAGTGAAGTAGAGCTCAGCACAGAAAGGGATGAGGGAATTACTCAACGGACAGAGAAACGGCCAGCTGCGATGACCAGGAGTGATCCAAAGAACTGCTCAAAAACTGGGACTATTTGTAGGGGAAAAAGTACCTGGAGGGCTAATCCTTTCCCAGGGAGAACAATGGGTGTTGCAAAGAGAAAGAAGCTCCACAATGGTAACTTCCTTTTTGAGATGAGATTACAAAGTGTTGCCAAAGTCTCAGGAGCTTCGGCTGCATTGGTTTGTGGTGTGATTTCACGTAAATGGTCCCTACCTGATAGGATTTTGCTCAGCTTGGGGCAAACACGCCAATCCCCTCAAGTCTGCTTCTCAGGGGCTGAGGACCCTTTGTTTACTGTGGGTTTGCACAGCTTGAGGTCTCCTGGGGCTACGTGACTGGGGATTTTACTGGCCTTGTTACCCTGTATGTTGGGGGTCCTGAGAGGGGCGCCCAAATCACCAAATAAAAACACAAGATGGGGAAATTAGACTTGAGCACTCTCTTAAGCTAATGAGAGGCAGGGTAACTTAGCGGGGATCTTTTAACCCTATGTATACAGCGTCAGGTCAGAGAGCGGCAAGACAAGTTCTAAAGTAACAAATAATATTTTTATTGAGAACTAACAACACAAAAGACACGACATACACTGACTAACTGAGAAATAGAAATGGAGAGTTTAGGGGGAACGGGTAATACGACACCTTTTCACATAGTCCTGGAGAGAAGCGATAGTTGAGGGTAGGAAACTCAGCGTGGTCCGCTGAGGGGAACTCTTCAGACAAACCGGCAGCAAGGCAGGATGGAAGTCCAGAGCGATCTGAGGAAGGCTCGGAATCTGGGACCTTTTATAGGGTGGATTATACCTACAGGCCATGCCATGCTCAGAGAGAGCAAAGGAAATTTAGAGCTGGACAAAGGCATTGGAAAAGGTCAAGTTTTATATGATGAGCTGAGCGCTTGATGACAATAGCATGGCCAGTATGCAAATGGCCCAGCATAAAGGAATGGCTTGGCACTCGGCCAGGTGTCTTTGTAAAGTCGCACTGAGCAAGTCTGGTTTGCAAGAAGGAGTGGTCCCTTAAGCATTGAAGAGGCATTAAGTTGCCTGCCTAAATGGGGTCTGGAATGTACAACCATTAATGGCCGCGCCTATTACGTGCTTTTCCGGTGGCCCTTGCAAACACGTGGAGTAGGGTGGCAGAGAAAGGTCAAATAAAAGCCAAATTATTTGATATCAAGAGATATCTAGTGCTCTCACCAGACATATCACAACCGCGGTAACAGCCTGACCTGGTTTTCGATTGCTGCCTATGTGCCCATCCAGGTGATCTCTCAGGCACATGGAATCATATTTTAATGTCAAAATTGTAGAGCCTGGGACAGGGTTTACCAGTGAGGTAACAGTTTTCTTGGCAAGATTCATTCAGAGGTTTGCCATTGGCTTTTTCTGAGGGTATAACTTGCCCAAGGACACCCACTGGGCTTCCATGCCTCAGCATAGATGCACATTCTGGCCCCCCGAAGTCCTAACCCAACACTCAGACCTCAAAACCACACTGAGTCTCATTTGAGTTTGTACTATTGCATTTGATCATTAAAATAATTTACTCATCAGGACAAGGTTGGGATGATATTCTGTACTCATTTGCTATGTTAATCATTATTAACACATCAACATCCCATAAATTTTAAGACATATATTAAAATCACTGTAAATAGTCCAAAATGGCTAACTTCCAAAAGTAATCCATCTTTCTTTTCTCCACCTCTTGTTTTTTTTCGTATTTTTCTTGTCTTTTGTTTTTTCTCTTCCCTTTGCAATTTTTTTCCTTTATTTGAGATGTTGTTTTTCTTATATATTACAGGTACATTTAACTTTATTATGTTCTATCACAATATGTTATAAATAATTTATATAATAATTTAAAAAATACTACCAAAAAGTAATGTGATGTTACTTGCTGTTAAAAAAAAATGCTGCCATTGAACAATTAGATTGGAAAAGGAGTATGAGTTCCCGTGACGCACCACTTTGGGTTTTGCTGAATTTTTCTGGTTGTCATTTCCATTTTCACTCATTCCATTCTATTTAGGATCCATTTGTAGCAATTTTTTGAATATGCATTTGGACAAAGGTTTGTTCCTAAAATTAGGGCACAGTTTGCTGTTGTGCTTCTGTGGTCTAAAAGGTAAATTTCCTCCTCTCATTATTTTTTTTTTATTAGACTTATAGTGTTGTCATGCAAAACTGCAATTTTACTGATGCACTAGAATGCTATAATGCAAAAAAAGAAAGAAAAGAGAACAAAGAGAAGGATATATTTTTGTTCTAAGAAAGAGGGGAAATACCTGTGTTCTAGGAGAAACTCTTTATTCAAAACCCCGTGCATTTTGGACAAAGTCCTTCTTCAGGGGCACTTCAACAGCAAAAGCCATAAATGTGGTTTATTCCCAGCCTGCATCATCAGTTTGACATTCAATTTAACTAAAACCTGCTTTCTTTCCACTGACAAAGACTTATTTAACAGAAGTGAAATTTTATAGCCAATAAAGCCAATGTCCAAACAGAAGCCAAGAAGTCAATACATCTTCTTGTGAAGTTAAGGTTGTTACACAGTATTCAACTACAGCTTCCTTTAATAATAATTAATATGAGGAAGGCATGAGAAGTGGTTAGGGATGCATACACAGGGCCTTTCTGCATCACACTGTTATAGTGCTATTATTCCACTTTCAACATCCTGTGGAATTCTGAGGTGTGTCGTTTTCTTCTTTCTTTCTTTCTTTCTTTCTTTCTTTCTTTCTTTCTTTCTTTCTTTCTTTCTTTCTTTCTTTCTTTCTTTCTTCCTTCCTTCCTTCCTTCCTTCCTTCCTTCCTTCCTTCCTTC
The DNA here is from genome assembly GCA_948474755.1 of Ctenosaura bakeri. Classification (NCBI taxonomy): domain Eukaryota; kingdom Metazoa; phylum Chordata; class Lepidosauria; order Squamata; family Iguanidae; genus Ctenosaura; species Ctenosaura bakeri. The sequence continues at coordinate 349,747 of CAOLHI010001105.1, read as the reverse complement.
CTTCCTTCCTTCCTTCTCAACAGTGTAATTCTTCAACCCAGAGGAGATAACAAAAAACTAGAAGTAGTTTTTCACAAATCCAAGAGAACCAGACTTTAGATAAATTACATAACTGGAAAATGTAAAAACTGTTGACTCTTGAGCACTCTTTCTTATTTAAATAATTAATAAATTAATTAAATCTTAAAGCCTCATGCTCAGATACCAATAAGGTTATCACATTGAATTGGATATTTTATGCCAGTGTGGGCAAGTTTTCTGCCCCCTCACATGATGCAAGAATCCATTTCTGCTTTGTAGAAAGCTTTTTTTAGGAAGTTGAACAAAACATGGCACAGTCAATGGGTGGGGTGGACTGTGGTTTGCTTTAAAGAAGAAACACCACTCCAGAATGCTTCCAGTGGTGGATTTTTTCTTAAAGGCCAAAATTACATTCTAGTAGGGGAGATTTTGGAGAGGTACCAGGCGAGACCTAGAAGGTTCCACAATAGCTCATGGGCTGCATGATTTCTTGTTGCTGCAGAATGTATACATTGCCTTGGGTCAGGGATCTGGCTCCAGATTTTTTTTTCTGAAGGGTGAGGGCTCAGAAGAGTGGTTTCTTGGGTAGGCTGTTAGCCCTCAACTATACAGCAAGAAATGGCCATAAAGATTTCCCACTATATCACAGGACAATGTTGTATCAAGGGGCATCATGTGAAATTTAAATGGTTGTCATTGCCACCACAACTAAATTAACTTTTTCCTGTTGTTTGCTCTTACGTGCCTTCAGATTGGCTCTGACTCATGGCAACCCTCTCATAGCATTTTCTTGACAAGATATATTCAGATGAAGTTTTCTTCATTGCCTTCCTATTAGGCTGAGAGAGTAGGACCTGGCCAAGGCCAGCCAGTAGATTTCCATGGCTGAGCTGGCATTCAGACCTTGATGTCTTGGAGCCCTAGTTCAATACTCAAGCACTGAAACCACACTGTATCTTAATCAACTGTCATTGCCCCCACTAAATAAATGTTCAGCTGCCTCAAGAGCAGCTTCAGATGTGGAACACTGCCTGCTGAGCAATGGGCCTGTTTGGGATTTTTCAGAAACAAGTTATCGCAAGGCAGAATATGATGTTCTTTACAGTTCACTGGATACGTCTAGATTCGATATCTAAAATCCTCATTATTCACTGTGCCTGTCAATGGAGAAAGTAAACTACAGTCGGGCCCCCACATTTACAGGTCTAACTTTCATGGATTTGATTATTTGTGAGCTTCTCCAACCCCAGTCCCTCACTTCAAGTGCTTCTTTTCTGGGAGACCCTTCCCTCTCAGCAGCTCTGATCAGGCCATGCAGCCCTTTAAAAACCCACCTCTGGTCTTTCTCCTCTACCAGCAGCTGCCTGGCCAGCTAAGGATGGCTCGTCTCCCAGTTTCTCAGCACCATGAACACTCTCCCAATCCCCCCCACACACACACACACATTCAAGGAAGGAGATAGATGAGACAGAAGTATACAGCCAGCATGCATGCACATGCACACATGCACACATTTTGATATTTGTGATTTTCCCACTTTTGCAGGGTCTTGCAAATGTGGAGGGCTGACTGTATACATATTTCCAGCCATATCTAAGCCTGCTAAATTCTATCTATTACAACAAATAAAAACATTACCTGAGATATATCTATTAAAAAACCCTTCTGTGTGACAAATACAGGATGTGGTTTTAATAAATGCTGAGATCTAATACTAGCAATTGTGGCTTACATATCTCAGACAATACAGGTGTACTGGTTGCAGGCCCTCCTGGTGATTGAGCACTACTTTCACCATCCAGGAGAGATTGCTTTTTCCTTTTTATTTTATTTTTTTAAAGCAGATTTATTCCACAATCACCACACAAGCAAGAAGAAGCTAAACTGCAATCGATCCCTCCCAGTGGCAGGAAACTCACCAACCAAAGAAAATGGTCACTTCATTTGTTAATGCTTCCCCCTGCTTTCTTTTCCAAAAATGAATCTGAAAATTAACTGTTTTTCAGCCCTCTGCTACAGAAATGATAAGGCTTTTGGATGAAAAAAGAATAGAATGTGTAAATGAGTGATACCACAGAGGGAACTTTGGTAGCCAGAAATGAGAAAATAAATCCTATTAACACACAGCATACACTCTAGTCACTCTCCATTCAGTAATGATGCTATATTTGGTTTAAATTGTTCTGTAGATGGAGTTGACAGGCCACTTCTACACAATGGCCATAGAGAAGAAAGACAATTACAATACAGAAAGAAAACCCCTTGTCACAGAAATTACTGCAATTCTTTATTGATCTGCAGGGCTTGATCCACTCAGGTTCTGTTCAATTTCAGTTCAAAAGATATGCTGAAGTAACACTAAGGTTCTTTCCACACAAAGGAGATACATCGCTGTGGCGTTGTTGTGTCTTGAATACATCCACACGTCAAACTGGTTTGATGTCGTTCTGTTGTAGTTAGTTCATGTGCAGAACTAACTACAACAGAAAGACATCAAACTAGTTTGACGTGTGGATGTATTCAAGACACGACGATGCCACAGCACATGTTTAGCTCTTAAAGCAGTTTGCATCGTTGTGAAACCGATGTAATGTAAAAACGGAAAAACTCCGAAGTAAATCAGTCAAAACGGTTCACAGCATTTTTCCTACACACGGAAGCGCTACATCGATTCACACCACAGAGGTGGGCATTAAATTGACCAATCAGCGGTGGCAGAGTGGACCAAGGGAGGGGAATAAGAGTTTCAGGGGAATTGACACGTGGAAGCTACAAATGATTTTCTCTGCTTTTCTTCGATAGAAACTGGAGGACATTAGAGTAACAAACACCGCTTATAAAATGCAGTGAAACACTCCTCCACTCTAGTGCAGAAATGGTCTTAGTCACTGAGAGTAAAAGATATGACTTTACTGATGATGAAAGCTGTTCCTAGGCACGCTACTCCATGTATCAGATGAACTAGAATTAAGTCTATGAAAGCTTATGCTACCAAATTCCTTCTCTCAGTAAGTCTCAAAGATCCATACTGATCCAAACTAACACAGTTATGTCTTTAAATTTTACTAACGACAAATAGATTTTAAAAGAATGTACTAAGAAAATAGAAGTAAAGAAAGTCTCAAATGCCGATGCTGCCTCCACCAACATTGCTAGATGCTACATTCTTCTCTTATCTCCAGACAATGCTTTAGGTTCTTGGGCAAGGTGCTGACATTTTCCCTTCCTAAGATCAAGAGAAGTGAAGTTCTTCCCAGGTGGGGGTTAGATTTAACATGATAAGCTTTCTAGAACATACAAGATGATGCTCACACATTCTGGTAGGGTGCAGCTCCTCACCACCTTCTCTTGAGGCTAGGAGAAGAGAAAGATTCCTGCTCTCAGTGTGTGTGCATCTCAGAGAGGGAGAGAGGGAGAGGGAGAGAGAGAGAGAGATCAAGTTCCCTATCATAGTTTTCTTAGGCAAGGAATACTGAGATGGTTTTGCCAGTTCCAGAGCACTTCTTGTCTGTACAGAAGTAGCACAACCATCTTGGCTGCACCTCTGTTTATATTTAGGTTTACTGCCTCTTTACAAAGTACAATGAAACTACGAGACAGGGATTTTAAAGCACACTAGTAAATAAATACAGACAGTTATATTTTAGCAAATATGTATGGATAAATGAGAAACCATGTGTTGAGAGTAATAGCCATCCATCCATAACTAGAGTAAAACAGGCCAAAGTTTTTATTAGCAATACAATATAACCAGCTAAAGTAGAGAGGGGAAACCAGTACTGGATTGCTGATCCATTTTCAGTTATCTACTGGATCAGCATCACAAGATTCATTCCTCACAACACAGCCAAGCAAGCAGCTCTGCCAAGACCATGTCCCAGCTGGACTCATGGATCCACCTCAGCTAGGTTTGCAGGCTAGGGGGCAAATTACTGAAATCTACTCCCCAGTCTTCTACTAATGGAACCCACAACAATCTCACCTCTAGAACAATTTTGCAATGTGATGGTAGGATGTATGTCAGTAGCAGGATACATTCAAATGTACATCTTATTCTTTTCTCATTGTGCTGGATCATGGGTTTTGTGGGCCTCTGAATAGAGTGCCATTGGTAGAAGAGGTAGGGTATGTGAACTGAGAATTCTCTTAAGCTTCATCCAGTTATACTGTTACCCTGTATGTTGGGGGTCCCAGGAGGGGCGCCCAAATAACCAAATAAAACACAAAATAGGGAAATTAGACTCGAGCACTCTCTTAAGCTAAATGAGAGGCAGGGTAACTTAGCTAGGATCTTTTAACCCTATGTCTATGGCATCAAGTCAGAAGAGTAGCCATGCAAGTTTTAAAGTAACAAAAATAGCAGTTTTATTGAAAGACAAACAACAAAAAAGACAACACATGCACACAGCTAACTAGAAATAGAAAAGAGAGTGTTTGGGGGAAATGGGCAATACGACACCTTTTCACGTAGTCCTGGAGAGAAGTGTAGGTTGCAGGGAAGAAAGCTCAGTGCGGTTTGCTGAGAGTGTGACTCGCTGGACAAACCAACAGCAAGGCAAGATAGCAGTCCAGAGTGTTACGAGGAAGGCTCGGAATCGGGGACATTTTATAGGGTGGATTTTACCTACAGGCCATGCCATGCTCGATGAGAACAAAGGAAATTTGTAGTTGGACAAAGGCATTGGAAAAGGTCAGGTTTTACATGATGAGCTTAGTGCTCGATGATAATAGTACGGCCAGTATGCAGATGGCCCAACATAAAGGAATGGCTCGGCACTCGGCCGGGTGTCTTTGTGTAAAGTCGCACTGAACAAGGCTGGATTGCAAGAAGGGAGTGGTCCTTAAAGCATTGGAGAGGCATTAAGTTGCCTGCCTAAATGAGGTTTGGAATGTATAATGATTAACGGCTGCGCCTATTATGTGCTCGTCCGGTGGCCCTTGCAAACACGTAGAGTAGGGTGGCAGAGAAGGGTCAAATGAAGGCCAAATTATTTGATATCAAGAGATATCTAGTGCTCTCACTAGACATAGCATAACCGCAGTAACAATACCAGATAGTTGTTAGGACAGTGGGCCCCTCACTGATTTTGAGGTCTTGGCAAATGCCCAGTCTTCCATCCTTTGATGCCAGCCCCAGAGCAGAATGGTGATCTGGCCCTGCCCAACCAAAGAGTCATTGACTTCTACAAATTCTAGAGCAGCCATGATGGACTGAAATGGGTGATAGCCACTGGAGCATCCAGAATTGTACAACATCTGAGGAAGCTAGAAAAAATGTCTGTGAGTGAAAATGAGTTCTTCCATTGCTCGAGTGTCCCTCTTGAGAACTCCCTCTCTTTCCACTGCCTGGACACCATCCCGTCTAAGCCCACCTGGGACCAGGAACCAAACCAGCCCGCCTGACTGCCTGGCTGCCTGCAGCTCAGCAGACCAGCACCGTCCACCAGGCCACGCAGAAGAGAAGAAGTGTAACTTGGAGGAGGTGGGAGGGCAAGGGCGAAGGGGCAGGGGGGTTCTGCCTGCCTGGCAGCAGATGGCCTTTTCCCGCCTAGCACCAGGTTACCTGGTGGAGCAGCTCTCCCTCAGGAAGAAAGACAGGGGACAAGGAACAGGAGGGATGGCAGCGGTGGCAATGGGGCAGCCTTATTAGCCCCCATGAAGCAGATGGCAGGTGTCCAATGAGGGGCCAGGACTGCCAGCAGGGGGCAGCCAGCACCAGCGTGCAGATCTCAGTGGCATTGCTAGCTGCTTCTTCAACTGCGACGGCAGTGGGAGGGCTCCTTGGGTGGCCCAACCCTCCTGGCTGCCTCCACTGCCTCCTCCAGCCATGGCAACCAGGGGCCCCTTGGTTACCTGCCAGGAGAGGAGCTGTGCAGGGCCACTGCCTCCTCCTCTTCCTACCCTGTCCCGCTTTCCTCTCGTGCACAGCTCCCCCACCTGGATCAGGGGGCAACTCCTGAGGGCCGTAGCTATTGTGGAGGGATGGAAAGGGAAGGAAACGGACCCCATTTCAGTCCACCCGCCCATCCGTCAGTGGGTCCATCTGTTGTTATGACCCCCAACCCTGCTTTTCCTCACCCCCTCTCTCATGACTCTTCCCTGAGTCCAGCCCCAAAGGAGCACAGGAGGGATGAGGGTTTGAGGGAAAGACCTGTTTATGGAGGCCCTCCCCTTGACAGTGGGGCAGCCCCAAAAGCTATGGGGGGGCAGGAGGAAGGAAGAGAAAGTCCTAAGTGCTGCCTGGAAGAGGCTTTTCCCCAGTGTAGCTAGGGGTGGGGGCAGTTTACCTCAGGCAGCAAAAGCTCTTGCTACGCCACTGGTACTATTATTCCACTTTCAACCTTCTGTGGAATTCTGGGGTTTGTAGTTTACTGAGGCCCAAGAGCTCTCTGGCTGAGAATTCTAAATGCCCCTCCCTGAACTGCAAACCCCAGGATTCCATAGGATGTGGAAACTGGAATAATAGCACTATAACAGTATAGTGCAGAAATGGCGAAAGCCATAAACACTCTCTCTTGGCTTCCGGGTTTCAAAGGCTATTAACTTGCAAATATACTGTGGCAGCTACTTGACATTTGATTTTCATGTCTTTTTTATTTTTTTCCATTTTTTTAAATTTTTTGACATGAACAAACTAATTTACAATCCAAGTAAAATGCTATCGTAAATAAAGAAACAGAAGAAAGACAAAAGAGAGAGAGAGAGAGAAAGAAGAAAGACATACAGCTAATACATAATAAGACTCTGACCTCACCCAACCCCCCAATCCTGACTGCAGTGAAAAGAACAATATTACTCTATCATTACAGATCCAACTAAATAATCCTACCAAAAATTACTAATAAGCATAGCCACAGATTACTTCATTGTTAGATATCTTGTTGCTCAAAAACTCCATAAATGGTTTCCAGTCTTTCAAAAAGTCGTCAATTGACTTATCCTTCAAAACCCATATTAATTTGGCGATTTGGGCCAACTCAGCAAGCTTAACAACCATTCTTCTATTGTCAGTGTGTCAGCCCATTTTCATGTTTGAGCAAACAATGTTTTTTCCTGCTGAAGAAGTAAACCATATTTCTTCTCCAATGCCCAACAGAAACATTTCTGGTAACATCACAGCGTCTACCTGTAAAATTTTGGGAGGGATTGACATATAAATCTTAGTCATATCTTTTTCTAATGACTGAGAAGATTAAACTTCAACATTTGTAGCCGCAGGGAAAACCTCCTGTTAAATTAATAAGCCTCCAGTGTATCCATCACAAGGTTAAAGAGGGCAGAAAAACTACCAGTCCTTTTCATTCCCCACCCGTATTAGCATCTACTTAGATTAGACAATATTTTATTTGCTTCAAAGCTGATTTAGTCACTAGAGAAAGAATATTAATATGGACGCCAAAACAAACAAACAATCCTTTGGGCAAAAGGAATAAAACATCCAAAAGACCGAGTTAATACACATGCCACAATCTGAAAGCACAGCAGAGATGCTGGAGCTCTCGCTGCCGGTCACACCATATGATAGGCAATAACTGTCAAAGGTTTTATGTAATTTGCTCACTAGAGTAATAATCCAGGTAAGGCAATAAATAGAAATGCCTGAAGCAAGATGAAGTTCAGTGTGGCTGTGGTCAACTTGTAATGACCAACTTAACAGAAATTCAGGCACTAACCATGAAAAAACAGAGTGATGGATGTTTTGTTGAAGGTTCCAATGGTGTTTTGATTGTGGGGGAGGAACAATAATCAGCAGTTCACATGGGGAATTCATTCTCCTTCAAAGGGCATTTATAAATCAACAATAGGGGAGGGCTTTGTACAACTTGATTGGTGCTAAGCAGGATGATGGGAATGAAGTTGCCAGCTGGAAGTTCACAGTTGTCAGTTGAAGCACACCTTGGCGCTGTAGCAAATCCTCAACCCCCTTTCCATGGTCTATGGGAGAAGGCAACATGTGGTAGGCAAATCCACTCCTTCTAAGCTGATGCTGTATAATCTTTTAAAGCAGGGGATGGGAACTCTGGCTCACCAAATATTTCTGGATTTCAGTTCCCATTATTGGTCATACCGGATGGAACTGATTAGGGTTGGGGTCTAGAAGGCCCCATGTTCTACATGCCTAGCTAAAACTTAACCCTATAATCTTAAGGCAACAAACTTACATGATCATTGACTAGTACAAGCTACACATAAGAAATCAAGAAGGCTGTGCGGTATAGTGTTCTGGGACTTGGGAGATCCAGGTTCCGGTCCCCATTTGGCTAAGAAATTCATTCAATTGACTTTGGCCTAGCCACTTTTTCTTTGACTGACCTGCCTCACAAGATTGTTGTGAGAAGGAAGAGAGCCATGCATGTCAGTCTGAGCTCTTTGGAGGTAAGGCAGGAAATAAATAAAATGAATTAAAGCAGAAAGGAAGAGCTGTTGGGCTGTTCTTGGAGAAAGTTCTACAACAAATAGTGGGTCAAGGTAGTTATTTAAACAGATCAGCTTTTTATGGTGCCAGAAAAATGGCAGGCCCTAAAATTGCCACTGTACGCGCTTCTCTGTCACGTGTTCTGAATTATTTTTCTCTCAAACACTGCAGTTAACAATTCTCCTTCTCCTTCCCGCACCTCAACATTTTAAAGGCTGGGAGATTGAGGCTAAGAAAAAAATATTAAAGACTTGCTTCAGGCCACCCAGAAGGTTCATACCAAATATGAGCTTCATACAGAGGACATCCTGATTTGTTAGTCACTATGTGATGAGAGTTTAAGAGTTCTCCAATAAACAGCCCAAAGAATTACATTTTGTGGCATCCAAACCAGTATTTTAAAAAAAAAGTAGAATCTGAGTGATTGTTAATAATATGCTCAATTCTTTCTTTCTTTTCTCCTGGTAATATGATATCCAAATTACCCCTTGGAACAAAGGAGTTGGACATTTTAGAAGACACTAAAAGATTTCTCAAAGAAAGCAACATTCAGTTACCAGTGACATTATAAAGAACCCAGTACTTTGGCATTTCAGGTCACCTTCAAAGGTTGAATGAATGTAGCCAGGCAAATCTAATGTCATATATCTAGATATGTTCGAAAGCAGAAGTGTCAGTGTAGGGCACTGGCTCATTAGGCTTCCATTAAATACCTACAGTTCTCTACTGTTCTTTCAGCAAAATGGATTAGAATGTTCAGCCAGCCCTGAGTGCAAATATTTGAGCAATCTCGTATACTTTGGGGATAGGTTCGTGTATGTCTGATTTTCTTCTGTTTTTACATCTTGATCACTGTTGTTATCATTAATCATAAATTAGTACTGTGGAATTTTGATATGTATAAAAAATGAGGTGAAGGAGTGTTCTCTGATCCTTCATTGATACCAAATCATTCTCTCAAAGAAGGAAAGAGCTTGTAAATGGAATCACTGCCTTACTGGTAATTAGCAAGGCCCCCAAATCCAGCATGCTAATCTAATTGCTATCTTGGGTCTCTTATTTTATTCTTCACTTCAGTAAGATTCTGCAGTCCTTAAAATCCATTCTTCATCCTATCTGGCATTTTTTTAATTCCTAAAAAATATTACAAATAAATGCCTAGCATTTTAATCTGAATAAATTTTGGGGCATCCTTTGTATACACAATTAAATGTGTTTGCAATTATTTTCATTCTACCAAAAGTAACCAGATTAGAAACCCATTACTCCTAACCTCAGCCTAGCATGTGCTCTCTCTCTCTCTCTCTCTCTCTCTTTTCTTCTGTATCCTAAACCCTAATTTTTTCTTTCATGTTGGCCTTTCTTTCTCAGCTCTCTAATACTCATTCAGCCCATACCAGCTTTGAAAACTCTTTGTCTCCCATACACCTCAATGCTGTTTCTATTTTTCCACTCCTTTTCTTTCTCACAGGACTTTCCTTCCACCCCAGGGCTTGTTCAGGTTTTCCGTCTTAACTCTTTGCCTCCACTGTTTCCAGCACCAGGAGTTTCTCTCTTAGAGTTACCATCTGGTAGTTCCCCAGTCCAGGCATATATATTTGCATATTATGCAAATCATATGGTCATAATATAAATAATGTAGTGGGCCATGAAAAGATTACTCTGCATACAGATCCCCAAGACACTAGTTTCTTTCTCAGGAGGGTGCCTTTCGAATCTGCTTTATAGACATGAATATAGATGGAAAATCTTATTTCTCTAAATGGCCATCTGAAATATGCCCCTATTTTCATATGGTACAGATAATGCAAGTTTAAGACCATTTCTGCACTACACTGTTACAGTGCTATTATTCCACTTTCAACATTCTGTGGAATTCTGAGGTTTGTAATTTACTGAGGCCAAAGAGCTCTCCGGCTGAGAATGCTAAACGCCCCTCCCGAAACTGCAAACCCCAGGATTCCACAGGATGATGAAAGTGGAATAATAGCACTATTAGCAGTGTAGTGCAGAAATGACATAAGCTACATGAGATTGACAATTCCCAGTAAACATAATTCAGATAACAGGCTGCAGCATCCTACTGAATTTGTATTCCTTTTCTACACCCACTAAATGTTTTATTGGGCACAATTGGAACTCTGTCACTCTTCTTAAAAACACCATCTAAAATCTTTTGCCTGAGTCAGATATTTCAATATTTCACTGAGGCATTAAACTGGCATTGGCTGACACAAATGCTTTGAGAACTGGAAGAAGGTTTTATTTTGTAGTTTTCCAAGGAGAGAGTTGGTATAAGGATATAGATATTTTAAAATTGGCTACATTTGCACTCACTTAGTTGACAGGACAGCCAAATGGGATAAAAAAATAAACTGGAACTTGAGAAATCCAGCTGAAATCTCTACTTATCCACAAAGTTCAATGGGTAAACTCAGTTAGATCCGATGCTTTCTTTCAGTTTGACCCACCTCACAAGGTTGTTGTGGAGATAAAACTGGGCAGCCTTTTTAAGGCATCTGAATCTTATTGGTGGAAAGGCAGGACAAAATAATATATGAATAGTTACATTGTTGTGCTTTTCATCACATTATGGCCCTGAGGAAGTAACTGTCTTCCATCTGCATAGGCTCCTCCACACTATCAGGAATCCTCTGATGACATGGAAAAATCCATGTGTGCTTAGATTAACATGCTGCTGTTCCCCCATTCCCTGTCCCCCAAGATAATGTGGGGAAACAGCAGTTGGAGGTGGGCCGCCCTTTTAGCCCCCATCTCTTCAAGGATTTAATCTACACTTTGGAAGATGTAACCAAGATGCTGCACTCTATCCCCACCCATGCACAACAGATATCTTGGATAGATCCTTTAAAGTTCAGACTGAAACCTGAAATTGATTTACTGCTCCGCTGACATGGGAACCACCAGCTGCTGCTGGCCAAACTAAAATCTGTTTTTCCAGAGTTGACCATTAATTTAACTGTGTGGGTGTCTTACACACTGGCATTCTTGATAGTTGTGTATGATCATTCAGTTGAGTCTGTTTCCAATTCATAATTTTTAAGGTATGGTAAACTGGGGAAGAAAAAGCAAATGCCATTTCATGTATTACCTGCATCAAAGATGCTTGTGTGTTAAAAAAAAGAAAAGACAGCTTTATTGCTAACCTGGTCATGACATTATGTGGCTTTTCCCAACCCTCAATGGTTACGCTATCCTTTCCTATCTAGAGCCCTCTAGACATGTTGGAATATGTGTGTGCTCATCACCAGCCAGCAGGAATGGTGAGAGCTGCAGTCCAATGTATCTGGAGGGCACTAGACTGACAAAGGCTCATCTATGGATGTGACATATTTTCATGGCTTGGGTTACTTCTAAAATGTAAATATGTGGAGCAATTCTATATATGCACACTAAATAGAACCTGCTTCCAGGAAGGTTAGTGTAGGGAATGCATACATAGTCACATAATTCCTTTATAATGATGAATGATAACAATTCTACTCAGTACATTTCTGGCTCTGTTTTTGTTTTCAATTCAGACATTAGCTGTTTACATCTAAAGTTTTCCCTGAGGCTACGCAAAAACATCTCAGATTTATTATTCTTAGTTTTATTTTACTCTCTGGAAAGGATCTCTGTCTTTTGATCATTCTGTGCTGCTTTCAACAATGCTATTAAATCTTTCTAAAATACAGGCCAGGTTAGCAGGTAGCTGGTGAAGCAGGAGAAGAGAAAATTTAAAACTGCAATTACAAACTCTTTCTATGCCGTCTATAAAGCCAAAGCTCCCTTCAGTTTCCATCTTTTATTTTTATGTAGTAAGCATCTCTTTACAATAGCTGGTGAGGAGGAGGCATTTAAAATGGCAGCCATCTTAGACTGTAAGCTGCTGTGGTATTTCCTAGTGAAAGGGGAGTTGAAGGTGTTTAACTCTATCTTGGCTGCCCAGCTGCCAGTTTTGTGCAAAGTAATATTGTGAAGACTGAAGTCCTTGGCAGTGAATTATGTTTTTCCAGTGTCCTTACATGGAAAGGCCAAGGTGGCTAATGCAGCAGAAATATTGGGAAATTTTCATAGTACATCCCTGCAGCCAATTAGTGCCCATTTGGTTGGACACAGTTCTGGACCTAAGTACCATCTAACAGGCATTGAGTAGCCAAGCAAAAATGTTGCATAAAGAGGTACTGGACACTATGTCCTTACACAATATCAGAAAAAGATTTACTAGTGTAACTCTGTTGTAAAGCCCACAAAAGATTCCACCTCTTGTTATGGGTAGCAAAATCCTTTTCCTTGAAATTTCAAGGCCAAAACTTGAGTTCAGGGAGCAGGTGCGTGCAAGTGCATGCCTGCAGATCTTCTGGGGGTGGGCTTTCAGCTGGCTAGCTTCTCCGGTTGGTGGAGAGCCTCCACCGACCAGAAGCCGCCATTTTGGACGCCGGAGAACTGTGGGGCGCTGAACTTGCACTGCTGCTCTTCGCGATGGACTCACCCAGATGCAGGAAAAATCCAGTGAGTCCCATTTCTTCCCATTTCTGCCCGATAAACACCTCACGTGCGGAAAGGGCATTGGTGTTGATTAGTTTTGGACACTCAGGGCTCATCAAACAATCTTGCTTTAGAATTGTTTGTTCTGCATAGTACATGTCAGAGGTCAGTATGTGCAGAAGGGAAAGACACTGCTAATGTTGAAGATGTCTTTGAGAATGACCCAGGATGTTGACTGGAACATGTAGACTTGAGAAGTTAAGGGTCAGATAGACTGTTATATGTGTACAAACAGAAACTTTGCTGAATGGTAACTTTGCTGCAGTTTTCTTTCATGTAAGTATTGTTTAATATAAATATAAAAATGGCATAAAAAGGGAAGCATGAAAAAAATAAAATTATCCTTCCTTGTCACTACTGTCAGTGGTAATACTTGGATGGATCCTTTGGCCAAAGTTACTGTGTGAATGTGTTTTCCTTTAATCTCTTTTATATTTACATTCTACATACTTTTACATTTACTCTTCCTACTTTGTGTTAGGGATTCAATCCAGCTCCATGTCCACTTAGGGATACAAGTGAGGTGTGGTTTATTTACTCACCCTAACAGTATAAACATCTGCATGTGGAGAGATATTCACAGACAGTTGATAAGAGTTGGGAACATGGCCTTCAAAGAAAAGTTTGATGGATGGCCTGTCATATGATCTAGACACATGAATGTATTAATTATAATAAAAGTGTAAAATCACATGTAGACCATGGGGCTTTGCATGTAAAAATAAGACTCTTTGCCTTATGTTCAGTGAGCTTCAGCACAGACCTTGTTCTGCATAGGTGCTACATACTTGTGGGCCAGTGAAGTGGTCTCTCTGCTGCTCTATCAGGACTCCCAGCAGCCAAACAAAGAATGTGAGACTGTCCAACTGCTTCTTCTGTATCTTTGCCATATATCCTTTTCTGTGCAAGTTGGGAATAAAGCTTTAAACCTTTCCTACAGTTGTGGTTATTATTTTGATCCTAAAAGAACCTCTTGCCTTTGGCAAAACACCATGGGCCTGTCTCAGTTAATACTTGGTCTTTACATGCAGTGGGCCATACTCCTGGTCTTTTTTTGGTCACCAAGATGAGGATCATATGTGGATAGGGAGGTTCAAAAGAACTCTGTAATGGAAAGATCCAATAAGGTTTAGATTTGCTGGGACTACTGACCTCTACTAGGATGGTGGAATCCATTAAAATATCCACCCTCAGAAATTAATGGTTTCAGAAGGATTCCTGAATGCTCTGGGATATCTACCAACAATAAACTGGTGACTTTGTTGATGACGTTATTGATCTGTGGAACAAAGAGATGACCAGCATGATCAACACAATTGCTCTTAAGTGTCTTTCCATGTGTGCAGAGTACAGGGTTCTTAGCTTTCTGATGAGCACAAAGCAATTAAGAGCTTGGGTAGAAAACCAGAGTGATGGTAGAGAAAGACTCAGGAAGAATACAATCAAGTATGGGTTAGGGCCAATTTTAGAGCTTACTGTACAACAGTGAAGGCAATGAAGAAACAATTCTTTGCTGCATTTGTTACATCAGCACAACCTGGCCCAGAAAAGTTGTTTAATATACGGTCTATTACACACTAGACCTCAGACTGCTGAGGAGGAGCCCACAGACATATGCTGTGCTGAGTTTATCAAATATTTGGCAGAGAAAATTGCTTGGTTTTGCTCTGATGTTGACTTCACATTGAAGGTAGAGCCTGGGGAGATAACTGAGGCATGTACTTGCCTGGTTTGATGGATGAGTTTCAGCTTGTTCAACGTGATGATGTGGACAAGTTGCTTGAAGAAGTGAGGCCATCCATTTGTCTATTAGAGTCATGTTCACCGTGGTTCATTGCCAGATGAGGACTGCCCAGCTGGTTGGTGGAGACTATAAATGTGTCTTTGAAAGAGAGCTGTGTTCCAACCTCCCTAAAAGAAGCAGTTGTGATACCATTTTGAAGACCTTCACTGGATTTCACCACCTCAGATAATTATCACCCAGTTACTAATCTCTCTTTTTAAAGAAAGAGCTTAGAGTGAGTGCTGGCAGCACAATTCCAAGCTTTCTTGGAAGAGATGGATTACCTAGATCCATTCCAGTCTAGGGTCAGGCCTGCTGAGGGGATAGAAACAGCCTTGGTAATCTTGGATGGATGACCTATGGTGAGAACTGG
Organism: Ctenosaura bakeri; assembly: GCA_948474755.1. NCBI lineage: Eukaryota > Metazoa > Chordata > Lepidosauria > Squamata > Iguanidae > Ctenosaura > Ctenosaura bakeri. The sequence continues at coordinate 334,603 of CAOLHI010001105.1, read as the reverse complement.
AGAGGGGGTGTATGTCCCTGTTGGTTCCACTGGACCTCTCAGTAGCATTCAATACCATTGATCTTGATATACTTTTGGGCCATTTGGTTGGTATGGGAATTGGAGGCAATGTGCCTTTTTGGCTGAATGTTTCCCAATAGGTGGGGCTGGAGGACAATAGTTCAACCTCCTGGCTGTCAACCTACAGGGTTCCACAGGGCTCAGTATTGTCCCCCATGCTTTTTAACATCTACATGAAGTCATGGGGCATGGAGAATCATCCACAGTTTTGGAGTTGGTTGTCATCAGTATGCTGATGATACCCATCTCTATCTTTCTTTTTCAGCTAATGCCAAGGAGACTGTGGAAGTCCTGTGTTGCTGTCTGGATGCAGTGAAAGAATGGGTGTGGGTAAACACAGTCTCAATCCAAACAAGACTGAAATGCTGTTAGTCAGTAGGAAACCTAATCTGGTTTTGGGATCACAAGCTGTTCTAGATATGGTTGCACTTCCTTTGAGAAATCGGGTTCACATCTTGAGAGTACTCTTGGACCCAGAGCTGTTTCTGGAAGGGCAGGAATTCCTTTGCCAAGTTTTGGTGATGTGCCAGCTCTGCTTTTTCCTATGGATGGCATATCTGGTCATAGTGGCTTATGTCTTAACCATCTCCTGATCAGAATACTGCAATGCATTCTACATGAGGCTGCCTTTGAAAAGTGTTTGGAAGCTATAATTAATGTAAAGCCAAGCAGTCAGACTGTTTTTAGGTATGCATTTTATAGAAAACATAACATTGCTCTTACAAGAACTACTGGTTTCCTTCTACACTCAAGGTGCTGGTGTGGACCTAAACAGTTTGGGGCCAGGATATCTGCAACACTGCCTTCTCCCATATGAACTTGACCAGTTCTAAGATCATCAGTGGCACATGTACTCACCAGAGGATAAGCTACTGTGTTCACCTGACAGGGCCTTCTCTGTAGCAGTATCCCAGCTGTCGAACTCCCTCCAAAGGGAGTTCAGGCTGCCTCCATCCCTGATGAGTTTCAGACAGGCAGTGAAGACTATACTATTTCAGTGATCTTAAAATTATGGGTGTGTGCTCTGCTTACAGATCCACCTAACAATACCAACATCAAGTGCCTTACACTTCTCCTAATTAAAATTCATTTGTGAATTTTAGCTTTTATGGCTCTTTCTTTTTCAAAAGCTGTTTTTAGTTATTTTTTAAAAAAATAGAAGCCTCAAATGTTTTAATTTTTCAAAAGTTATTTATTCAATGTTTTTTCCATAGAATCATGGAGCTGGAGGAGACCACAAGAGCCTGAGTCCAAACCCCCTGCCATGCAGGAGTATGCCATCAAAGCATTCCTGACAGATGCCCATCAAGCCTCTATTTAAAAACCTCCAAAGAATGAGACTCCACCACATTCTGAGGCAGAGTACTCCACTGTTGAACTGCTCATTCATACATAATTGTTGCTTTACTCAAGGGATTTGTTACATCTTACATTGTTAGACAATTGCTTTGTTACCTTACTACCTTGTTACATTGTTACATTATTATTTTGCCTTGCTACATTATTACATTGCATTACTTACATTCTTGCTTTGTTTTTATTTCTTTTCTTATATTATGTCCTTATCCAATCCAAAATTTCTCTCCATTCCCTTTCAAAGTTCTGGATAGGTTTATTTCTCAAAGAAAATGTTAACTTTTCTGTCTCTACCATATCCAGGACTTTTAATTTCCATTCTTCTATATCAACATATTTCTTTTCTTTCCAATATTGCACATATATCAGCCTTGCAGCAGTTATCAGATATAACAGTGTCTTCTGATGACGTCTTATTTCTCTTTGTTGCCCAAGCATATTTAACAGATAAAATTCTGACTTCATTTCAAAATTTACATTATAAATTCTTTGAATTTCATCATATATTTCCTTCCAGAATTTCCTTGCTATCTTACAAGACCACGACATATGATAAAATGTCCCCACCTTTTCATCACATTTCCAACATCTTGCATTTCCATTTTTAATTATTTTTTTGCAGTCTTTGTGGTGTCATATACCATCTATGTAACATCTTATAAAAGTTTTCTCTTAAATTGAAGCTTGATGTAAATTTTATATCTGTCTTCCATGCTAAATATTTAAACATAGCTTTTAACCTTCTCTTCTTCAGGCTAAACATACCCAACTCCCTAAGCTGCTCCTCGTAGGGTATGGTTTCCAGGCCTTCTACCATTTTGGTTGCTCTCTTCTGAACATGTTCTAGCTTATCAATATCCTTTCTGAACTGTGATGCTCAGAACTGGACACAGTATTCCAGGTGAGGTCTGACCAAAGCAGAATAGAGTGGTACTATCATTTCCCTTGACCTAGACACTATACTCCTATTGGTGCAGCCCACAATTGCATTGGGGTTTTTTGGCTGCCACATCACACTGCTGACTCATGTTCAGCTTGTGGTCTACTAGATCCTTTTCACATGTACTGTAGTCAAGCCAGGTGTCACCCATCTTATATCTGTGCATTTTACTTTTATATCCAAGTGGAGTGCCTTACACTTCTCCTAACTGAAATTCATTTTGTTTTGGCCCAGCTCTCTAATCTATCAAGGTCATTTTGAATTCTGATCCTTTCTGTCCTTGGGGGTGTTAGCTACCCCACCTAATTTGGTGTCATCTGCAAAGCCCGTAAGAATGCCCTCTATACTCTCATCCAAATCATTGATAAAGTTGTTGAATAGCACTGGATCCAAGACAGAACACTGTGGCACCCCACTAGTCACATCTCTCCAGGATGAAGAGGAGCCATTGGTGATCTGACTTAGGGTATAGTCAGTCAACCAGTTACAGATCCACCTAACAGTACCAACATCATTGTACTAGCTTGTTTGCAAGTCCTAGTCCACACTACAACCACTACACTAGGTGGCTTCCAAACTTTAAAGGAGCTAGCCAATGTGCTGAACCTATTTTAGGGCTCATAACTTTAGCTGGGTTCTTTAATGCTTGGACTAAAACTCAGAGTAGATTCACTGGCCCATGACATAGAAGCCACCAACACCACTTGTCAGTAGGAATACAGGAAGAACAAACAAATTGCTGCACTTTCATGATACCCAGAAGCTGCTACCTTGAGCAGATTCATCACTATGTATGCTGACAGGGCCATCCTTAGAAGCAGAAAACAGGCCATGTGCATATTCTGAAAAAACAGTCTTTTTGCAGAACTTTCTGTGAATGACATGGGTGATGAATTGTATTAGTTTCTCTGGAGGGTTTTGCCACAGCAGTAGTAGCTCACCTAATGCAATGAAAGCCACTGGGGATGGGGCCTTGATTTATTTATCATACTATTTACTCTTGATCTTCTGCCTAGTAAAGACTCTCCAGGTAAAGGACAGAAAAAAAATCATAAAACAAATTAGCAATAAAAGAACAAAAGAAGAAATGAATAAAACAGTAGTAGTAGCAGAAGCAATGGCATTTAAAAAAAAACCTATTCAGTTGCCATTCTCTTCATTTAAAAAAGCTTTTTAAAGAAAGCAGCACCTACTATTAAAGAGAAATCATAAAACAAACAGGGAAGGAATAAATAAACTTAATTAGAAAACTCCTAACCTGACTGTTAGCACAGAGGATGTTCTATCTCACATATCCACAGAAGTCAGATTTCAAAGGGGACATGAAGCATGGCTTAGACCAGAGTGGGCAACTGTGGCAGGCTAGGGGGCTCCACACCACTAACGGCAAAAACTAAAATATATATTTTGTTCCCAAATACCCTCCAGTGTCCTCTAGGGAATGTGCAGGGCATTTTTGCCATCTTTTTATGCCCCTCCCCCGGATCATTTTAGTCCCAGGAGAGGCTTTTTTAAAAAACAGGAAGTGACTTCTTCATTCCTCTGAAGATGCCAGCCACAGATGCAGGCGAAACGTCAAGAGAAAATACAACCAGAACACGGTCTCAAAGCCTGAAAAACCCACAAGCACCAATGGATTCTGGCCGTGAAAGTCTTCGACTCTCCATTGACTTCTGATCATCTCCTTTTTTCAAAAGGGTCTCTCCTGGGACTAAAGTGGTTTATTTATGCTGTTTACAAAGGCCTCTCCTGAGTCGAAAACAGTGCTACAGGACAAATGGACCAAAAATTCCACCCAAGCCCACCAAAAGGCATTTTAAGCAAAAAAAAGTTTTAGACAAAAAAACCCTGTCCCCTGGGGGACTATGGAGGCCATAAAAACAGGCCTGGCAACAAAAACAGGCTGCACCGTGACCACCTGTGGCTTACATGAAGACTTAATTATTGAATACTGTTTAGGTATAGTTAGAAATGAGTACTAGGGTGTTTCTCATTGTTGTCTTCTTACCTTAGCCCAGGGGAGTGCTTTCATATGAACAATTCCTAGCCCTACAAATCAGAAGCAATTGTGAGGCTGTGTCCTTTTGTCCTTAGATGGCTTTCTATGGTAAAATATGGGAGGATGACAAATGGAATGTGCCATTATCTAAAAACCGAGCCCCCACCCACAGGTGGAGCAGGTAGAGGATAGCAACTTCAAAGCTCCCCTATTTTGTTAATCATATCCAACCATCCAGGGAAATAATGAAGTGCTCGCTAAAACTTGCAGTTTGGCAAAATGTGAGTAGAAGGTTGCTGTCAGGACCCTGGCACTCCAGGACTCAAGCTCTGAGTCTGAACCAGAGGACTTCAAAGCCATGGAGCCTGCTGCACCAGCAGACCCCACCCCAGAGGCTGCCATGGAGCCTTCTGCACAGCCCACCCCAGAGGCTGCCCTGGACACAGAGACCTTGGCCCCAGTAGCCCCAGCAATGGAGCCAGGGGCTGCCTTAGACCCAGAGATTCAAGAGCAGGTGCCTACTTACCAGCAGCATCGGGAGCAAAAGAGTGCTCTCAGAAGGTCAGAGCGTTTAAATAGGAAACTCCAAGCAATCAAGCTCCAGCTGAGGTAGCACCTGGGTGAGGGCCTGCTCAATAAAAGCACTCACTCAGCCTTGGGTCTTTGCTGGCTCACAACCATCCATTTTGGGTGTGCCTGCTAGGCTATTGAGGACCCTTGCCTTGCTTCCTGAAACTGCCCGAGGAACAAATTCTATGGTATGTGGACTCTGTTTGCTGTTTTGCCTGGCTGTGATGTAACAGCCAGGGAATATCTTGCTGCAAAAGTCTCTTTACTGCTGCCTTATCTACCCACTGCTGAAGTAAAGCCCTTTGATTTATTGCCTGTCTGCCTTATCTGGGAAAAGACTTATTAGCTGGCTCTTGGCTGCCTGTCACACCTTGGCGTTGACAGATGCTTTATAAGTCAATTTGAAATTCTAGAACTCAGAGCTGAAAACACTCAATCCTGCAGCTTTAAAACTTTCTGCCATTTAAGCCCCAACCCAATTATTAATCCTAGCCGGAGCAGTCCCACTGAATTAACTGAACTTATACATGTTTTCAGTAGAATTAATTGAACTTTCTTAAAGGAAACAGATAAAGGATCAGAATCTTGAATACAACTGTTCAGTGGCATGCGCTTGCACTCAGGGACAAAGAAAACTAGTATAACAATCAATGCAAAGAAACAGAAGACGGCAACAGGAAGAGTAGAACAAGACATAAGAAAGCTTTACTTGCTGGCAAAAGGAAAGAAGGAGGAGCATACTAGCCTCCTGTGGAAGAGAGTTCCACAGGAAGGAAAAGATTACAAGAGAAGAGAAATATCAGACCAGCCACCTCAAGATTTAAATACAGATGAGGAAGAAGGAGCAAACAACCAGGCACAAGTGAATTTGGATACAAACCTACTGACCACAATTAAAAATGGCCATGAACATTAAAAGAGTTAATTCAGCTGCTTTTTAAAAAGAAGAAGAAAGGCAGGCCTTTCGTTGTATAGAAAAACAGAAAATGAACTTAATTTATATCCCAGAAATACATATTAGGAAAAAAGATGAGAAATACTTTTTTCTTCAGTTCTAAACTGAAGAAAGAATTTCCATCATCTATCAACAGAAAGAAAAGGGGAGTTGTAATCTACACAACACTAAGCCTTCAAGGACAAAAGACTTTAGTAGTGGGCATTTATACCCTAAATGAGAACAAAGCAACTTTCTATGAAAAACTACTTCAAAAGATTTTATAATTTTCATTTGATAAATTTATCATATTTGGAGGTTTCAATGGAACTATGAACTCTAAAGCTGATAGATCAACAGAGAAGAAGAAAAAACAAGACAGAGGAAAATTACCTAAAGTCTTGTTTGATCTAATGGAAAATTCAGAATTTATAGATATCTGGAGGCTAATATATGGCAAAGCAAGAGAATATACTTTCTCCTCATAAAGGCACAAATCCTTTTCTAGAACTGATATGTTTCTGACATGTAAATCATTGACTAACTCATTTAAATAAGTGGAGATAATACCAAAAATTCTGTCTGATCTCAACCCAGTTTTGTTGACTTGGAAGAAAAGTAAATCTCAACATAATTGGAAACTGAATGAAAAACTGCTTAAAACTGAGATTATTTTAAAGAACGGTAAAGACTTAAAAATATAATGGACAAATTAATACATGAAAATCCATGTGGATTTTTTAGCCACAAGGCAACTGAAAGACAACACAAATGTGTAAAGAATGTACTAGAATACTTGGAGACTCACAGTGAAAAACATGTTGCATTGATTTTCTAGATGCAGAAAAAGCTTTTGATACTATTTCCTGGACATTTATGACTGAAGTTTTCCAACAAATGAACTTTGGGCAGAATTTTCTTACTTAGATCAGAGTGATTTACTCAAAATAAAAAGCACAAATTTTGATCAATTATGATAAAACTGATTTTTGAGACATTAAAAAGGTACAAGGCAGGGATACCTCCTGTCACTGTTAAATAACTTTAGAAGTTCAGAATGGAATTATTAGGTGAGAAGGAAAAAAAAATAAAGGTAGAAATATCAAGAAAGAAACACTTAAGAGCATGTACAGATAGTTTAGTGATATTTTTTTTTACAAGATCCATTAGACAGCATAGATGGGCTGCTTAAAATCCTGAAGGAATATGGAAAATAACAGATCACCCTGGTAAATTTGCCAATAATGAATTAATCACACTTTGTTGAACCTGCCTGTAGAATTCACAGGACAACAGAATATGCTTCATAAGGGACACCATAAGTCAAAGTCAATTGGATGGCAGTTAATAACAACAACAACAACACAAGTGTTCATTTTCCAAGTTCCCATTGATTTAAGAGCCCTGCTTGAATTGTAGAAGGAACAGTGTTGTTAACTTTATCTAACAGTTGGTTAAAAATATTCTTATGCTTACATTTACCCTGCTCCCTGACTGAGAATTGGGAACTTTTTTTTTTAAGAGAAGAAAGACTGTTAAAAGGTTTAATGTGTGGGCTAGGACATTTCTTGAATCAGAATTATTGCCTATGGTGTGTTTCTGTTTGCTCCGTTGCTCTGATTTTTTTTTCTTTGAACAGTTCTTAGCTTCCAGCTGTCCTTTCTAACTGTATTTTAATGTTCACTCCTGACACCTGTACCATACAATTAGTACCAGGTGGATATTGTTGTTAATCATGTAGTTGAATATTGTGTTTTTGTTGCTGTGTACCTCCAAGTCATTTCTGACTTATAAGCCATTTGCGCACTAGACTGTTCTAGCGCTATTATACGTTCAACATCCTATGGAATCCTGGGGTTTGCAGTTTTGGGAGGGGACACCTGGCCCCTCTCGAAACTGCAAATTCCAGGATTCCATAGGATGTTGAAAGTGGAATAATAGCACTAGAACAGTCTAGTGCACAAATGGCCATAATGATGCTAAAGTGAACCTATCACAGGGGTTTCCGGGGTTGGGAATGTGTGATGCTCCCAAGGTCACCTAGTAGGTTTTGAGGGCTGAGCAAGAAATCGAACCCTGGTCTCCAGGTTCGTAGTCCAGTGCTCAAACCACTGCACTACACTGCTCTCCCAAAGTAATTTCAATATCACAACAGCTGTACGAGCAATGCTGGCTCCTTTTTCATGACCATACATTATAGACACTGGGCTCCAATACAGAGATATGTTACCCTGATTTCTGGGGGTCCCACAAGGGACACCTAAGTGCACTCCAAATTATACAAGTTGGGGGAATTATTCAAAGAGCACAAGCTAGCAATGCGGGAGGCAGGACAACAGAGTGAGATCTTTTACCCAATGTCTACGGGGTGAGGCCGAGTCAAGAAGCAAACAGAAGTAAATAATAATTGTGATTTTTATTAAAATACAGTCAAACAGTGTATGCAGCACACTCACTCAGATAACTATAGAAATAAAGGTTGGAGTGGGATAGAGGGATTTTTAGAGGAGTTGTTGGTTTGGGTAATACTACACCTGTCCTGAAGCCTGGGTAGTCTATGGCAGAAGTTCGTAGATGTGAAGTTCTCAGTACGTGGGACTGAAGGGAAGGCTCACCAAGCAAAGCAGCAGCAAGGCAGGATGGAAGTCGGGAGCGATCCGAAGAAGCTCTCAAAGTCAGGGGTTCTTATAGGGGAAAATGTTGCTGTAGGCTAGTCCGTATTTGGGGAAAACAATGAGTTTCGGGCTGGAGACAAAGCCTCTGAAAGGTCAGAATTTAGCATGGTTGAGTTAAGTCCAAATTGTCAATAGAGTAGCCAGCATGCAAACACAGAGTGGTTTTCAGATGAGGATTCTTTTAATCAAGCTACCTGCTTGGGGCAGGGAGTTCTTTGTAAGTAGCAGGCATACATAATATGGTACTTGCTTTGAGGTGTCCTGAAACGGCGGGACAGCTATTTCTGGCCTGCCTGTATTTGTTTGGAATATTACAGCGATTAGTGGCAGTGCCTGTCTGCGAGCTTGTCCAGGGGACCTCACAGCACGTGGAGAGGAATAGGTAAAGGAGGCCAAATTATTGATATCAAAGTGATATCTAATATCCCACAAATCCGGGCTAGCAACTGCGGTAACAGATAACCTGTAAACAACTCTAGCATAGCTTCAGGTGAACAAAATCCATCCACAGTTCATAAATCATGAAGCCATCTTCATTCTTCCACCACAGCCTAACTCACTCCTGCCAAACACTGAATGATTCAGAACCGTGTTAGTAGCCTATGAAAAAGTGTTACCTTCATTCCCCTTTAAGTTTCCATCAACTGCTTTTCAACATGGTAGCAGGTGACTTTTCCCTCACCACGTGGTTATTAACCACTTTTCATTTTGTATTAACTGTATTAACCCTTCCCAGTGTTGCAAAATCAGAGTAACCATGGGAGTGCATATGCTGGCCCCAACCTGTCCACCACATGTCACCCAATCTCCTCCTTGACCAGAAAAGCCTTAAGACAGACTGTAATCATGTTTGACTGAAGGCAGACCTCTCTTCAGATGTGCCTAGTCAATTCATTAATACCTCACCTTCACCTTCCTTTTTATTTAGGCAGACCTATGACTCTTACTTCATGTGGCAGAAGGGGCTTTTATGTGCTATTCTGTGCTTTTATCTTTTTATTATGTTTTAAGTTCTTTTATCTGTTTATGTTTTAATAGAATTTTTTGGTTGTTTTAAAACTTTAGCCATACTTTGTTTTAATTGGTGGGTAAGCTGCTTTGGGTCCTATGTCTGGAGAAAGTTGGAAAATAAATACATTTTTAAAAACTATAATAAAAAGTTTGAAACCATTAAATAAGCAATCTGATTGAAAACACAGTAAAACAGTTTACAACACATGGGGGCAGAGTTCATAAATGCAAGGCTGGATTGTCAATAGTTCGATTGCTGCTGTTGCTCCAGGCCCCTCACTGGCTAGGGGCCTAGCACTAAAGGAAAAGGGTGTAACTTGCTTCCTCTTCTCCCCAAGTCACTTTCCGAACCTCTAGGCTTTTGTGTGTTTCTGAGTGATTGAGTGAGAAAAAATGCATAGGATCAAGCTGCTAATCTCATGAACATGCAAGGTCAGAAATGGGTTCATGTGTGAAGATATCTACACTGCTGTTTTAAGCTTTCCAATTTATGCATTTACTTATTTTATTTCTATTCCATCTCTCTGCTAGAATGCCTCGTACAAGTGGTTCAAAGGGACTCTCTTTTAAGAGCTGCTCCAGAGCCCCAATACACACTGTACAATTTCATTCTTAAAAAGGAGAAAGTGAAGGAAACAGGCAAAAATGGAATCTAGCAGCACTTTCAAAATTAATTTTCATTTTAGTATGAGCTTTCATGGATATCAGTGCACTTCTTCAGATACAATACAGAGTGATTTTAAAGCCATATTTTATTTCATATTATTGAGGAGGAAGAGGAGGAGGAGCAGCAGAATGGTTGGAACTGCTTAGTTATGGGGCTATGCAGTGAATCTTGGTCTAACTCCCCCCTCCCCCTCCCCCATCCTTGCTTATAGGGAATCAGATGGACCAGCCCTCATCACTCAGCAAGCATCTGACTGGCCCCCTCCCATGACCAATCTCTGCTGTGACAGGCAGAAGTGGGGTCCCTGTCACAATTCTCCCGCATGCCAGAGATCACTCAGCTGAGAGGGATGGGAACACCTGTTAGCTGCTTCCTGAGTGTCAGGGAACAGACCCCCATCAATCAAAGCAGCTGCTTCCTGGTCAGTGGGGATTAGGAGATTTTCACACATGTCTGTTACAGTTATGAATGCAAAACTCTAGGTTATGCATTTGTAATTCCCCAACAGGATTCCAGATGGTAATAATAATTTTTATTAAGCATATTTCAGCTTATTAAGCGTAATGCATAAGCATAATGCTATTACATTCTATCCTACTTCCACAACTATGCTTACTAACCTGAGTCTTTAATATCACTCTTCATTGCACCTGACAAAATGGATTGATATCCATGAAAGCTCCTGCTAAAATAAAAGTTAGCCATAAAGGCACTGCTAGATACCTTTTCTCTCCCCCTCGTCTCCTTTTTATGGTGCAACACAGTTACTTTGTTGAAAAGTCAAGTTTTATAACAATTGTTTGTAACAGAACTATGTTAGCTTACAAAAATATGGGTTAAAGGAGAACTAAAACTTGGTTCAAGATAATTGATTAACAGCTGTATTCAGTCTCTTGACACCTTTTGAAAAAAGCTCTAAAGGCTCCTCTTGTTAAGAAATGTGACTATGTGCAGTATAACTGTCTGAGTGTCTACTCAGAAGTAAGACCCACTAAGTTCAATGGGATTTACTTCAAGGTAAGTAAGAATAGAATTGCCTCTTTAAAATCTTTCAAGTCCCATTGTCTCATTTTAACAAATGGATTCATGAATAATGCAGTCTACCTCAACTGCTATTACTAGCAATTAGATTCTTTTTCCCAGGACTTTATTTTATGAATATTTAATACCACATAACCTTGATGGAGCAACTGCAATCCCCAGAATCATAATGAATATTTAGAAAGTGATCTTGGCTACGAATTCTAAGTGAACATCCAGTAAATGCTTGCATGCACGATGCAGTATGTCTTCAGTGTTCTTCAGCCTGAAGGATGATGTAGCTTGTTTCCACATTTTTGCTTCTGTTGCATATGTCTTTATGCCTCTGAGGCAAGGCAGTCAAAAAGGCTGAGTCACACATTCATGGCTGATGTGGAGAAATCAACATAGTGCTATTGTTATGCTTTAAGCATTTAGTTCAGCACAGCTGCTATCTGTGAGCCAGGTTCATTTTATATGCCTTTCCAACTTCCTCCGTCCCACTCCTTCTCTCCCCAACCCCTAAATCTGCTCTTCAGAGACAAGGGATTTCTGGAACAGTGTGTAACTCAGTACAGTGGGCTTGACTGACAGAGAAAACTCAGGATGGGGAATTTTATCAACAGCAAAGAAAGTATCTATCTTCTTGTTCAAAGCACTTTTGATTCCAACCCTATGGTCTCAAGAGACCAAAACACCTCCAGGATGTGCCACTTTTAAGCCTCACTGTCTTCAGAAGGAATCTTTACTATGTTAAAATGGTTAGAAGTGAAGAATGCTCTAGCAACGCTTTGTGAATAGGATAAAGAAAGCCCACCATGAGCTACAGCAATGCAGACAGATAGTTAAGATGACCTGAGGGTTTCCCCTGTTTTTTTGTATGTTCTGTCTGTCCCCTGAGTTATGCCCACTAGTGGTGGTCCACGGACCAGCGTCAGTCTGTGAGCCTTCAGTTGCTGGTCCTTGGGGAATTTTCAAGAAAGAAAGAAACTGTAGCCAAGGGGCAAAAATGTTGTACTGATTCCCTGGGACACTTAAGAGAGCCACAGTAGTGTAGAGGTTGAATGCTGGACTGGGGCCATTTCCACACTAGACTGTTATGATGCTGTTGTTCCACTTTCAACATCGTGTGGAATTCTGGGGTTTGTAGTTTACTGAGACCAAAGAGCTCTCTGGCTGAGAATTCTAAAGGCCCCTCCCTAAACTGCAAATCCCAGTCTAGTGAGGAAATAGCCCAGGACTCCAGAAGAATTGAATCCCTGCTCAGCCATGGAAACCTGCTGGATGGTCTTGGGAAAGCTCCTCTAAGTTTCAGTCTCAAAGGAAGGGAATGGCAAAGCTCCTGTGAATAAATATTGCCCAGAAAATCCTAGGATAGTGTCACCAGCCAGAGCCAACTTGATAATGCAAAAAGAGCAATGGTCTTTTCACTCTTGTGCAGGAGCATAAAATTTCACAATGTCAGACAGGGGTTTTGTTTTTGTTTTTTCATTGAGGTATCTCGACATGTCAAAGACATAGAGGATAAGAAAATCTGAATATTCTTTGCAGTCTTACTTCTAGCATGTGACCTAGCATAGGATTCTACCTTGTTTCTCCTGGGTTAGTTTCTTTGCTTGTTAATTAGCACTCAAGAAGATCCTACATTCACTACTTTAAAAATAAATTGTAGAGACAGCTCACATCATGGTGACATGTCTGTATGAGAAATGACTGCAAAACTGAGTCTAGGTTTGAAGTAGAGGTTTGTACAACTGCTCCACTGTTACTGTTTTCAGGTAGAAGATAAATGGGTGCAGCAGCCACATTCCTGCTATCTACTGCAGAGATGAGGGAGCTTCACACATATCTATAGGTTCTTCTTCGTGGTCTCTGTGCCTTCATACACTAGGAGCTTTAGCGCCTGCGCGGTAGCGTTCGGAAACTTCTAGAGCTTGTTCGCTTGGCGGGAACCCCTCCCCCACGCCGGTACTGCGCATGCTCCTCCCGCCGAGCAACGGTCTCTCCTCAGTTCTTTCTCGTCCGCCGCCGCGTACGGAAGGTTCTTTAGTTTGTTCCTCTCACGTCGTGCTTGGCTTGCTGTTTTTCACGGTTTTACGGACTTTCGGACTGTCTTTGACCTCTCTTTCGGACTCCCCCTTCGGTTTTCGTCTTTTGGATTTGGGAGTTTGGCGTTTCTTCGTCTTATGTCCGCGCTCTTTAAGAAGTGCGTGTCCTGCGGCCGCAAGGTTGCCCTCAACGACGGCCATAGGATTCTTTTCTGTTTGGGCGAGTCCCACAACATCCGGACTTGCCCAATTTGCAGGGATTTTCTCCGCAAACTCTTCGCAACCGCTCCGCGAGACTCAAATCTTTTTGTTGGGAGCAGTCTCTGCGGGCGATAAGCGAGACCTCCACCTCCAAGATGGCCGACAAGAAGACGACCACGCCATCGACGGTCTCGGCGGCTGCCGTTCCGTCCACCTCGTCGGTATCGGGCTGGGGTCCCGGCGAAACGCCGATCTCGGCGTTACCGAGGTCCCGAAGCTGTCGGCGGCTGCCAAGTCAGCTAAAGGATCCTCGACGGCGAGGAAGGCTGAGGCTCCCTTACGGAGACGCCTCAAAAAAGCGCCCTGCTCCGGACGGAGGCAAGGGCAAGGAGAAGGAGAAGAAGAAGAAGAAAAAGGGAAAGGAAAAGAAGCGCTCCCCGGCTGGGGACGCTGAACCTCTTACTCCTCCTCCTACTCAGCAGCCTTCCAAAGGGCGAGGCGAGTCCGTCGACCTCTCGGAGGATGAGATCGAGGACGTTCCCCAACAGCCCCCGGGACTCGCCTGTGGCAGACCCCTCCAACCCTGGTGGAGGAGCGCCACCGCCCTCTTAGCCGTCGCAGGTCGGCCGACCTGCAGCAGAGAGAGCCCTCTGCTTCTCGGGAGCGGCTTTCGACCTCCTTCAGGCCCCGGGTCCCGCTCTTCCGAGCGTCCGGTGGCCTCGCCGCCTCCGAGGGAGACGAGAGGAACAACCTCGCTCGTCTGCCTCAAGATACACCTCGGCGTCCTACGTGGCCAGGTACGCGAGGGAATCTGAGTGGAGAGAGCGCCCGGCCTCCTATCGGTCCCATTCGCCATCGTACCGGGATCGGTACCATCGTGGCCCGAGTCGCTGGGAGCCCTTTCCCCGGAGGTCCCGGTCACCTCGTCGACAGCGCGAATCGCGCTCGCCTAGAGGGGACGAGGCTCGGTACCGTCGACGCCGAAGCCGATCTCCGTCGGACCGCCGCTCCTTCAGCCGCTCTCCCTCCCCTCGATATCATAGGGCGAGGGAGCCTTAGCCACGGTATCGGGCGATATCGCCACCTCCTAGGGTCACGGCGACGGCGACGCGCCCTACGGAGTCGGTGGTGACTGAGCGGGCTACGACGACGTCAGCCTGCCAGACTACCCCGGTCACCACCAAGAGGGTGAAGTCCGTGGTCAGCCATCCCAAGCGGGACGCTGCTGCTACCACCGCCCCGGCTGCGGAGAAGCCTAGGAAGGCAACACCTGCGGCGACTACGAAGGAGCCGGAGAGCGAGCGGCGAGAGGACTCACCGAGCTCGGAGTCGTACGACTCGAGTGCGGAGTCTGAGGTGTCTGAGGCGGCCTCCCAGAGTCCCTCCGTTGGGATTCGGGGACCCGATCCCAGATTCTGCTCCAGAGGACGTCCACCAGTTCTCTGCGATGCTGCTCCGCATGGCCACTACCCTCGGCCTTAAGATCGCCGATGCGGAGCCGGAGGTGACGATCCAGCCTTCTCCGTTTTCGAGGAGAAGCGACCTTCCACGGCCCCGCTGCCTCTCCTGCCCCGGGTATCCAGACTGGTGAAGGCCGCCTGGGATAGACCGGCCTCGGCTCAGCCGATACCGCAGCGGTTAGAACACCTCTACAGGGTGCAGAAGGATAACGCCGGTTATCTATTTAATCACCCTGCACCGAACTCTGTGGTCGTCGAGTCCGCGCAGACGAAAGGCTCCGGCAGGCAACACACCACCCCGCCGGACAAAGAGGCAGGAAGTTGGACGCCTACGCAAGGAGGTTCTATTCGGCTGCCTCCTTGCAGATCAGGCTGTCCAACACTCAGGCTTCCTCGCGGCATACCTGAAGAAGGTGCTCGATCGCCTGCAACCAGCGATGGAAGCGGTACCGGAGGACATCCGCCAAGCCTCCTCCGTGATCTTCAATGAGGCTATCTCCATCGCTCGGCACCAGATGGCCTCCTCCCGGCACGCAGTGGAGATTGCCTCCCGGGTCATGGCGGGATCCGTCGGCCTCCGCCGCCATGCTTGGCTTCGACCGGCCGACATCCAGGAGGACACCAGAAGGAGGATTGAAGATCTCCCCTTCGACGGTGAAGGCCTATTCAATTCGTCCACAGACGAAGCTTTGGACAATCTCGTCAAGGCGAGACTGACCGCAAAAAAGATCGGGCTGCAGCCGGCCACGCAGACCCGCAGGGCCTCCACCTTCCGACCATCCTGGCGACGATCTTCCACCTCGTCGTTCCCAGCGTTCGGCCCAGTCTGGACAGTCGAGACCGTCCTCCGGCTCATCGGCCAGACGCACGATTAAGGCGGCGCCCGCCTTCGTCGAAGAAGTCCTCCTCCGAGACAAAGTCTCGGTTTTGACGTGCCTGGCAGGACCCGCCAATACCCACTCTTCAGCCTACCATCAGCGCTCGGAGCCCCGACCGACTCTCGCTCGACACCTAGCGGAGTGGCAGTATGTCACTACGGACTCTTGGGTGCTTTCCATCGTCCGTCTTGGCTACGCCATCGAGTTTCTCGATATTCCTCCTCGCGGCGTTTATTACTCCACGCCGTCGAGTCCGGCCCTCCTGGAAGAGATCCAATCCCTCCTCCAGAAAGGGGCGATCGAGCGGCTCCCGCAAGAGGCCAAGACCACCGGCTTCTTCTCCAGGTACTTCACGGTACCGAAAGCCGACGGTACCCTCCGGCCGATCCTAGACCTCAGAGGGGTGAACTACTACATCCGCCCCAAAAGGTTCAAGATGGTCACGATACCGTCGATCCTACCCTTCCTACATCGAGGGGACTGGTTCGCCTCCATCGATCTCCGAGACGCATACTTCCATATCGCCATTCGCCCGCAGCACAGACGGTACCTCCGCTTCGCAGTCGACGACACCTGTTACCAGTACAAGGTGCTGCCGTTCGGACTCTCGACTGCCCCAAGGGTCTTCACCAAGTGCATGGCCCCGGTGGTATCCTCCTGCGGACGAAGGGCGCTCCGTTTCCCCTACCTCGACGATTGGCTGTTGGTGGCGTCCTGCAAACAGAGACTTTACCACGACGTCCACATGACGTTGTCACTCCTGACCCGCCTTGGTCTACGAGTGAATCCGAAGAAGTCCCACCTCGACCGGCGAGGATCTTGGACTTCATCGGGGCGACGCTCGACTCGACCTCCGCCAGGGCGTACCTACCAAGTCTCGAGCACAAACTTTGATCCGGGCCGCCGCTCACGCTCGTACGGCCCCGACGTTATCTGCGAGAAGCGTCCAGCAGCTCTTGGGCTACATGGCTGCGACGACCGCTGTGACATATCTCGCCAGGCTGAGAGCAAGACCTCTTCAACACTGGTTCGTCCGCATATTCGACCCCCCGCGAGACGAACAGACACTCCGACTGCAGCTGCCGGGAGACGTCCGCTCATCCCTCCGATGGTGGCAGTCGCGACGCAATCTCATGTCGGGGATGCCTTTCCAACAGCCGACACCGAAGGTGACGGTAACGACCGACGCCTCCCTGTATGGATGGGGTGCCCACTGCGGCGATCTCAGAGTCCGCGACAGATAACCGCGACGAGACCGCTCTCCATATCAACGCGCTGGAGCTGCTTGCCGTTTGGGAAAACCCTCGGGCGTTCCGCCATGCCGTGGCGGGGCGCACGGTCCTGATTCTGACGGCAACACCACCGCCGTCTGCTACATCAACAGACAAGGTGGGACTCATTCCACGACCCTGCTCGACATCGCGCTCGGCCTGTGGGAATGGTGCATTCGCCTGCACACGCATCCCGTGGCGGTTCACCTGGCCGGGCAGGAGAACACCACGGCAGACGCCCTCGCAGGGACACCTCATCCCCTCACGAATGGTCTCTCTCCGGAGAGGCGTTCGAGCTCGTTCGGGACCGCTGGGGCGAACCATCGATCGACCTCTTCGCGACCAGGAAAACGCAAAATGTCGCCGATTCTGTTCCAGAGCGGGCCACGATCGTGCCTCCATCGGGACTTCCAGTTTCCGTGGACCGGGGAACTCCTCTACGCGTTCCCGCCGTTCCCGCTGCTCGGCCGGACGATATCGAAGATCCTCGCCGACCGAGCCGACGCGATCCTGGTAGCCCCGTACTGGCCGAGGCAACATTGGTTCGCACCCCTGCTACAAGCCGCGCGAGACGACCTGCTCCGGTTGCCACCGACACCGGACCTGCTCTCCCACTCCGGCGGCCGAGTCCCCCCATCCGGACCTGCCACGCCTGGCCCTCCATGCCTGGAGGATATCGCACTAGACGATCCCGTGCTCGGTACCGTCCTCGTCGCGGCCAGGAAGGAATCCACCCGTCGCAACTATCAATACAAGTGGCGACGCTTCCTGACCTTCGCTAACGAGAGGAGTGAGCCGGTTCGCCCGCGGGGCTCTCGACCGTCCTGCACTTCCTCCTGCACCTCCGGCAACAGGGCCTGGCGTTTCCATCCCTGAAGGTGTATCTCTCCGCGATCGTGGCATACCAACCGCCACGATCTGCTGCCTCGGCCTTCTTCAGGAACGATACCGTTAAGCGGTTTCCTAAAGGACTTTCATCATCTCTACCCGCCGGTATCGCCGCCGCTACCGCCGTGGTCCCTCTCGCTGGTGCTCTCGCAGCTGACGAAGCCGCCCTTCGAGCCGATGGCGACCTCGGATGACAGGCTCCTGACAATGAAAACTGCCTTCCTGGTAGCGGTGACCTCAGCGAGGCGAGCGGGTGAGATCACAGCTCTTCGTTCCGATGAGCCCTTTACGGTCTTCCACAGGGACAAGGTGGTCCTGAGACCTGACATCTCGTTCCTGCCAAAGGTGGTGTCCAGTTTCCATCTCAACCAGGATATCATCCTGCCTGCCTTCTTCCCGAACCCGACGACACCCTTGGAGCGGTCCCTCCACTCCCTGGACGTGCGTCGGGCATTGGCTTTCTACAAGGACAGGACTGCTTCCTTCCGACAGACGCCGCATCTCTTTGTTTGCTATGGGCGACGTCGGAGGGGCCTAAAAGTGTCCACCCAGCGCTTCTCCAAGTGGGTGGTGAGGACTATTGAACTGGCGTATGAGCTTCCGAGGAAGCCTCCGCCAGTCCTGCTTCGAGCCCACTCCACCAGAGCTGTGGCTACTTCTGCGGCCCTCCTGCGAGGAGTTGACCTGCATGAACTCTGCCGTGTGGCGACCTGGTCCCAACCATCGACCTTCGTGCGCCACTACAGGCTCGACTGCCGGTCGGCAGAGATGCCCGGTTTGGACGTGAGGTGTTGGCTTCCGTGCTGTAGGACCTGACCCGCCGTCCGACCGGTAAGCTACACAGTCTCCTAGTGTATGAAGGCACAGAGACCACGAAGAAGAAGAACAGGTTGCTTACCTGTAACTGTGGTTCTTCGAGTGGTCATCTGTGCCATCATACACACCCGCCCTTCCTCCCCTCTTTCTCAGGTCCCTGTAGGTTCTACGGCGGACGACAGAACTGAGGAGAGACCGTTGCTCGGCGGGAGGAGCATGCGCAGTACCGGCGTGGGGGAGGGGTTCCCGCCAAGCGAACAAGCTCTAGAAGTTTCCGAACGCTCCGCGCAGGCGCTAAAGCTCCTAGTGTATGATGGCACAGATGACCACTCGAAGAACCACAGTTACAGGTAAGCAACCTGTTCTTACGTATTATGGCATGGAGGAAGGAGCCATGGAGGAAGGAGCCTATTCCCATCTTTTGGAATAGGACATGCTGTCAATACTTACACTCACCTAGAATCATAGAAATGTAGAGTTGGAAGAGACCACATGGGCCATCCAGTCCAACCCCCTGCCATGCAGGAACACCCTCAAAGCAATCCCGACAGATGGCCATCTAGCCTCTGCTTAAAAACCTCCAAGGAAGAAGACTCCACTACACTCCGAGGCAGCATATTCCACTGCCAGACAGCCCTGACTGTCAGGAAGTTCTTCCTGAGGTTCAGGTGGAATCTTCTTTCCTGCAGCTTAAATCCATTGCTCTTTGTCCTGGTCTCTGGAGCAGCAGAAAGCAAGCCCTCTCCCTCCTCTACATGGCATCCCTTCAAATATTTAAACATGGCTATCATGTCCTCTCTTAACCTTCTCTTCTGCAGACATACATACCCAGCTCTCTAAGTCTATCCTCATAGGGCATGGCTTCCAGGCCTCTCACCATTTTGATCTCCCTCCTCTGGACTTGCTCTAGCTTGACCATGTCCTTCTTGAATTGGGGTGCCCAGAACTGGACATAGTATTCAAGATGAGGTCTAACCAAAGCAGAGTAGAATGGTACCAGTACCTCTCTCGATCTAGACACCACACTCCTATTGATGCAGCCGAGAGTTGCATTGGCTTTCTTGGCTGCCGCATCACACTGCTGACTTATGTTCAGCTTGTGGTCTATGAAGACTCTTAGATCCCTTTCACACATACTGCTATCCAGCCACGTGTCCCACATCCTATATTTCCGTATTCCATTTTTTCTACCTAAGTGTAGGACCTTACACTTCTCTCTGTTGAATTTCATTTTGTTAGCCTTGGCCCAGCTCTCCAATCTATCCAGGTCATTTTGAATTTTGATCCTGCCCTCTCGCATATTAGCAACCCCTCCCAATTTGGTGTCATCTGCAAATTTGATGAGCATGCCCTCTATTCCTCCATCCAAGTCGTTGATGAAGATATTGAACAGCACTGAGCCCAGGACAGAACCCTGTGGCACCCCACTAGTCACTTCTCTCCAGGATGAAAAGCAGCCATTGGTGAGCACCCTTTGGGAATGGTCACATGCCTCATTTTCTTTGCTTCTTATAATATGGAAAGCCCCCAGACTAATTGAACTCTATTTGATAGAAGGGAAAAGGTTAGACAGTTTAAAGATCCTTTCTGATGCCTCTGAAGGCGCTCATTTCAGCAGACATAGCTTCTGACAGACTATAAACAATCAAAATCAGCTAAAGCCTATAGAGAGAAATAAGCAGATGTGGCAGAGAGCACCATGCATAGTAGAGGCTAGTTATGATCCATAAAGCCCTGAACTAGGGGCTGTACTACTGATTTGGTTCAAACCAGAAAAATGAATTAGGACAATTCCAAGCAATTAACTTCAAGCAATAAATTCACCACACACTCCTATCACAGGGCTTGTGAGGAGAATTTTGTGAGATCTTTGAATGTATTTAGGCAGTTTCTTCATCTTTTTGTTCATTTTTCATTAGAAGGAGATTGTAGGAAGAGCTATAGTGAGGGTTTAAGCATCTGTTGATTATCATCTGAGTTTGGTCTCTCTGAGTCCTTCTCTCTTCAATCAAGAGAGATCTGTCATGACAGAGGCAGGCCCCAATTTGTGTATACTGTATTTAATTTTCAGTTATCTTTTTGTGACTAATATGGCAAAAATAGCACTATTATTTCACCACATTAGTTACCTGTTTATCTGTTTATTATGCTAGCTAAGGCTTGTAGGAGTCATAGGAAGGAAAAAGTCTGGGAGGCCACAGTTACCCTCATCAATGGACACAGTGTTGCTGTTGTGTATTCAAGTAATTTCTGACTCACGGTGACCCTAAAGTGATTCTATCATGGGATTTTCTCCACAGGATTCATTCAGAAAAGGTTTACCATTGCCTTCCTCTGAGGATGAAATTTAGAGGAACCTACACAAGATCATGCACAGCTGAGTGAGGATTCAAATCCATGTCCTGGAGTCTTAAACCAACACTCCAACCACTACACTATACTGGTTCTCATATTTACAGACTACCATGCCTTACTACTGTATTGTTGGCCAGGAGATCCAGAGGGACACTAGTGGAACAACATTTATACCTATGCCTGTATAATTTGCATGTGTACGTAAACAACACTGTTGTCTGTATGTATTCAGACAATGCCTATGTTGGTATTATATGCCTTCAAGTTTACTCCAACTTATGGCAATCGTATCACAGGGTTTTCCAGAAGATTTATTCAAAGGAGTTTTGCTTTTGCCTTCCTCGTATGCACAGAGGGCATGACAATCCCAAGTTCACCCAGGGGGTTTCCAACACGGGTGAGCAAACCTTGGTTTCCCAGAGTCCTCATACAAATCTCAAACTATGACACCATGCTGTCATTCTAACTGTACACTTAGCTATGTGAAACCATCTTCCCATGGGGAAGATATTGTCTAGATGCAGCTCTATCTTCCATGTGCATGACAAATAGCAGCCTCACACATTGCAGTCTATTTCCTTGACTGGGTTATAAAATATGCAGTGACAAGGAATCACAAGAAAGACCTGCGATGAATTGTTGTGGCATATGCTCATATCTACTGCCATAGAGGATTCTAGACATCAGTTACATAAAACCATAATTTCACTGGTACATTACTTATGGCCTGTACATACAAATTTAGAATCAAATTTCAGAAATTTCTGGATCAGGGACTCTCCAAATTTTTAGTGGACAAGTGAAAATGTGTTCAAGGGCTGAAAGTTTCTTTAAATCTTCTAAGGAGATGGTAATAAAAATAGGATATATTCAAGGATACATAGATTAATCTAGGCTAAAAGGAAAGAGAGCATCAGAAAATTCTGAAGGGCAGAGGTCAAGATCCCACCTACTTTTTAAAAACAGAATCTTCTCATCCTTAATGTTCATCTTCTCTATTGTCCAAAATCTGAGGTCTGTTGGTGAACATTGTTGTTGTGAAAGTTCTTTAAAGTCTAGACTAAAATTTGGAATAGATTCATGTGCACCAGAGTCACCAAATGTTACGCATGGAGTTGCATCCACTCTTGCTCTTACAGAAAGATAATCCTTCCATTTACAGAAGGGGGTCCTTAAGTTCATGGGAGGCTTTTTGATATAAGCAGAGAAAGGCTTTTTCTAATGGAAGGAAAGGAAAATCACCAATTCTCTGCCCCCTTCTACCACCTTTCATTCTGTTCTAGAGGGTAATGTTCTTGACAGGCAATGTTTAAGGACTCTCTCCCTTCCATTAGTCACAGCCTCCACTTTACTTATTTAGCATATTTCTGTACCATTCTTCCATTCGGTGAGTGTTCAAGTTGATGTACAGAATCTGTAAATTTAAAAATGCTAAACAACTTTTTCTACAAAAAATTGTGATTAACAGTTTTCAAAAAGTGCAGGATGATCCACTGAAAACTTGCTGGAACAATGTTGCCTCCATCAGCCATGTAAAGGACAATAAAGAGGAAGCTAACGCTGGAGTGGCAGTTACAAAATTGGGCTGCTATTGCTCAGAATGCCCTGCCTCAAGTGGCTACCCAGCTTTCCTCTCCAAGAGGAGAACTCCAGATGACCAACACAAATGGTGGGCAGGTTCATACAGGATCTGTTTGACACAGCCTTTACAATACCTACCATCATTGGGCTATCTGCAATAACCAAATAAAAAGCAGAGTAATCAGTTATAAAATATAGTATCAAATATAGGCTGACATATAGTAGTATCAAATATAGGCTGACATTCTGTTGGGGACATACACAGTACTACGTTAACCATACACATGCGTATGTTTATTTTCGATCACTGTGAAGGTTGGCATTCAGTTCCCTGCTCCGCACTTACTAAAGCCCCTTCAGATCTACCATAACCCTCTGAAGCCTCCCCTCAACAGCAAATCCATGCCTGGCGGGGAGTGGAGAAAGAGCTGCAGCAAGCAGTGTTTGGATATGTCCCTGTAGCCAGATGCAAAGAGATTGCCTCAACGGCCACCTCAATTGCCTCAACATCCAGATGACCCCAGGAGAACTGAGTAATCTATTCACATCTGACAATGTTCCCTTAGCTGGGGACACAGCCATATACTGCTGTGACCCTTCTCACTTCCTGCCACGCATGGATTGGCCAGGGAGGGAAGGCTTTAGTAGGACTATAGCTGGTCTTGGGAATAGTAAATAGTTCTCCGTAGTGGTAGTTCTGTACATAGAACTATAGTTTGAGCTGTGTTGGATTGAGGCTATAAACGAACACCCCAGAAACTAAAAGACAACTTCTATAGATGGAAGGGCAATGTTGGCTGATGTTGAATGCAGAGTCCAAAAAATAAACTTTGGAAAACATTGTGTTTCAGCTCTCACTGAATTCAGTGGAGTCATCTTTCATCTGCATGCATTCATCATTTGCATCGATTTCTTCTTGCTGTCCTCAAATGTACCCACCCAACTGCTCTTTGGTAATGTGTCTGAACACCTTTGGCATTGTACAGATATTGCTAAAAAGCTGCTTTTGACACCTTTTTTGTCCTGGTATTTAAATATTCCTCCGCACTTCTCTATGGAGGAAGTCAGGAGGTCACGCACTGGCAAGATTAGCTATTCCTTCCATAGCCTATGACTGCCAAAAATCAATGAGAAGGGGCTTTCTCTGTGACAGAACACAAGAAACACTTCAGGGAGGACATTGGTGAATATAAATGACTCTCCTCTCTTGTCTGAGTTCAGTAGTTTTTATAGCAAAGGGCTGAGGAAAAGAAACATTGGCTTAAATTCTCTATTGCGGTCTATGTTATGTAATTTTATGCATCTAAACTGTGTAGCAGAGGCTGGCTCTCCTATGTAGTAACATCATCCCAGCCCCTTGCTGAATGTGGACATTGCAAAGCTGATCAAATCTATTTTTTGCAGATGTAAGTCTGCTTACGAAGACCTAAACTCCAAATTGAATTCCAACCCTTGTATGCTTTACTTGGGCAAAGTTTGAATGTTGTTTGGTCCCCTGCCCCCCGCAAATGTTCTGAAAATCTTTAGCAAGTATATCCACTATAAGAAAGCAGCTGCACTAAGATGGATACTTACAGAAGGGCAGAGGGCTCCTGTACTTTGAAAAGATGCCTAGACTTAGGCCATTCCCTAACTAGATTGTTACAATGCTATTATTCCATTTTCAACATCCTATGGAATTCTGGGGTTTGTAGTTTACTGCAGCCAAAGAGCTCTCTGGCTGAGAATTTGAAGTGCCCTTCCCTAAACTGCAAATTCTGGGATTCCATAGGATGTTAAAAGTGGAATAATAGCACTATAACAGTGTAGTGCAGAAATGACCTTAGCTGTGTTTCGGCAGGTATACCTCACATGGCTTTCTGTCATTGTTGTATGCCTTCAAGTCATTTCCAACTTATGGCAATGATTAATTAACTTCTATCAATATCAGATATGGAAGACCAATTTAAGCAACTATCAGTAAATGCCAAGTATTATCTGAAGACAAATAAGTAATGTCAAATAGAGATTGTTCTGAGCGCACTTGATGGATGAATGTTCACTTAATATTCTACACCCAGCTCTGCAGAGGAGAATTTTTAAAACATGTAATGTGACATTGATTTTCCCTCAGGGAGAAAACAGAAAAATAAAATAATTAAAAATGTTTTCATTCACTGGTGTGATTTCTATTTGCCTTATTCCCCAATGAACTGAATTCTGCATATGTGATGCCTTGCTTTATCCTCACAATAACTCAAGTGGAGAGAAAGTGACTAGATCAAGGTCATCCAGTGAGTTTCATGGCTCACTTGGGTCCCAGTCTTGGATCTTCCACGTCTAACACTCTAATTATTCCACCGTTCTTTGTGTAAGCATCTACAACATGAATGTATTTTAACCACAGCTTTGTTGGCGCTGGCTTCTCAAGGGTTTGGCAAAAAATAGTACAATATATATTGTGCGATTAAAATTTTATCATTTTTTTCTGCTTCTTTTTCTCTTTTTTCTTTTTTTGGTGGCACTGTTACTAAAACAGCCTCTGAGGAAACCGTGGGACACAAACAAATGGAATAATTTGTAATGACAGCCTTGAGTTGTCATTATGTGCTTTGGGGAAACAAATTCCCTGCCTATATCTTGAGCTCAGTAGGCCAAACAGGCAGTTTGACAGCAGTGATCAACTCTGCAGATGCTATTGTCACACTGCTGACAGATCCGACAAGGCAAAGCTGAGATGCCAAAACTCCCATCTCAGTCTGAATCACTTTTTAAGAACACAGGGATAATTTAATGCTCTCAAATAGTTTGGGTCATTGTCACTCAGCAAGGTCCTTTAACATATTGAACCCTATTGCTGTAATGCCAGTATCTACCAACCAATGCTGAACTCTGTGTATCCTTATATGGGAGTAAAAGCCACTAAAGTTATAATCTCAGATATATGCAGGCCTTTAAATCTTCCTGAGCAGTCTCTCATACTTTCTGATGAATACTGAAATAGCATCTCCAAATGTATTTTTAAAAGCTTGGTTTTCCTTGGAATGAATAAAAATTGAATTAACATTGAGTAGGTAAATAGCAGTGACAGGACCTAGGTTTTTAAAATCAATTAACATATCTAATTAAGTTAGACATTTGATAATTCAAAGGGGTGACTTGAGTTATTTTTTAACTTAATTGCTTGATTTAAATGGGAATGTCAGCAATAATCTAATTCCAGGATTAAGTTATCAGTTAACTGTTTGATTATTAATTAATTAAATGAGAGACTGAGTTAGAGAGGCAACAATGTCTGAACTAGTTCTTTATGCAAAGCCTAGTTCTCCTGGATTTTTGAAGGACTGCTTCTTGCTTTTTGTTGGTCCCTCAGATTTTGAGAATTACAATGCTTAGACTGTAATTCAAACCATTGCAAATGCAAATCGCTATTGGAATCTTTATTTTTGTTCATAATTAGAATATGATAGATTAATTAAGAGCAAGGATAAAAGGTTTTAGACCAGCTCTTAGAAAGGGCAGCTTGGAAGGGGATCTTGTAGGTGGTCTTCTTTGCATCCAGATAACCGTCCGATTCTGTACAATGAGTACCACATAAATGCTTCCAATCTATCTCAAGAAAGAGAATTTTGAAACTCTTAGACATAGCACTTTTGCTGGGATCCATATGGAAATCAGTAATGCAAAGAAAAATGGAGAGTAAGGAAAAAAGAGAGGCAAATCAAGGGAAGGGGTTTGGACTGGAATAGGTGAGAAATGGGGTTTTCAAAAAGTCATTCAACCATTTCTTTTTCTTCCAGGCTCAAAACAGAGACAGAGATGTGAGGAGTAAAATCACAAAAGAATATTTTTCCCCCACCTTGATTCTATAATGGTTTTACTTTTCTACTAACTGTCTTATTTCTGGTAGATCATTTCCAAATATTCATATGCATACTATGTGTCTCCAAAGTATACAAAGCCGCACAAGGTTTCCTGGTCTCTGTGTTCTTCAGTGGGCTTGGATCCAGACTTCACACCTCATAGGACTGGGAATGAACACAAGTTAATTCCTTCTTCTGTTAGCAGCATCTCAATAATGTGGCAGAAGACATGATCTTCATGGCTTGCTTTACAATCCTATGCAAATCTACTTGGAACTAGACTACAGCTTTTATTAGCCAGCTAACATGACCAAGGATTAGAAATTGTGGGAACTATAGTAAGGGTTAAATGAGTTATGCACCACTTTGAACAACTCCCAGAAACCTCAGTGTGAGCATTCTGGGAATGGTAGTTTAAAAAATGTAATTTTCCCAAACTCTGACTATAATCTAAAATATCTGGGGGACCAAAGATTCCACAAACCCTAACTGGAAAGATATCTCTAGCAAGCTCAATACCGTTTACTTTCAGGTAACTATATATACTAGGTCTCGTTGAACATGTATAGGACTGCACTTTTAAAACAAGAAATATCCATTTCTATCCCAGTGGGGTGCCATGGCAGCACAATAATAGACCTAAGAAAATGCAACTGTACTTCTTGTGGTTTTTGTTCATAAGTAGTGTGTCACATTCACAAATGAAAACAGATGACACTGGTGAATGGAATCCTTCGTTTGATATTGTGTACATTAATATTCATTCTAAACTACACCAAATTAAAACCACATTAATTCAAAGTCCTGACTGTGGATGGAGGTAGGTAACTGTATATTTTTACTTTTTCCAACACAGAGATATATTGCTCATTGCTCATTAAATCAACACTTTAATGTAGTCAGAAAAAGTTTTCAAAGAAATTTGATGACAAAGGAACTTACAATGCATTTCCATTTCATTTCCAAACCTAGAACACATTTGTTCTGTGTATTTTAACAAGCAATCCTTCATCACAAGCCATGAAGAGGCACAATGACCACAGCCTTTTTTAAACCCACTGATGAGTTAATTGCCCACATTCATACCTACCCAAGTTAATAATGCTATCTTTTCAGAAAGGACACATGCTTCAATTTACTATTGATGTCACTGACAATCAATAATTTAGCCTTTATTAAAACATATATTCTGAATTACATTTAACAGAGCAAGCCTAAAATATTTTGCTTCCTGAAGTAGAGCAAAACCACGAAAATCAAGAAGCAATAGTGCCCAAAGTCACCTAGGGCTTTCTGGCAGCTGAGAAAGAAAAAACTACAAGCACCTATCCCCATTCTTTCCAGCAAAAAAACCCATAATAATGTGAGTAACTATTCCTTTATTTTTCATTTCATAATATCCAGAATCTGCTGCCAGGGCACCCACACTCTCTGCCTAATGATAGTGCTGGCCTACATGTAAAGCATTTTGATTCAGCAGTATTGCTCCCTTCTTCTATGTCAATCCCCTTGAAACATTTGTCTATCAAGTCTCAAAACACCTTTCTATTGTATCTCTTCTGGGCTTCTTGTGAGGCACCATGAAGTAGTAGCTTAAGGCAGCAAATTCCAAAGAATCTGTCTTTCTCCTGTCTTTACCATATAGTGTTACCTCTGTGCATTGCCATTTAGTTATCATTTACATACTACATTTGAAGCAAGAAAAAAAAATGAAATAATTCTCCCAACGAAAGATTGGGACCATTTTCAAAGAAGGCATGTTCTGCAGTTACACTACTTGTTAACAACCTATGTTGCTTTATTGCTTATTTAAGGTCTGATCCAACCAATATTAAGCAGTTTAGGATACAGGCTTCCCACACTTATCTGACAGGTTAGGGGCCAGAGCACTGTCAGAAAACAGAAATGGTTGAAAAGTGGAAGCCATCTTCTGTACTGCAGAGTGCATGAAGGACTTATGGAGGTTCAGTTGGGACCAACCGACCATCTGCTGTTTCCAAAGTCTCTCAGACAGATTGGTGCCTTTTTTTCTCCTCTTAGTTCACTTTAAAAACAGTGCACATGTGAGAACAGTCCCAACTAAGCCTCTGAAGGCAAGAAGAATTGATGAAAGAGCAGAACCCCTATTGAATTAATGGAACTTGTCCTTAATTTGGACGCATCAAAAGAGTGAGTCGTCAGATAATAGGAGATCAAAATATGGCAGCTTCCTGTATATTTCTTTCTCGGGAAAAGCAGGTATTTACTGAAAGTTCTCCCTCCAAAATCAGTAAGATTTTAAAATACTTTTTCTTTGGGGGAGTGGATCATGCCTGTGTTTATTTTATTTTAACAATCATTCATGAACTGGTGTTACCCTGTTTACTGGGGGTCCCAGGAGGGACACCTAACCCCCAAATAACCAAACAACAACACACTTTGGGGAAAATTAGCTTAGATCACTGCTGGCAAAACGAGAGGCAGAGTAACACAGCAGGATCTTGTAACCCAATGTTTACGGAGTCAGGCCAAGTCAAGAAGCAAACCATGTTGGAAATAAATGAATGATCTTTATTAAATACAGGCACACAATGTAAGCAAGATAACTAAAGAAATAAAGGTTTGAGTTGGATAGTGGGATTTTTCAGAGGGATAGTTGATTCTGGCAATACGGAATCTGTTCCTGGAGTCTGGAAAGAAGATAGAGAGCGATGCTGGGGTGTGATGTAGCTCAGCATGTGGGGCTGAGGGGAAGCTTGCCAGGCAAAGCGGCAGCAAGACGGTCTGGAACTCAGGAGCGATCCGAAGATGGTCTCTGAAGCAGGGGTTTTTATAGGGAGAAACGTGACTGCAGGCTATGCCGTACTTGGGGAAGACAATGTGATTTAGGAGCGGGACAAAGCTTTGGAAAGGTCAAAATTTAGCATGATTGGGTCAAGTCTGAATTGACAAAGAGTTAGCCAGTATGCAAATGCTCAGTGCTTGGCAGTTGAGTATTCAGCTTGCCAGGGTGCCTGCTTGGGGCAGGGAGTCCTTTTGTAAACAGTGTGCATACCTAATGAAGGTGTTTGCAGAGAGGTCTCCTAAAGCAAGGATCTGGCTATTTCTGGCCTGCCTGGGTGGAGAATGGAATGTCCAGCAATTAGTGGCCGCACCTAGTCTGTGCTTGCTCGGGGGCCTCTCAAACATGTGGAGAGGGGTGGTAGAAGAGAGCCAAATTATGATATCAAAATGATATCTTTATGCTATCTCCAAGGAGGTCTAACCTGCAGTAACACTGGAACTACATTTTTATTCCTCCAATATGGGGCAGAGCTTTGGAAGGATTATGCCCACATATACAACTTACATATTGTGTGTGTGCATGATTCTGTGTAAAGATGCAATATTAGATCAGTTTGATCTAAATTGAAATAACCAAGTATTTTCTTTGGTTAGATTATCAAATTAAAATTCATGTGAATTTTAGAGTCCATTAAATTGCCTTTAAAAATAATTTTAAACTGCCTAAAAATGAATAATTTGTTAAAGAAAATGGAGGGATGAAAATTTTTTCTTGATTAAGTAAAGTACAGGTGGAGAGCCTGTGGTCCTCCAGATGCTAATGAATGACTAAGCCCATGAGCACTGATCAGGCTGGCTCAGATTGCTGGCAACTGGAATCCAACAACATCTGGAGTGCTAAAGTTTCCCTAAGATAAATAATTATTTAGATGGAATCAAAGGCTATCCAACAGGTAGGATACTAAATTTAGAATACTACTGCTATAAAAGGCGACTTTTTATGATTTACATACATGAATATTCACTTCTACTTAAAAATAAAATAATCTGAAGGTTTCTGCTCCAAATACATACAATTGTATGGCTGTTCATTTCCTTAGTCACATGGTTAAAATGGTAGATACACCCAGAATGCTGTCTCTTTCATGCTTTTTAGATCAAGGGCATATTTTTTTTTAATTGAAGTATATAGTGAAAGAACTGCATGTTTCTGGGATATGCAATCAAATTATTTTTAGAATAATGAGCCATTATGGAACTCTACCTTGCTAATGGGCAACTTGCTTTTGGTCAAGCAGTGATCTTGAGAATTTTGGGGTTGATAGGGGTGAGAGGAAACTGCAATCACTACATCATTGCTGCTATTAGCAACCGCAAAGGACTACTCTCAGGCCATTTCCACACAAGAGGGGAGGAGCAGTTCACCACATATCAAGAGCAGCGTTTTATACTTTAATTCAGAAACTGTGCTATCTGCACCACCCCCTTCATTTCCATTGTACTACTGCAGAGAACAGCAGTTGCTGCATTTGTAACAGCAAGTCCCTGGCCACTCCCATTCCCCTCTCTCACCCTGCCCCACCATCACTGATTGGTCTGGTTTTTTTTTTAAAAAACAAACATTTTAAACACGTTTCTGTGTTGCTACGTTTGTGCATAGGTATGCATGTTTGTTGATACATGGAAAAAATATGTCTTAACAGTCCATTACCAGATCCACTCTCTTCCCACTGTCCCTTTAACGCATGAAGACAATAATGATGGCCGCCTGTCCTTTGATGGGTGGAGAGAGATAGGGATGGAAAGGACAGCCTGGGAATGCCCATAGCTGGCCACTTCTGCGATCTGAATTGCTGATACACTTCTGCATGTAGGCAAAAAATGAAGCAGAACCAATTTGGGAGATTTACATCTGAGTTTTTCTGGTTTTTACATACAGCGGTTTCTCGTTACAGTGAACTGTGCTAGGAGCTGAAAACATGCAGAACCACAAGGAAAACAACAACGCTAAAATGCTACAACGTGCAGATGGGAGGGTAAGAATTTGGTGCTATCAACCTTGTGCAGAAATGGCCTCAGTGACAAAACCACAGCCATGGTTTTTACAGTGGCAGTCACTGGGAAAGTCATGTCTCTAACCCATGGATTGCTTATCCCTGTTTAAATTGTAATTATTTATTCAGTAGCTACCATGCCTAATAAGATCAAGGCTGAAATCTTATATCATCCTATACTTAATGTAACTTTATGTATACTTGGCTATGTAGCAGAGGCACTAAGAAACTTTGTTTGTCAATGGCAAAGATGAATAACTAGACATTGGCAAGAGTGTTCCAGTTTGCATCATATTCTACCAATGCACGTTTGCCCTTCCTAGCCAGTGTCCCAATGGACAACGGAACCAATCTGCACCAGGAGTGGTGCACATTGGTCCTGTTGTGTTACTGTAGTTTCTAGCCCGGACTTGTGGGATATTAGATATCATTTTGGTATCAATAATTTGGCCTACTATACTCCTCTTTCCTCCATGTGCTTGCGAGGCCCCCGGACAAGCTCACATACAGGCACGGCCACTAAACGCTGTAATATTCCACACAAATACAGGCAGGCCAGAAATAGCCGACCTGCTGCTTCAGGAGACCTCAAGGCAAGTACCACATTATGTATGCACGCTACTTACAAAGAACTCCTTGCCCCGAGCAGGCAGCTTGACTAGCCAAATACTCAAATGTCAAGCACTCTGCGTTTGCATACTGGCTACTCTACTGACAATTCGATCTTAAATCAATCATGTAAAATACTGACCTTTCGGAGGCTTTGTCTCCTGCCCAAAACTCATTGTTGTCCCCAAGAACGGACTAGCCTACAGCCACATTTTCCCCTATAAAAACCCCTGACTTTGAGAGCTTCCGCGGATTGCTCCTGGCTTCCATCCTGCCTTGCTGTCGCTTCATTTGGCAAGCCTTCCCCTCAGCTCCACGTGCTGAGAAACTTCATTTCCACAAACTTCTTCTTCAGACTACCCAGGCTTCAGGACAGGTGTAGTATCTCCCATACCAAAACCTCCTCTAAAAATCCCTCTATCCAACTCCAACCTTTATTTCTAAAGTTCTCTGTGTGAGTGTGTTGCATATACTTGTTTGGCTATATTTTAATAAAAACAACAATTATTATTTACTTCTGTTTGCTCCTTGACTCGGCCTGACCCCGTAGACATTGGGTAAAAGATCTCGCTCTGTTGCCCTGCCTCTCATATTGCTAGCTTGTGCTCTTTGACTAATTTCCCCAACTTGTATAATTTGGAGCACACTTAGGTGTCCCTCATGGGACCCCCCGAAATCAGGGTAACAGTTGTGCATTGGTGTCAATGTGCGTTAGTCATTTGGCCAGCTCCCCTAACGTAGTACTGTAAAAGCAGTCCTCTACTGGAGATGGACAGTATGGAACTGCCTGATTCCAGTTCCTATGTACCCCAAATTCACTTATGAAGATGTCAGCCTCACACCAGATTCAGCCCATGTTTAAAAATAGTATTTGGGTTTGCTCCAAATATCCTCTGATTTCAAGGAATTATTTCCAAACTTGTCAAAATACTCTTACTGAAATCAACAGAAGTTAAGTTAGCAGTAAACTGCATGAGGGTTTTTCCTAAAGTGTTATCTCCAGTTTACTTCCAGCCCAATTCAATTTTTTTCTCTAACTGCAATACAAATGGGCAGAGGAGAGGCCTTCTGAAATTCATGATCCACACCGATCAAGGTGACAGTGTCATTGAGAGAAAGAAAAGGGAAAGTGAGGAATAAACAGACGTGGCAGCAAAAAATGGCTGAAAAACATAACGTAAAAAACATGACTCTAAATTTTTGCTAATGAAGAGCTCAATACAGCACTTCCCTGATCATCCAGTCAAAACACTCTGGCCAATGTCTTGCATCACACTGATGGATTGTCAAGTTCTGCCAGGCAAATTTTTATCCCCTTCAGCTTTGCCTACCTGTTTTCTGCTTGGGTGCCCTTCTCTACAGCCTGGAAACCAGTTCTGGAAGCCATGCCCTGTGAGAGATCTGGGTATGTTAAGCCTAGAGAAGAGAAGGTTAAGAGATTACATGATAGCTATATTTAATTATATGAAAGAATATAATATTGAAGATGGAGCAAGCTGCTTTTCTGATGCACCAGAGACTAAGATACAAAGCAATGGCTTCAAGCTACAGGAAAAGATTCCACCTAAACATTAGGAAGAACTTCCTGATGGTAAGAGCTGTTCAACAGTGGAATACACTGCTTCAGAATGTGGTGGAGTCTCCTTCTTTGGAGGTTTTTAAACAGAGGCTGGATGGCCATCTGTCAGGAATGCTTTGGTTGTGTATTCCTGTATGTCAGTGGGTTGAACTGGATAGCCGTTGTGGTCTCTTCAGGCTCTACAATTCCAGTGGCATGGGGAGGTCAGGGTAGTGGGGACAAGGGACAGCCAGGAAGTCACCCATCTCCTTTCTTGAAACCAGCTGCAGGAAGACTATGTCATCCACTCAGACCTCCAGAGGGCCCCTGTAAACTTGGCACCTGTAAGAATAAAACTATGTGGCTGCCTGGCTGCTATCTTTCTTTTGCTCTGTCCTCACCTGGCCATTAAATTGCTGGGGTGGGATAGAGGCAGAAAAAAAGTTAAGTGGCTCAGTGAGGCAGTTGTAGCAGATGAAGGTGCTTAATTCCTCCATCTGCCATGACTGGAAAAGATCTATACCCATAACTGAAAGTTATGCCTGTGTATGGAATTAACAGGATGCCAGCCTTTGTATAGGAGGCGTGGATGCTGTAGGAAAGGAAAAAATGTGTGACATTGACTTATTATCTCACTATTAGCAAAGAGTGTTGCCTTTAACTTTAACATTTTGCAGCCTTTGTTACACTTTTCTACACTTCCATCCTAGCAAAACACTTCCATTTCAACTTCTGATTTGTGATTTCTTCTACTACTTTTTCCTGATTTAAATGACCCATATCTCTGGTGGTGGGAATCACAGTGAATCTGTGAATTGCACTGGGGGCTGCCATTTCACTATGGCGGTGTATGATCATTGCCTGGCT
Organism: Ctenosaura bakeri; assembly: GCA_948474755.1. Taxonomy (NCBI): domain Eukaryota; kingdom Metazoa; phylum Chordata; class Lepidosauria; order Squamata; family Iguanidae; genus Ctenosaura; species Ctenosaura bakeri. Next base: position 300,180 of record CAOLHI010001105.1, on the reverse strand, counting down.
GGAGTAGATTGGAGTACATCTTGTTAGGACACCTTCATAATTCCAAATGGGAGTAAAGGAAGGTACAGGCTGGAAAAGGAGAGACACTCGTAGTCAAAATGACGCAGTGAGCTGTATGTCTGGGTTTAATGCTGGGAGCCATCACATCACAAAGTCAACGAAATAGGTCAGAGGAAAAAGGTTCCTGGCAAGCTCCCAGAAATCATAATGTCAAATGAGTTGAAAAAGGAAGAAGTTAGTAAAGGATGAAAAAATCCACTAGCTCCTCAGCACCACTCATAACATCAGACATATTCGCTCAATCTCAATCTCAACAACAACAAAAAACTTTGTGGCATGAGAAAGCACACCAATGGATGGCATCACTTCAGCTCATTTTATTACAAATTGTCAACTTCAGCATGGCATGAAAAAACTACAACTGATGTTGAGAAATGAAGCTGGAAAAATCAGAAGAAGGTGTACATCATTTGCATTACCAAAAAGTATGATGTCCAGGGTGCCAACAAACCATCAGGATAAGATTATCACCACTGCCATCAAATGACAGTCAGATGACAGATTGAAGTCTCACTTGTGTTGGTACGTCTACTTTAAATGTAACTATGGTTTGGTCTAGCTTTATGTCAATGTTGAATGTAGCCCAGATTACCCCCAAAAGCACCTCACTTAGTATATGTATCGTTGCAGCACTATTCAGCATTGCTTTCACCCCCAAATTCCTACTGATACTTCTTGCCATTATTTTCCTTCCCCTTTTTCCTCCCAACCCTCCTCCTTTTTGTCCACATTCCCATCTGCTAGCTGTGGTATTGCCATATCAAATATTGCACCGTTACATCATCAACAGAATTAAATGGATTTGCACAGCCAATGGGATTTGGTGGCTGGGTGGATTAAAAAATAACAACAGCTGGGTGAGGACAAAGGAAGATGATGCAAAATAAATCAATGGCTGAGCTCCTACCACAGGGTTGTATAACATAAATTCTGCATGCTTAGTTAAATGCTGATTATGCTTTACAAACAACTTTACAATTGTGCCATTTCTGGGCACAATTCAAAGTGCTGGTGATAACCTTTAAAGTCTTACATGGCTCAGGTCCAGGTTATGTGAAGGAACGTATTCTCTCTTATGAACCACCCCAGGCTTTGAGATCTGCTGGAGAGGTCCTCTCTGTCCCACCACCCTCACAAGTATACCTGGTAGAAACATGAGAGAGGGCCTTCCCAGTGGCTGCCCCTAGGCTCTGGAACCCCTTTTCCAGAGAAGTCAGACTGGCAGCCTGCCTGCTATCTTTCCACAATCAACTAAAGTCATCTTTATTCAGGCAGGCATTCAATGTGTAATTATATGTGGCCTGTCTAACAGAACATGCTGGACACCGTGTTGCTGATGAGTGTTTGAGTTTTTAATTATGTATTTTAACATTGTTTTAATTCTTTCTGATTGTTTAATTATGTTTCAACTTTTGTGTTCTATGGGTTTTGACTATGTCTTTTTAACTGTTGTAAGCCACTTTGAGCCCCAACCTGGGGAAAAAAAGCAGGGTGTAAATAAAGATAATAATAACCCGTAATAATGCAACCCTTGTCTTGAACAAAAATATTGTGCAACTGACTACAGCCCAAATATACAACCAAATTCAGGTATATACGTAATGCTCACTGCATGCGCATGTATGCATGCCCATATACATCCATCTCTGTATGTGCGCTGGCACCACATGTGCAACTCCATTTCTGCAACTTTGACCTGAACACAGACATTTTGAATTGGACAAAAACAACTAACTTGGAATAGTATAGGAACTTGCATGTGTGTAAGACACCAACAGGATTCCGGCCAATATGTTCACAGTATTACTAAAATCACTAAAAATGAGTAGTACTTTGGGATCTCACAGGGGGAAAAAAATTAAAAAATTGTAAGGCATTTCTGTAATTCTTCTAATATTGCTTATGTTAAACACAATGAAGAGTCTTGTGACACCTTAAAGATTCACCTGTTATGGCATGAGTTTGTGCAAACATTATCTACTTTATTAGATGTATCTGAAGAACTCATTGCAGCTTGTAAAAACTTATGCCGTAATACATTAATTTGTCCTTAAGGTGCCAGAAGATTGTGGCTGGAATCCTGTACTGAAATTATGGATTGGCAACTTAGAGTTCCATAATGATAACTGCTCCATATTCAATTATACTATGTGTGATGGAATCTGGAGGAGTGGCTATCCTGGATGGCTGTGAAGCCACAGCAACTGATGGCTAGGCAACCAGAATAGCCACTCAAGAGAGAAACCCAGCCCTTTAGTGTAAAGGAGGAGACTGGGACTTAACAGGAGAATGTATATATATTGAAGGCACACTGAATTGGTTTTCTCAGACTTCAGAGCGAAAGGGTTAAGGTTCTCAGTCAACCAAGAAGAAGTGTTTTCTCAGAGAAAGCCTAAAGAGAGAGGCAGAAGAGAAGTCAACCCACCTTCTGAATCCAGTCAGAAAGTGTGACCTAGATTTGGGAATTGAGCCTTTGGGCAAAAGGATAGCCAAGGGCTGTGTACATGAGACCTGTGCTTTTATGTTGATGTAAAGATATAAGAAACTGTCCAAATGCATTCTGAAGATTTGTTTAAGCTTGGATATATATATATATGAAAAACAATACTTCATTCTCGTTGATATTCTGCTAAAGATTATAGTGTACCTTTATAATTTTTTACTCAGCTGAATGATTTTCAGTAACCAAACAGAACCATGCTACCCGAGATCATTAAAGGGGTTCTAAATAACAGTCGAAAGGCTTTACCTTTTTACACGAAGATGGTGTTTTAAAGGGGAAGGCAGAGCCGAGTGAGGTGACAGGCACTTTAGCAGACTGGAAGGAAGCTGACATACCAGTCTGTGAAGAGAAAAGCAGGCCTTGCCACACTATGCATTCATGATTGTGGCACTATTGCCAGAATCATAAATGCCCCTTCCCAAATTCCATCTTAAACACTAAGGAACTATTCTAAGCAATGAAGTCTGTTCTGCTGGAGACTGGTCACAGCAGGATGACATTTCCAGCTTCCTGCCACCAGAGATCCCCAGCAGGTGTTGTTGTTGTGTGCCTTCAAATTATTTCCACTTATGGTGACCCTCAGGGATGAACCTATCATGGGGTTCTCTGGGGTCTGAAAATTTGCAATGCACACAAGGTCACCTACTGAGTTTCTATGGCTGAGCAGGACACTGGTCTCCAGGACTGTAATCCAATGTTCAAACCACTATACCGTGCAGGAATGGGTTGGAAATTTCATCATGCTGCACCTTAATCACCAACAGAAGAGATCTCCATTTAACAGCTACTAGCTGTTAAAGCATATTTGGAGGAGAAGGCCAGGAGATGATAGTTACACATTGGTAACTAAATCAGCAATATAGAATCTTGGCTTTCGTTGTTTTCATTGCAGCAATCGAACATGCTACCATTGTAGAAGTTGTTTGTTTGTTTATATCATTAATGAGAAGGACTAAGCCTTTGCCCTTCCTGTACTTTCCTTTGATTACTGTTTAATTATACAACTGCTTCCAGAACTAAGTGCAACTTCAAACTTTGTTCCTATATTTTCATTCTTCACTTTTTACCCTCAGATTTCTGAAGTGGGGTTTCCTGCTGATCTCCCTTCAAGATATTGATGGGAAAGTTATTAATTCAAAGATATGTTCCTGATTTCATCTGAGGGAATCTAGATATCCCTTTCCCAGAAGAGTCTGCTTTCTCTTATCGTTATGACTTCTGCCTGACACCTGTTTATTCTACTAGAGGAGAAATAAATTTTGTTCCTGGAGAAGAAGCTTAAAGCTTCTGAATTCTGAGGTGTTCTGTTCTGTGAAATACAGCCAGTGGCATAAATACAGATGGGGAGAGAAGAAAAATAAATCTCTCCACAAGGAACATAATGTGCTTCTTTTTAAGAGAAACAAATGAAAGAGAAGAAAATAACATATAGGCAGATAAAGTCATTTTGTGTTTCTGCAAACAAAAGAAGCATAAATAAAGATGTAAATTACTATATTTTATTCATCTAGTTCCATTTGTTTGGAGGTATTATCGTAACTAATAGATGGCTTGGAAAATCAGACTTTAAATTTTCAGGCAGAAATACAATCCTTTTAGCATTGTTCCTACTGAAAGTAGTTTGTTCTTGAGGATTTTTTTTTTTGAAGTTAGCTAGATTTTATTGTAGTTGTTTATTCATTGTTCTGAGGTTGTTGAATTTTTCATAAGTCAATAAGGATTTACAGTGATTTTACAATATTTGACTGCAAAACACTTTTTTTCTAGATAACACATCACAAAAACAAAGTTAAACATCTTTCTGATATAGAAATATTTTGTTGTGTGCCTCCAAGTTGTTTCTGATTTATACAAACCCTATCATGGGGGCTTCTTGGCAAAATTTACTCAGAATCAGTTTGTCATTGCCTTCCTCTGAAGCTGAGAGTGTGTGCCTTGCCCAAGGTCATCCAGTGGGTTTTACTGACTGAGCAGTGATTTGAATCCTGGTCTCCAGCATCCTAGCCCAACAATCAGACCACTATGCCACAGTGGCTCTCCTTACACATGTATAGCCATTTCCGCACTAAGCTGTTATAGCGCTATGATTCCACTTTCAACATCCTATGGAATCCTGGGGTTTGCAGTTTTGGGAGGGGCCAGTCGGTCCCTCCCGAAACTGCAAACCTCAGTATTCCATAGGATGTTGAAAGTGGAATCATAGCGCTATAACAGCCTAGTGAGGAAATGGCCTATATCAACTAGAGCAGTAGTTCTTAACCTGGGACCCAGGGACCCTGGGGGTCCACGAAGCCCTCCTGCTGGACACCAGCAGCAGCAACTGGGATGAGGCAGTGGGGGGGTGCAGGGGTGCCAAAACTGCTCCCTCATGTGCAAACAAGGGAGTAGTTTGGCTGTGCACATGCGCCTGCTGCCACATCCTTCAGAGCCCTCACCCCCTGCTGCCACAAATGATGGAGCAGTTTTGGCACCCGCACCCACGCGCACACACAGACACACGTTGCCACATCCTTGATGCAAGGGACATGGTGGCAGGCATGTGTGCACACCCAAACTATGATGCTGGAGACCAGGGTTTGAATCCCCACTTGGCCATGGAAACCCACTGGGTGACCTCAGGAAAGTCAATTCTCTCAGCATCAGAAAAAGGCAAAGCTAACAAATCTTGCCAAGAAACCCCCTGCCAGTAGGTCTGCCTTAAGGTCACCGTAAGTCAGTTTTCAAAGGGGAGAGACATGATGGCTAGAAAGAACCTCCCCCTGTCCACAGCAGTTTGTTGTTGTGTGCTTTCCTGTCACCTCTGACTTATGACAAAGCTAAGGTGAAACTATCACAGTTGTTTGGAGGTTTTTTGCAAGATTTGTTTAGAGGCAGTTTGCCTTTGCCTTCTTCTGAGGCTAAGAGAATGTGACTTGCCCAAGATCACCCAGTGTCTGAGTGGGGATTTGAATCCTCATCTCCAGAAGCCTTTAATAGGCAAACAAACACACGAATATTTGAATATTTAAATAAATATTTGAATATTTAGATCTAAATTTAAATATTTAACTCTTTTATTAAGTCATGGGGGACCCCAGCAACGAATTATATTTACAGGGAGGGTCCTGGTAAAGATAACTGACCTAGAGATTATCCATATTTTGCCCTTCAGATGTTTTGGTCTTCAGCTACAAAACTTATTAACCATTGGTGATGTTGTCTGGGGCTACTGGAGTTGAAATCCCAAACAACTGAAGGGCTAAAAGCTGAGAACCACAGAGCCTAACCATTAAGTTATATATGCAGATAGATCACTTGATGACAACAACCATGAACAACCTGCATGAATATGGACCATCTGAGATCTAATGCTGCAGACAAAGCTCTCACCCTATCCTCTAATGTAGCTATCATTATTATTTCTTCTTCTTCTTCTTCTTCTTCTTCTTCTTCTTCTTCTTCTTCTTCTTCTTCTTCTTCTTCCAGTGTTGTTATTTTGCACTTTCAGCTATTATGGATTTATTCACACATAGCTAATCATTGCTGATGACTGCAGCAACCATGTGACATGCATGGCCATGTGACATGAATAGGCCATACTAGAGATAAAACACCACAAGTACAGCTTGCATTTCACATTAGCTCAAACACAATGCTTAGGGATGCAGTTTGCTCACACATTAAGCTATTCAACATCAAATGTCAAGAGATTGTGATCTGCATCCAAGTGTGAGTCAGCCATGAAGATTCTGAGCCCAACAGTCTATATTGAAGATGTTGGATAAAAAATACAGTGACATTTGCCCCAGTTGAAAATACATTTGATGAGCATGTGGAACACCTGAGGAATGATTTAGCAAGTGATGACACATTCCCTAGGGGACATGTAGAAAGGGCTGAGTCATGATAGTGAAATCATGGCAAGGGGTTGCATTGTGCAAATAGCCCTGAGTGATGACATGGAAGCAGGTGTGTATAAAAGAGGAGTGAGAATACTTGCTCTCTCTCTGACTCCATATCTCTGCATCCGAATTTTTGTCTGATGCTGAATCTCTGCCTGTGGATCTGTGTATCCTGTGTATAGATGTATATATTGCAACTGTGAAGATTAAAGCCTCCAGGTATTTTGGATGACAAACTCTGTGTCTGTGAGTTAACTAACCAGTGGGTAGATGGGTCAGAGCTGATGCTGTAGTTGTACTCTGTTGCACACACTTTTTGCTGTTTGGAAACTCTGCTATGTTTATGCTTGCCTCTGAGACACTGTTTGTCCAGATGCACTGTTTGTCCAGATGCAGCAGGGATAATTTTGTGCTGGTGCTGTAAATCATCTCCCATCAGAAAAGCACTTTGTTGAAAGTTATATATCTGTAGGATTCACAACCAAGAAGTGGTGACCAGGCCTATGATTGGAAAGATCATGAAACCAAACCATTGCTTCTCAGAATGTGGAAGTAAGTGATGCCTAATAACTAGTTATTTGCAAATAATTCATTTTTCACAACTTATACCATGATTGTAACTTAATAACATCTTGTTGTGTATCAGTAATTTTTTAGTTACTTTTACAAGAATGGGGATATGGCCTTATTAAATATTGAAGAAGGAATATCACCACATGGTTCATTTGCTGGCTCATGCTGTGTCTTGTGCAGCTTCTTCATGCTCCGGTGTGGATGGTGAGGTCACAAGGAGGTGAATGGGAAGGGAGTATGTTTTATACTGCAGACCAGTGACTTGTAAAAGCCAACCATTTCAATTCCTGCTGAAAAAAGAAAAAGTTTCTGGGCATAATTCAAAGTGCTGGTTATGACCTATAAAGCCCTATATGGCATGGTTCCAGACTATCTGAAAGATAGTATATATTGAGGAGACTATCTCAGGGACTGTATATATTGATAAGGAAATGTCAGAAAGCGATCATACAATGAAAGTAAGTTAGAGCCATGTTGACGTAAAATTCTGCTTAGCCATAGTAAATGTTGCAAGCTCTTACTAATCCTTTTCCCTCATAAAGACAAGTTAAACATGTATGGGGCATCCTGACCCAAGTCCTCAGATATCTTGATGCATTCTGCTTCTATCAGCTGAAGTATCAGTGTGGCTTGCCAGGAACAAGTGTGATATGCATAGTTTGGTGTTGGTGCTTGCTTCTCAATTGTTAGTTTATCATTACTTAATGTACATTATTGCCATAGCCATTTAATGATTACTTGCATTTGGTGTATACTTTTGCAAAAAAGTGATCTAAGTTTGCTTCAACTTCCTGTTTGTACAGCCGACTCTGCCCAGCATTGTCTCTTTTAAATAAATGGTTGCTTCAATCAACCAAACCTCCACTCACTGAATCTTAAGAGAAAATTTCCCTTACAGTATGCTATTTACAAAACTGACAATAACAATAGCAGCAAAGCAAATAAAAAACAAATCCTTTGCACTATTAACTACAGAGCTCTTGTGTGCTTCTGGTCACACCTACTGGGTTACACACTAATTTTGGAATGCATGAAAAAAATGAACAAAATGGGGCCCTTTGGTTTGAATAGTCCTGTTTTCTAAAATAATGTATTGAGAGACAAATGGGGAAAGATTTTTCATTATCCCACTTGTTTGTTGTTGCTGTTGTTGTTGTGTGCCTTCAAGTCATTTCCAACTTATGGTGACCATAAGGCAAACCCATCACACAGTTTTCTTGGCAAGATTGGCTCAGAGGCCCTATGTCTTCCTCCGAGGCTGAGAGAATATGACTTGCCCAAGATCCCCCATAGGTGTCCATGGCTGAGTGGGAATCTTAGCCCTGGTTTCCCAGGTTCTTAGTCCAATGTTCAAATCACTATACTGCGCTGGCTCTCATCCCACTTATACCCATTTGTTACTCTTTCTCCCACCAGCAATGCCAGCAGTAGAATTTATTTCAGTTGCTACTGTTCCTCCCGGCATTTTATTTTCCCAGAATCCCCCCAATCATTGCACTCTTCTGGAGTATTTGTGCCAAAATGGTTGTGACTTCAAAACATATGGCAGCCCCTACTGATTGCGCCCCCAAACCTTAGAATAATACCATACCTAGGGCATTCTAGAAAAAATGAAAAGAAAATATTTCATTTTTCACACACACACACACACACACACACACACACACACACACACACAGAGTGAAGCATGAAATGGATGTGAGACTTATTTTAAATGGAGATTTCCTTTCCCTACCCATACCTTCTTTGGCTACATAGAAAGCTAAGCTTGGAAAGTTTAGTTGTCCCTGCCCTCATGCTGCAGAAGGGATTCTAGGAGTTGTACTTTGTCTACAAGTACTTTTTTTGTGTCACAGAACTGTAATATTCCTATGTGACAGATTTATGATTCAGTATCCGGCTGCCAGTCCCTAAAGCAGAAGTGAGCAACTGTATGGGGACCAGTGCACCTCCATGGGCCTCACTTCCCCATAGCAAGCCCAATGCTTCCATTTTCCTCTGCAGTCCCTCTCAAAATGGCCACAAGAAGTGGCTTCACATCACATCAGTTCCTGTGGCTATTTTGAGAGTGATCACAGAGGAAAAGGGTGATATTTGGAGGTAGTACAGGATTCAGTAGAGGAGTAGTACAAGTGTTGGGCTTTGTGTAATTTCCACATGCTTTTACACATTTGGGGGGCTTTCTCAATGATTTTGGAGTAAAAGTTTGCTAAAATTGGGGAGAGGGAGGTTTGGAAGACTGGTTTAGGGGTCACAAAATTGGGATCCGGGAGACACATGTAGCCTGTTGCACTATTGCCACTCCTGCCCTCCAATTAGGTTTTTGCTCTAGTAAGCACAGATCCTTGCTCTACTCAGCCACAGGAAGTAATTAACTTTTACAGGAAGCACAAGAGATTCACTAGATGAAACTGGTGAGTAAAATTCTTTGCTGTCATCTACAGACTTTGATGGATCCAGGGTCAAACAAAGGGATTTTTGTTTTTCATCCTTCCTCATAGCTATTACTGATTAAGCCTCTTTGCTTTCTCTTCTCTTTCTCTGCTTCCTTCAACAAAAACACTTACACTTTTATGGGAAAAGAGTAAGTGCATCCATAACATGTTTCTCCATAGGGCTTTTATTTTCTAATTAACCAGTGAGGAAGAAAACAAGAACATCATCTGCTGTCAGAGCTTAATTCTTTCAAGCCACATCTCCAAATGACTACAAAGTTAATGGGTTAAGTGAAGAAAAAAATATTTTAGACAGTTGGGAATGGCAACAAAAGAAGAAAAGCACATATTGTAAATTGAGCCAGATGCCGTAATTATTTATCATCTGCTAGCATCATGAAAATTCAGAAATGGAAGGGAATTTTCAATTAACTGGTCATGCACCACCTGCCTGTGGCCATGTTTCATAATCAATCTGATACAAATGTTGTTTGCCTGCTGTTTACGATCCATGTGACTCTAAGACTAATGTGTAAATGAAATTCAAATGAGAGGACAAAGAAAAAAAAATAGAAGCATCATGTTCCTGCTGTGGGATGTAATGGGAGAAATCCAATGTCAGTCAAGTGGTGCCCTGTTCATGTAATGGAACTTTTCACACTCCTTATTGCTCCCAGCGCCTTACCTTAGTCTGCTCCAGAAGGCCTCTGTGACAGGGCCTTACTTCTTCCTCTCCGAGATTGGTATGGCAGTTCCCCAACCTGAGAAGGCACCCTGTCTTTTCAACACACCTCTGCCTCCCCCCTTATAACATCACCTTTGTGTAAAAGGGTGAGGACTTTCAGTGGTTATTTACAACTCCTCTATAGTTCTATGGTAGTGTGTTTTTTGTGTGTCTTTAAATACTCTGTACAACTCAAGTCAGTATTTATAAAAATTAACTATAAGATGTATTACAATAACACAGAGAACAAAGTATTGGAGTTCATATGCAAGTCAAAATTAACACAGTTCTGCAGAGTACTTTTCAACAGTTTCCTTATTTCTATAAACTTATAAGCAGAAGTATAACCAGCCCTTTAGGTACACTCTCATCAAAGGCTCAACCTCAGATCTAGGTCACATTTTCTGACCAGATTCTATCAAGTTTAATTGCTCTTCTGCCTCTCTAGGCTTTCCCTGAGAATTAAGCCCTTCCCACACGGTCACTCTCCCTAGCTGACTGAGAGACTTTATTTCAGAGCTCTCTCTGGCAAGAACTGTCACTGAAAGGCTGCCAATGACAATCAGTGTTTGCCTTTATATATCTTTTCCTCTCTCAGCCACAAACCTCTCCCACACATTACTGAAGTTACTCTCCTGAGAAGCTATTCTTGTTATCTGGCAACTGTTTTCAGGCTGCTCTGGCACTTCAGATAGCCACACCTGCAGAACTCTTTCACAGCCTCCTATCCCTTTGTAGCAGATTTTGAAGCTGGAATTGTCTGCTGTTTGTTCCGCAGCTGAAAGCCATTCTATCTATTTGACTATAACCCAGGAATGCTAGTCTCTTGAATGAAGCTGATTTGATAATCTGGATGTGGCAAACAAATATGCCTTGGGAATTTGGGTTTTTGCAATTAAATTTATATAGATTTTAAAAAATGTTGTACAAATCACCTTTTTCTCAGATGACCCTGTGGAATGGCTTCCATCCTTCTTCTAATGCTGTTTCATGTGCAGAAAATACTGATTTCTGAGCAAAATTGCCACATGTGAATTTTTCACAGATTAAGTTCCAAGTTTCAAATAGCTTTCAAAAACTCACGTATCTCACATATACTGCCTGCCCTACCCTCCTTAGAGGAAGGGTGGGAGACATACCACAGGGGTGCCTGAGGGGGAAACTCATGATTTATACAAAACTTTTTTCCATCTGTGTAAGCTTACCTACATAAGCCCAACATTCCTCGACACATACATTTTTGCCACACCCACATTATTAAACCAGCATCCTTCAGGAGATTTGCACTCCTGGATTGTAGCCAAAGGCTGTGCAGAAAATGCTGTAGCTGGGAATTTATTCTGTGTAAAATTAAGATGTGGTATTTGGGGCAGAAAATAGCATTTTCTGTGCAATATTTCAACCCAGAAATCTTGGTCAGTATTTTTTATCAGACACTTACTTATGTATATGCAATTAACCCTCCTGGTGCAACCCCCCCCCCAACTTGATGGAAATGTCATTTATCTGTGCAGAATGGGACTTCCTTCTCCCCATGCAGTGGATGCCTGGTAAAGTAGGTTGAGGGGTTGAGGAGGAGTTACAATTTTGGCAATAGTGTCACAATCATTTCTAAGTAGTGATCACAGATGCAGAACCTTTACCTAGATTTACTCATCCATAAATCCTATGTGTTTAATGGAAATGCCTCTTAAGTGTCTAAGCTGATGTTTAGGTCTGCAGTGGATTACTATTTCTGTAACAACCAACAATGGTGACCACAGATAATTTGCATTACTGTAAAGTAAATGGTGAAGGCATCAAGATAGTTAAAAACTTTTTATACCTGGTCTCAGTCATTGATCAAAATGGAGACCATAGCCAAGAAGTCAGTGTCGGGGGACAGTCAGAAGATAAGGATTTGGAAGGGTAGCTATAAAGGAACTAGACATGCAAAGATAAACTGTTGAATACTAAAGTCAGGCAGTTTCTGTGTATAGTTGTGAAAGCTGGACAGTGAAGAAAGCTGATAGGAAGAGAATCAACTCATTTGAAATGTGCTGCTAGAACAGATACCATGGGCTGTTAAAAAGACAATGAATTAGAGCAAATCAAGCCAGAATTCTCCCTAGAAGCCAAGATGACTAAACTGAGACTGTTGTACTTTCAACACATCATGAGAAGACATAAAAGACAATGGTGTTTGGTTAGGCAGAAGGCAGTAGGAAAAGTGAAAGCCTACCTTAAGGATGGATAGATTCAATCAAAGGAACCATGTCCCTGAGTTTGCAAGACCTGAGCAGGGCTGCTAGTGATAGGATGATTTCAAGGTCTCTCATTCATAGGGCCATCAAAAGTCAAAGTTGATTTGATGGAATGTAACAACAAGGTTTTTATTTTATTTTTTTATTATTATTATTACTTTCGAGCAAAATTCCTTAGTCTTAAATAAATCCAATAATAACAGGGTAAAATGTGTTCTTGCAATAGCTGCATGAGTAGTCAATTATTTGCCACAAACAGTATGAAAATCCTGAACATATTTAAACAGCTGAAATTGATTTCAATGGTACTTACTTTGAGGTGGATCTTCTGAGATGTCAGCCACAGCTGTACATTGCATTCACCACTCAACGTGCTATCCAGGTAAGCCACAATATCAATATTTATGTCAGTATTTTTCAAGTAACTGGGCAGATTTGATTAGGCCACTTTTCTCAAACTCATGTCACAAAGTGTCAAATAAATGATTTTGTTTTAAAGTCAGAGCTGCTTGCTTCGTTTGGCTCCTGGCAATCAAACTCATCCAGGAACGGCACTGAGATTCCGAGGAGATGCTCATCAATTGCTTTTTATCTCTTTTTAAGCAGTCATAAAAAGAGCTTGGGAGCTAAGGAAGATTGGGATCAACGGCACTGTACTGTGGAAACCATTGTCATTAGATGTGCCAAATGCCGGCAGCATGGCTCATTTGTTCTCTCCTTTTTTAAAAAAATGGAAAAGTGAGTCAAAAATTATTACCCAAAATGACCTAGAGAATGTAACTTCTTACTGCCAAATAAAATAGGAATATTCTTAATGTTACTTGGCTTTCTAACAGTGGCCATTTCCATACTATACTGTTATAGCGCTATTATACCAGTTTCAACATCCTATGGAATCCTGGGGTTTCTGTGACTGCAAACCCCAGGATTCCATAGGATGTTGACATTGGGATAATAGTGCTATATACTGGCAGAGATGGCCAGTATATCTCTCCTTTGGCCCTCTAGATCTTTTGGACAAGTCCCAGAGGCTTCAGCCAGCAAGACCAATGGTTAGGGCTTACCAGGAGCCAAGGTCAAAAACATCTGCTGCTTTCTCTTTATACAACATTCTTTATGTTTATATTCTCTGGCCTTCTCAGAGAAGAGGCAGAAGCCAGATTGATGGGAAAGTAGGAAGGAAGAAAATGAACAGTTATGGAGTATTACAGTGACAACTGCAGAGTTCTTGAAAGACATACATCACCCACATTCATCACAGTGAGATTGAGAATACAATTGGTTTAGTACCTTTGGGCAAGGCCAGTGTTTATTAAACTGCCAATTCAGAAGATATGAATGTATTTTCTTATGCTCCCACTCCCAGAAGTCAGGGAAGATCCTTCAGAATCTGACAAGATCAGGACACACTATTACATAGTCTAGGTATCTTCAACAAATGGTCTTCATCAATTTGCTGCCAGGCAATCAGATACTGCTATGGATGAAGTTCCCGTCAAATACATTTGTTGCTGTAGAAATTACTTCTGTGCCACCTCCACATTCTTTGCTTGCTTGCATGAGGAGGAGTGAACAAGATGGACATGTTCATCCTCCACTTCATAACTTCCCTCTATAACCAGAGAATGGGTCAAGAGGAGAGGCACACTTGACATGACTTAAGAGGTTTATTTTTTTCTCTCAAAATAATAAAGATGATTTAAGACTTTAAAGCTGACAAGATTATGGGTCAGAAATAACTAGCCAGGGGCCTGCATCAGAAGACATAACTAGAGGGACATAGCTATGGCATAGCTACGTACACTTACCCATCAGTGCCTCCATGCAAGCAGGAGCTGTTTGTATACAGCAGAGCTTTCCAAACTGTGTGTCGTGACATGTTAGTGTGTCGGCTACAGTGCGTAGGTGTGTCATTGATGCCCAGAGCTGAGAAGGACCCCCCACCCCCGTGAGGGCGGTGGTTAGTTAGTTTAACCTCTGGTTTGCTAGTAACTATAGGCACATAAGATAAATTATTATAACAAAATGTATAGGGGCACAACATATCTCAAGAAAACCTTTCATTCATATTTTTAAAAATATATAGGCTTATGGTTTATTTATTTATTTATTATTTATTTAAAATATATAAAACTGAATTATTGTGTCGTGAAATGATGCATGTCTCAAGAGTGTGTCATCAACATGAAAAGTTTGGAAAGCTCTGGTATACAGAATAATATGCTGCCTGAATCCCCTGACAGGGCAGCTAAATAGGTCCATGTTAATCTCCAGGAGTGTTGACAGTAGAGCTTGAACTACCGTTCACAATCCCTTTTACATTCCTCCATGTATGCCTCCTTTCCCTTTGTGTACACACCTGTGTGAATCCCCTCTCCTTGGCATGTTCCTTTCAAAGATATAGACAGTTTTCTACCCCCACGGAGCTGCCACAACTCCAGAGAGTGTGGGGAAGGGGAAAGAAAGGAGCGGAGCACAGAAGACACATTTGTGAGAGAGAAAGAAGCACAGAGTGTTTGTCACTGTCTTTGAAGCTTAAACCATCTGAGCAGAATGGCCTTCTCCCAGAGCTCTAACAGAGCCTGGTCTTCTGTGCTTGGCTGCAGTATGGCTTATTTTGATTTTTAGGTACCTCCCTTCTCTACTGGTGGCCCATAGAAAGACGGCACTAAATATGGAAATACACAGAAAGAAAGAGACAGAAGGAAGAAGCTCATTCTATCTCTCCCCACTCTACTGCCACCTCCTTTTCTTTTTTTCTTTTTCATGCTGATTATCAATTTTCCGCACTTGAATTCCAAACTCCTTCCTTCCTTCCTTCCTTCCTTCCTTCCTTCCTTCCTTCCCCCATTCCCTCTTTTCCTCCCTCCCACTTGACATTCTAATCTATTCTCCTTTTTAAAAAAGCCACACACACTTAAATTAATTGATTAAATTTTTGAAACGTTAACTGCAGATAACCTCTTTCCCTCTCCCAAATCACCTTTGGTTTCTTTCAGTATTATTGCTCTGTTAGATTTTTGAAACCCCATTTGGGCCATCTTTGGGTATAGGTACATCTTTGGGAGAGTAAGTGCTTGAGGGGAAAGGTCAATTGTCTTCTCTTTTTTACCTTGACTGTCAGTGAAACAAGACAGCAGTGGACCAGACTGGCCCAACATTTTGATTTTGTCTAAGGCAGCTTCATACATTCATTGTACATCTGTGGCAATACAGTGCTCCTTCCACATTTGCAGGTTTGACCTTTGAGAATTTTATTATTTGTGAGGCACATGCTTGCTTTCCCCCTCTCCATTCCCCTCGCTTTTCCCATGCATTCCTCACCCCAGGCTTACGAGGATTATGTTTAAAATGGACATTTCCCCCCTTCTGGGTGAGTAAATCCCCCTTCCCCACTGCTGAAGGCACATCCTCTTTGCCATGTGGCTGCACATTCTGCTGTGTAATGGTTGCTGATTGGTCACGTACTCGATGGCCACTGCAAGTATCTAGAATGCCAGAACTCTGCTCTTCTCCATCTAAGGGGAAAGTACTGGTAAGCTCTTTGCCTTGTCCTCCCCCCACCCGAACACCAGGGCCAGAGGCAAAGGAAAGAGAGGGGGAAAGGAGTCATAGGTGGGAGTTATTAACAGTTTTTCCACTTTGGTGATGGTTCTGCATTCCAAACCCTCGTGAATGGGGAGGGGCTACTGTATAAGACCAGATAGATATCAGTCTAGTTCCTGTAATTCATACTTCTTTTGGAAGTGGAAGAAAATGGTTAATCAGTGTTCTTTGGGGGCTCTTTCATATTATATAATTATAGTGCTGTCCTGTAGGATCCTGAGATTTGCAGTATTAAGGAAGGATACTTAGAATTCTCAACCAGAGAATTCTAGTGCCACCCTAAACTGCTAGTCCTAGGATTCCAAAGGCTGTTGCCATGGCAGTTAAGGTAGAATCATAGTGCAATGACCGTGTGGTGCAAAAGAGCTCTCTGATGAAGATATGCTGCTGGGGAATCCTGGGACTGGCAGTTTAGGGAGAGAGGTTTAGAGCTCTCTACCTGAGAACTCCTCTAATGCCTCACCTACAGCCACTGCAGCCACAGCAGTTAAAGTGGAACCATAGCACTATAGTTGTGCATTGTGAAAAGGCTCTAGGAATTAACCCTCCATAATATCTTCTCCATTTACTGGGAAAGAACCCCATGAGTTTTCCTATGCGGTGAATTATCTCCTAAATAACTGTGTGAAGTCACCCTCAGAGACTGGGCTCTTAGACTGCATGAGAGAGCAGGGGAGAGGCTGGTCTGACTTTAATTTTGAATTACTGGGTATACAGATTTGTCAAGAATACACACACACACACACAAGTAATGTCAAAATTTTATTGGTGTTGAGGTAGCCTGCCTTATTGTGAAATAATTAGCTGAGATTAGTTGCACACTTTGCTGATTGAAGTTTCCTTTTTTTAAAAAAAAAAACTTCTTTAACAATAACAAGCAAAGGAGCAGCAAGCGATATTAACTTTAGGTCACAATACATTGTTATCGTCATCGTTATCATCATCATTCAGCAGCGGAAGTAAATGATGGCAACTGTAACAGGAAGCATTTGGCAGAGTTAGGCAGCACCCGAGGGACTGATGCTGTGTTAATTAATGGGGGAGGGAGGGACACAGAAAAATTAGGGTCATATGGATAAGTGGTTCGTATATAAACTCTCTTGCTAGCCAAAAAAGTATAAAATGAGGCTATCAATGGCATGTATGGCTTCTTTTGGGTGGAATGGGGGATTGGTGTGAAGCTCTAGCAGCAAATGCACAATAAGCCGTAGCAAAATCTGTCAGTACTGCCTGATGTTTTTTGCCACTTACTGCTTCTGATTATCTCCCCTAGTGCTGTGTGAGAGAGAGAGCTCCTTGAACCATTTCTGATTTAGTTGGGTTGTTGAAGCATCTCTTCTGTGTGTGTGGATTCATTTGGCTGTGCTTAGTGCCAGAGGGAAACAGCAGACTACAGGTCCAGTCACAGGTGGGTCTTCGAGGAGACTAAAGATGCACGTTCTACATGAGGAAGACAAACACACACCTTTTTTAAAAAAAACACAATGTCTGAGGCTTGATTGCTTCAAAAATCAATTCAGACTTCCCGTATATGATTCCATGATCTATTTGGAAATGATGGACTGACGTGCTGATAGGTTTTTATTCATCCACATTGAAAAATTACTTAGCACCAACAGTTTATGTCTGTCTGGAAGGATATGAGCACTGTTGAAGAACCAGCAAATGTTATTTTCTAATTCTCTTTCTTTTTCCAAATGGCTTTGCTTTTGAGGTTGCAAGTATGTAAATTGTGCTAGAGGTCTCAAAAACATTATATATGGGGAGAAGATATATAACCAGCAGGCAAAGTAGCCATGATGTCACTATGAAGTGACCCTTCCCCACCGTTCTTTGGTCCCCATTCTGCCCTATCTTCTCCCCTTCCCTGTACTCTCAGCATGACAAAAGCAAAATACAGACATGGAAAAATCAGCTGTGAAATATCAGTGTTGCATTTTCTGTGGTTCCAGGAAATCTTCATATCTTTTTTCTTTTAGCATTTAATTGCTTTATCTTTCTTCATGTCAGGAACATTTATGTATGTAACCATCATCATAACATTATTGCAATAAAATCGATACTGGGTATCACACAATCAAGATCACACTTAGGTTTTACTGAGCCCTGATTTCATCTATTTGGATGGATGGGCAGAAGGTTAGACCACAGAGAGAAAATGACGGACCTGTTCAGGTCACCCATATCTTCATCAAACCCTAACTCATACAGAGGGATCATCACTGATGTAAGGGTGACAACTCATTCTTGGTTTTATGGCCACTCTTTCTGCAGCTGCTCCAAGTTGTATGGAGTTCACCTGGAGCCAAATTTGCATTGGAAATAGGAGCCACCACCTGGATGGCTCCTGTCCAACCCAGAACCGCTGAAAAGAATGAGTGGATTCCCTGTCCCAACAACAGCAAATTCACTGGCTACCTGTGGTGTTCGCATTCTTGAGCAGCCTTCTCCAGCTTGCCCACTGCAAATAATTTGGAGAATAGTTTCAACAATCCCTATCCATCATGACCAATAGGCTCGGAAAAACAGCTCCAAAGCCTAAATACTTATATAAATGGATGAAAGATGGATGGATGAAGATATGGCAGACAGGTACAGATCACTCATTCATCCTAATGGCCCTTAATGTGCACCCGCCTGAACATCTGTCTGTTTGCATATATGGGAAAGTGGGAACAGAATTTTACCATTTTACATACTCTCTAAAGACCATATGCACCTGGATAGCTATTGTGTTTATTTAACTAATTTAAAAAAACCCACAACTTTCAGTGTAACATGTTACATGAAGAGTGTGGTCCCTAAAATGCCAAAATACTTCATCTCAAATGCAGTTGTTAAGAGCCACACCCATTATAGATGCATTATATTTAGAGAATACAGATATGGTATGCTATCCAGTGCTTGGTTACTTTCTGCTTCACTACTACCTTGGACTTGGATGGCTATCAGTGGTGATGTAAGGTCCAGATTTTCACCAGAACAGACACAAAGAATCTATCTACCAGAAGTTATTATGCAACTGAAGCTAACATTCTATGTTACAAACCTTTAGCTGGCAACCGGTTATGATTTCTTAGCATTAGGAAGTTTGACTAAACTTAGAAGAGGATGATAAATTGCATACTGAAGCAGTGGACAGGGACAGGAAGGAACAAAAACGATTAAAAAAGATATTTGGTCTGTATAAGTATTGGACCTATGACCTTAATATTAATAAGCCTTTAAACCAGAGTTTCTCAGACTTTCTAACCTTGGGACCCCTTGAAGATAGCTGAAAATATCTGAAGCCCATGAAACACAAAACTGTAGTGCAGGATGGAGCCAGTCACAAAGTGGTGGAAGAATGAGGTGGATTATCTAATCTGTCTTTGGAAATTACTGAATTTTTTGCCACTGTGACTTCCTCATAGCCAGGATTTCCTGAATTCCATGTTGCGCAAGTTAAGTGTATTCACTGACTACAGAGGTATCAAGAAAATATGAAGATTTGGGACTTTATGTGTCCAAATCCTCCTATGGTATGTTCTTGTGTGAAAATGATGCTCCTCTGTACTTTACTAAATATATATTTAGAGTTTATTCTACTAATAATCAGATCAATATATTTAGGGTGAATAAGATATGTAGAGAACCCAGTGTAACAGCATAAAGGAATAGATTCATATCTACCTTTTACATTTAAAATATTTATCCTGTCTTGAGGTAGAACAAAATAGGCCAGGCTGCCTGTCATGGTGCTATGCGATCAGAAGATCAGAAATACATTTTAAATAGAAGTGATACTAAGCCTGTTGGTTGTATTCACAGGAGGGCAAAGGTAAACTCCTCTGATTAAATCATGGCAAGAAAACCGTATGACTGGGTCACCATAAGTTGGGGTCAACTTGAAGGCACATAACAAGAAACACATACTACCTCTTATACAATCACTAGGCTGTAGCACATACCTCACTTTTTCCCTGACCAAGCACAACAAACCTGAGACATGTTCTACGAACAGAGAACTCAGAAGGCAAATTTAATTCCAAAATAGACTATGGGAGGAAACAGATAACACTTTTAGACTGTTCGGAGTCACATTAAATAGGCAATGTTTTTGCCTTTTTGCTCCAAAATTGGTACACGTTGTCCCCAAACCAGTCTCTTTTACACTATGAAGTTTCATATCCATCTACTGAGCTCTTTTCTGAGACTAAGGCCTTTATCACACAAAGTTATCATTCTGCAGAGCAATAAGTTGTTCCCAGTCCAGGACTCATGCTATCACACAATATTGTCACTAACCAGCTGCTATCGCTTTGCCATCCCTTGGAAATCTGCCCTTTTACAATGCTGGAGAAAAAGACAATAATGACTCCCTTTCCCACCACAATCGTGTCAGCTGCGTGAGTGTGGTTTCTCATTAGCGCTTGATAGTAGTTCCTTCCACAGCTGATCCAAGAATGGGTGTGGTGTGGGCTTTCTCAGGTTGTCTCTCCCTCAGCTACTCCCATGGCATAGTAAGTCTGAAATCTATCACCCCTCTGCATTTATTTTAAATTCCTCCTTTGAGTTGAAATTTTTACTTCTTTTTTTTTTTTTACATTTTTTAGCATTAAAGTGCAAAAATGCAATAGCATACCAATGTGTCATGTGTCATGACATTGCAACATTGCTGCACTAATATGGCTTTTTTAAAAAAATGACCAATCCAAAAGGGTGCCAATGATGCTGAAATGTGCTGGGAACACCGGTGGCAATAATGCTACTCATCCGCTTAAGTCAAAAGGGTACAGTAGAGAGTATTCAGAACCCAATACCATCACTGAAATGGCAATGCTGGAATTGTAATGGAAGAATGCACTATTGAGGTCTGGTGTGGTAAGGGCCTAAGCCACAGTCCCTATCCCCCCAAACACTTTCAGATTATGATGATAGGATGTGACTAATTAAACTCTCTCTTAATATACAGCCATGAACGTGGCTCTTCAATATAAAGAGTTTTAGAAATATACTTCCACTTTGAAGCAAACACATTCTTGGCTTATTATGCAGGATCTATATTTAACTTGGTATTATCAACTGCACTGAGTACACTACGATCAAAAGTAAGCAATTTCAGCTCTGCCCTTTCCAAAGTTCACTGCATGGCATAAATTTCTTCCATTGAAATCAACTGGATTTTAGAGTGCTTAATTCCTACATAAAACACCTGAATCAATAGATGTAATTATTATCCAACTAAAACTTCGTCCTATTGCAGTTAGTACATGTTGCTAGAAATTTATATGCTTAGAAATACTGTATACTCGCTCCACTCTCTGCATTTCTTGGATCCTAAGAAACAGTTAAAAGACATGGGCCTGAATCCTATCATTAGTCCCAACTAGGGTACACTCATTGAATCAGTGGGATTTATCTGTGTTGATTCAGCAGTCAATAGTTGATTCAATGGGTCTGTTCCAGTTAGACAAACCAATAGGATTAAGTCCATAATCAGTTATGTTTGCTAGTAACTGGTCTCACCCAGTAAGTTGTAACCATCCAGCCATTCTATCAAAACTGAAATGGGCAAACTGCAGCCCAACTGTTGTTGTTTTTTAAAAAATTGTGTTATGGTTTGCCACTGAAGTTCATTGGCAAACTCCTAAAAGTGCAATAACCAATGGAGAAAGGAACAAAATGTTTTGTAGCCAATAGGATGGAGAGCCAGCAGGGTGTAGTGGTCTGACTGCCAGATTACAACCCTGGAGAACAGAGCTCAAATCCCTGCTTGGGCATGGCAACCCACTGGGGACTTATTCACACAGGCTTTTCTCCTGCTAAACTAGTGCTGATGTTATTCATAGAATCATAGAAATGTAGAGTTGGAAGAGACCACAGGGGCCATCCAGTCCAACCCCCTGCCATGCAGGAACACCCTCAAAGCACTCCCGACAGATGGCCATCTAGCCTCTGTTTAAAAACCTCCAAGGAAGGAGACTCCACTACACTTCGAGGCAGCATATTCCTCTGCCGGACAGCCCTGACAGTCGGGAAGTTCTTCCTGAGGTTCAGGTGGAATCTCCTTTCCCGCAGCTTGAATCCATTGCTCCTTGTCCTAGTCTCTGGTGCAGCAGAAAACAAGCTCTCTCCTTCCTCTACATGGCATCCCTTCAAATATTTAAACATGGCTATCATGTCCCCTCTTAACCTTCTCTTCTGCAGACTAAACACACCCAACTCTCTAAGTCTATCCTCATCGGGCATGGCTTCCAGGCCTCTCACCATTTTGGTCGCCCTTTGATGCTATTGTAGCAGGATTTGTCTCTTTGGTTCAGTACCTTTGGAACCATTCTTGGACTGCAGCACTGGTATGTGCTAAAAGTTTATCACATACAGCATTTGGAACTGCCTCCTCCAAGACATTATCCCTGCCCCTTTCCTTAATTTGGCACATATATGCACAAACACAGAGACATACTCCTCCAAAATATAAATAAAAACGGTCTTCTTTTAAAAAGTCTTTATTGTTGGGGAGAGGGGTGGTGGGAGCTTTCTGGTCAGGATAGCCAGACTTCTAGCTTCAGATTTAACTAATCACTGGCAGATGAAAATCAGCAGCTAGCAGTGATGTAGACTCAAGTCAGTCGACTTGGAGTCAAGTCAGACTTAAGTCACCTCAATGACTCGACTCAGACTCAACTTGGCAGCAAAGATGCACTGACTCGACTCGACTCTTGTATATTTTTTAGTGACTGACTTGCTGCCCTTGGTTTAGTAACATAACACATTCATCCAGAAACTTTACAACTTTGAAAAACGCTTCCATCTCTTTTTGCCTACTGATCCCATGACAATCTGTCTCAAGCCCGAAGTATGGGCACATTTCTCAGAGGGGAACAGCAAATAGGTTAGACAATGGGCTTAAGGTGGGGTTGAGGTCTGCTCAGCAGCCTGTCCTTGCTGCATATTGGAGGAGCCTTCTAAACTTTTTCCTAAAAGCAGAAGATAAGACTTGTCTCCAAAGCACAGGGCATGTTTCTCAGAGAACAGCAAGTGTGTTAGGCAGTGGGCTTGAGGAGGAAGGATCCTTTCTTCTACAGCTTTTGAAGCTTCAGTAATGGGGAATAAGAAGGATCCTACTCCCCAATTCTGAAAAAGCCTCCAGCTTGGAAATGGGAAATAAGAAGGATCTTATCCCCGCTTCCAAAGCTGCAGACTCTTTTATGCCCATTGGCACAAAAGCCTCCAGCTTCAGGAAGGCGGGGAGAGTAAGAAGGCTCCTATTCCTCACCTTTGAAGCTACAGATGACAAAATCGCATATGTGGAGGGCCAACTCTGCTTAAATTGTTAAAACTGACTTTATTCAACTCTGTGCAGAAATTCTGGAATATAGGTTGTGGTATAAAGTTGGCTCCCAGACTTGAAGTATCTTCAAGGACTTGAGACTTAACTTGAGACTTGAAGGTAGAGACTTGAGACTTGACTTGAAAGACTTAAATACATCACTAGCAGCTATTGATCTAGTTGTCTTATTGATGCTCACGTTCATCTGCCAGCAGTTAGTTAAGTCTGAAGTGAGAAGTAAGTAAAAATTAATAGGTTAATAAAATAAATGGTTTTTAAAAGTATAAGATTCTATTCCACTTATATTTCCAGGCATATGTGAGTGGGGGGGGACAGATAGAGAGAGACAGACAGAAGTGGGGGCAGAGAGCAAAGTTTTGACTTCCCTGAGAAGCTGCAGTTGGGAGAGGGAAATTGTCATTTGGCAATAGATTTTTTTCTATAGGAAAAAAGTTTAAAAGTTTCTTAGTTACTTTGCCAAATGAAATGAAATCAAATTGAATTCTTCTTCCCTGATCACTAGAGGTGGACTGATATTTCCTCATCCATGGCATGCCCACTGAATACCCCTTCACCACCCAAAATCGGCATAAAAATACAATTGAACTTTCATATAGAAAATCATAGCACAACGGAAGTGGGAAAGGGGGTCATTAAAAGATTTTTTGTGTTAATAAGAAGAAACAGTTTCTAAATGGTCTCCCATGGGAGAACAACAATGACATCATGTGATAAGTCCCAGCCAAAGATGCTATTACCCTGCTGTAATTGCAGTTTACCTGTCTCATGTGATAAAGCCCTGGGTGACTTTGGGCACATCACACTCTTTCAGCCTCAGGGGAAGGCAATGGCAAACCTCTGAACAAATTATGCCAAGAAAACCCCGTGATAGGTTCCCCCTTAGGGCTTCCATATGACAGAAATGACTTGAATGCACACAAGCCAATAGGATAATCAATATCAGAGTCAATTCAGTTCATGTTACTTCAATATTAATAGTGATATCATAGGAAACAAAGTCAATTTAAGCACAAGTAAGGTTCATTTATATATATAGGTAAATTTGTTGGCCAACTCCTTGCCTAAGAAGTGAAGTGGTGCATTTGCTGCGAGAGCTGAATAAGTCTGTAACTACAAAGGCTGACTTTCTTTTTCCTTCCTTATCCACTGTTATGAGCTGAAAGCTGTTTGTAAAACAACACTGTGTAAGATCTGGAAGCCTTAATTTCTGAATGTATGGATTTGATTAGTGATTACCTATTTCATTCTTTCACTCTCCTTGGGTAGCTAAACAGCAACATACAAATAAAGTTACTTTCTATAAGCTTAAAAATAATGCATGGCTGCAGAAATTAGAAGAATTTGAAAATGTTGCCGGATTAAAGATAAATAAAGATAAAACTAAGGTGCTGACCAAAAATCTAGGTGAAAAAGAAGAAAAGAACTTCTTAGAAATCTCTGGCTTCAAAACAGACAAGAAAATAAGATATTTAGGTATATACATATCGAACCATAACACTGAGCTTTTTGAAAACAACTACAAGAAGACCTGGGCAGAGATTTACAGAGACATTCAAAATTGGTCTAAATTGAACTTATCACTGCTCGGGCGAATATCTGTAATAAAGATGAATATTCTTCCTAAATTGAGCTTTCTTTTTCAAAACTTACCAATAATAATAAATGACAAATGTTTTACAAATTGGCAGAAAGAAATCACGAAATTTATTTGGATGAATAAGAAACCGAGGATTAAGTGGAGATTGCTAACAGAGAAAAAAGAAAAAGGTGGATGTGCTTTACCCGACATGAAAATGTACTACTATGCTGCAGGTTTATCGTGGCTAGCGGACTGGATAATGCTAAAAGATGATAGGATGTTAATACTAGAAGGCGCGGATAACAGATTTGGCTGGCACACATACCTGTGGTATGGGAAAGAGAAAGCAGACAAAGACTTTGTAAATCATTATATAAGAAAATCCTTACTACTAATTTGGAAAAAGTTTAAAGCACGGGTTTATCAAAGAATTCCCCAATGGATTTCAGCACACGAAGCCTTATTTGGAAGGCGGAAACAAGAACAAGAGAAATGGATTCTATATAAAAATATTATAATTGAAGGAGATCAATTTACTTTAAACGGAAGATCAGAATTGGAAGCAGATGGCTTTCCTACCCAGTGGTTCCTATATATGCAGCTCAAGGAAAGGTTTAAAATGGACTTAAAATTGGAAGGTTTCCCTCTGAAAGAAGAGAAGAACGAGTTTGAAATTGCGGTGTTTGAACGATCAAGACATTTAATGTCCCAAATATATAAATTTTTAATAAGTAGACAACTGGAATTGGAAACTGTTAAACAGACAATGCTGAAATGGTCAGCAAATATAGGTAAAGCGATACCACTTGAAGACTGGGAGAAAAGTTGGAAAAGAACCCAGAAATTTACAGTTTCGCAGAATCTAAAGGAAAACCACTTAAAAATGTTTCACAGATGGTATTTGAGCCCATCCAAATTGGATAAGATGTATAAAACTGGGAAAAAAGAGTGTTGGAAGTGCGGAAAGGAAGAAGGTACATTCTACCACCTTTGGTGGACATGTAAGCAGGCGAAAAGATATTGGAATAATGTTAATAGAATTATGGAAGAGATATTTGAAACTAAAATACCAGTCCTTCCAGAAATGTATTTGTTGAATATAATTCCCAGTATACAACAATTGAATATTAAAAATAGATGGAGGATAGTACTGTATCTGGTTACTTCCGCTAGGATTGTATACGCAAGACTTTGGAAAAACCAGCAAATTCCAGACGTTGAGGATTGGCTTGCCTTGTTATATGAAATGAAGAACTGTGATTATTTAACTAAATTATTGAAAGAAGAAAAAGGAATTATATATGAGACAACATGGATGCCGATCGAAAAGTACCTTAAAAAAAGATATGATGATGTAATATTTATGTAAAATTCTAAGAATTCAGCTGTGTATCAGAGTAAGAGATAACAGCACGAACCCAAAAGATATTTTTGGGAAGGGGAAAGTATGGTATGTCTGAATGATCCAACAATAAGATAGTAAAGAGACAAAGTTAAATAAGGTTAAAAAGAAGAGTGATGGGGGGAATGACAATATTGGACAGAGGTGGAAAATAAAGAGGTAACATGTATAACGCTATGTCATAAAAATAAACCTACCAAAGATAAGTAGGGAGTAGGGAGTAAGTATTATAGCATATAATGTATCTATATTGCTATAAAGAAATGGTTAGAATCAAGAGAACTGGCGAGATAGAAGAATAAGGAGTAAGTATGTAAAAACTTGAATGTAATCTAAATGTTCAATGTATATTTTTTCTTTTTTTATTGTTATATTTGAAATTTTAAATAAAAATTACAAAGGAAAAAAAAATAATGCATGGAGATATTTTATTTGTTAATAATGAATGGAGGATGTTAATGTTTAATGAGGAATTACTTTTGATTAACTTCAGCTTTTATAATTACTTGAGAGACAGAGAGTCAGACAGAGAAGGAGAAAATGTGCTAACGTTAATGTATTTTAACTTCATACATATAAATATATAGTAAAAAAAAAAAAAAAGGATAGCCCTCAAGCACCTGGCCAACCAGAAAATTTGCCCTTGTGGCATTTTTCTACACCAATCTAGTGTAAGGTTTTATCTTTGGGAGTCACTATTTGGGACCCACAACCAGGACTCCATAACTATTAAAATCAAGGGTTATAATTCTTAGTTTCTTTTCAAGGGAGTTTAATGACATATCTTCTAACCGGCCAGGTTTGGCAGGGACAGTCACAATTAATCCTGTCATCTCACTTTTTCAGTAGCTTCCAAAATGACCAGGTTTCTCTCTTCTCCTCCCATTTCCCTTTTTGTCCACAGTTTACTTCAGTTGCCGCAGTCTGAGTTCAAAGTGCAAAAGTAGTTTGCATCCACTCAGCAGGAGAAGGAAGAGACAGGAGGAGGCAGAATCTTGTCCTTCCCAGTAGGCCCAGACAAAAGCAAACTGCTGCCACCTCCCCTAGTTTTTATGTTCTTCCTCATTAATAATTTTCCCCAAGTTGACCACAATCTGATGCTGCTTGATGTGTCCAGGTTTTTATCTGTGAAATTTTGGAAGGTATATAACTATCTATTATACCATCAAACACATCTTCCATTCAAAACACTAGTAAGATAGGAAAAGTCTGTTTTTGTAGTGCTACAAAAAAGCTGTGGAGTTGTCCTCCCTCCTGCTTTCAGTTGGGCTTCATATTATTTGCAGTGGTCTACTAGTACAGAAAATTTTAAAAAGATATATACAAAAATATATATGCCCAAATCCTATTGGTAGTCCTGATTAGAGTCAACCCATTAAATCAGTGGAATTTACCGATGTGTTTTGACTTATCATTTCACAACTGACTGAATGACTCTGCTCTAGTTAGGAATAACCATCAGCATGGAAGCTCTAATGTTTGCAAGAACATTGTATAACATGTAGCACTCCATACAGATCAGCACACACAACAGGGAACCACAGAACTTAGGCAGCTGAAAAATATTAATAGTCTTTCCAGCAAGTCAACCATATCTTCCTTGCTGCAATAACAAAAGAGATATATTGTGTGAAATCCCTCAAAAGAACATCCCTCAGAAGAAATGTCACAATTTTCTGTAGTGATCTTTCTGCTAAGTTTGACAGATAGTGGCACAGAAATCTCCCTCTGGGGGTTCTTTTTCAATAGATAGTATAAAAGGTAATGGAGAAAATCTTAACTTTGCTCTATCTTGTGAGTATGCTATATGCCAAAAACACAATTCATGTTAATGAATGCCTTATCACTGGAAATATGAAATCTTTGAAACAACTGAGTCTGGTAAAGGCTTTCCACAAAGAAACCATACCAATACAATTGGACTTGTGGACTAAAAGTCTAACTTGCAGAGCGAGAGGACAATCTTCAGAGAACTCGAGGTGTGGGATGGGTTATGCGTGCTCTTATACCACTGAATTCCTCCCCACCTCACTAAAAAAAAAAATCATGGGAACACAAGAGCTTGGAATATTCTTTTGATGAAAGCTCTGGGAATTCCTAAGCCCATATGACTGGGTGCATGACTGAGGGATTCTTAAAGTTGTAGTCCAAAACTGCAACTTTTCCATATTCCAGTTAACACAAAGTAAACATGATGGGGAACATAATGGTTGCTTTGTGCCATGTAGTTCCTATCTAAGTTGAACCCCAACTGAGGCAGAGGGTGATGGCTTCATCTTACTCCATGACATGAGAGGTTCAGATTAGGGTTACCAGATCTCAGGTCCTGGCCTGGAGCCTCCACTTTTCATGTATCATCTCCAGGGAGGAGATGAAGATACACATTCTCCAGTTTTGGTGGGCTTAGTGGAAGGCATTTCCACCATATTTGGAAGCTCCCTGCTCCCTCAAAGATAAAAATAATTCCAGGGACATGAGATGCATTTCCACCACATTTTGCAGCACCCCTGGCAAATTTAGGTCTTCTTGTTGTGTGCCTTGCAGTTCTTTCCAACTTATGGTGAACTTAAGATGAACTTATTACAGGGTTTTTTGGGTATGAGAATGTGTGTTGTGCCCAAGGTCACCCAGTGGGTTTTCTCCAGGGTCATAGTCCAACACTCAAAGCACTACAGCACACTGGCTCTCTAATTTAGGAATAGGACTTTTTTGAAACCTGAGGCCCTCCAAGGTCTCCTGGAGACTAATATGGTCCCTTAGCGTTCCACAGTCCTGATCTAAGTGCTCCATTTCTTGTGGCTGTCTGCTATAAAGCAAGATGGTATTCTTTCTTAATATTGACATTCTTGGCAATACTTGCAAGTGCTGTAGAGATATTAATCATCTTCCTCTGTTTACAAAAACTACCAGAAGCAGCTCTGTTAATGAAGGCTTAGTGGGCTGGTCTAACTTAATTATTTGCCATATTCTATTTCTAATATTTTTACTCTTGTGAATTGCTTTGGGTGATTTCTGTGAGAAAAAGACAAAGCACCTAACTTTTTTTTCTTAAAAAAAATGCATTTCTCTTCACATCTCATGATGTTTTATTTTTGTATGCTTTTTTTTATTTGATTTTTTACTAGATTCTTTTTTAATTTCTATAACCCACCTTGAGTCCCAATGCTAAGGAAAAAAAACAGAAGGAGATGATGGTGATGATGATGATGATGATGATGATGGGTGATGGTGATGATGATGATGATGATGATACTTTATTGTTGTCATGTACCTTCAAGTCATCACTGAGTTATGGTGACTCTCCCACAGGTCTTTTTGTCACAATTTGTTCAGAGGAGGGTTGCCCCTGCCCTTTTCTGAGGCTGAGAGAGCATGACTTGCCCAAAGTCACCCAGTGGGTTTCCATGGCTGAGAGGGGATTCGAACCCTGGTCTTCCAATGTTCTATACCAAAAGTCAGACCGCTACACCGCTCTGTCTTTCATCCTCATCATCAATATCTGTCTTACACTTGGTAATGTCTTATATTTTTCCAAGTCTGTCTGCCTTCCTCCTCCATCTGTGCCAGAACTGTTTTGCCAGCAGTGGTGAGAGAGGCACTCTCCAAAATCTGAGAGTGTCAGATAAAATTATCAGTCCTTCGGCAACTTCACACTTCAAAGAGAAATACCCTCTAAGAGCTCTTAGCCATACGAACAACACTGGAGACAAGCTTTGCTTTCCTGATTTTTAAAGGAACTATCAACGTCTTTGTAACAGTTAGCAACTTCTTCTGCATGTCTCATAACCAATACACATCCTACTAATGAAAGCAGCAATACTATCAGGCTTAAAAAATAGAGAAGTGCATGCTCAGGACACACGTAGCCTTGAAGATGCACAGAATAATCAGCACAGCCATTATCTGAAAAGACAACTAAGTAACAGCACATGGAGGGAAGCCAAGATACATCCTCAAAAGTCTAGAGCAGTGGTTCTCAACCTTCCTAATGCCGCGACCCTTTAATATAGTTCCTCATGTTGTGGTGGCCCCCAACCATAAAATTATTTATTATTTACAATGTCTCCCCCCCCCAGCAAAGGCTGCCTCGCCGGCCAGGAATGGTGGGGCGGGCAGGGAGGGAAAGAGGAGCCGTGCGTCTCCCCCGTGAAAAAACTTCAAGAACCCCCCCCCGGCTCTGCTTCTGTTTCATTCTCATTTCTGCTGGGGGGGCAGTGTGGGAAAAGTTTCCAGAGTGTCAACCCTGGCCGGGGGGGGAGGAATCCCAGCGCCTTTGTCTTTTGCACCAGGCGCAGCTCGCCCCCCAGAAAAGCGCCACCTTGCGGCCCCTCGGCCCTTCCGCAGCACCCCCCTCCATGGCGAGTGGGGCAGGAGCTGTGGCGAGGAGGGGGCCTGCCCCCTGTGCTGCCGCCGCCCCCCAAGCTGGCCCATCAGACGGGAGGTTCTCCCAGTAGCAGAGAACGGGAGCGATTTCAGTCCCTTCTGAACAGGGGGCAGGAGGACGCAAGCGCATGCTCGCACTTGTGCACCACCACTGAGGAGGGAATGGAGACTAAGACCATTGGAAATATGTATTTTCCGATGGTCTTAGGCAACCCCTGTGAACGGGTTGTTTGACCCCCAAAGGGGTCACGGCCCACAGGTTGAGAACCGCTGGTCTAGAGAAAAGAACCACCACAACAATGTCATTTGGCAAGGACACAGTCATTTCTGGGCTACACATATAGTCATCCTGACAGTGTAACAAGAATTCTACCCCGACAACACAAGGGATATCCTTTTGCCTACAGGCTAAACCAGATAAGATGGCATTTACAAAATTAGCAATCGCCTGAATGGCTTTTACTATGCAATAGTAGGTACAGGGTGTTCGGTCTGAATCAAGAAGCAGGGACTCTCTAGTCTTTTACCAGTGTTAGAATCCCAACTCTCGCACTGGAAGAAGAGTTGCAAATGGGAGCTGTTTTTCTAATGCCAATAGCAGGAGCATCCCCTCATCAATACCACACCCGTCAACATTTCACAGATGAAACTGGTGCCCTTTCCGCATGTGGGAAAGAAACCGTGCAAAAACGGGACTCACCGGATTTCTTCAGCATCCGGGCGACTCCGTCAGGATGAGGAGCAGTGCAAGCTCGTCGCTCCGCACTGCTCCGGTGTCCAAAATGGCGGCTTCCGGTTGGTGGAGGCTCCAACCGGAGAAGCCGGAGAAGCTCGCCAGCCTAAAGCCCGCCCCGGCAGATCTGCAGGCACACACTAGTGCGTGCCTGCAAATCTGCACCAGAGCACGGCAACAGAGCGACACGGAGTCGCACACTCCGTGCTTTTAAAAAACCTCTTAAAAGAAGTTTTTAAAAAGCACGCTGCGTGACCAGTTCTGGTCACTCCAAACCAGACTGAGGTGCGGAACTACAAAAAGTAGTCCACCCCAGTCCACTCCACGGTGCAGAAGATCTCCATCGGAGGTCGCTTTGCGCCGTTTTAATAGCCCGGTGCGGAAAGGGCCTGGGACACATGTGGCCAAGGAACATCAGAGTGTGGTCAAGATGACAAAAGTCATGAGGAAGAACAGAAAGGCTAGGAGATGGTGCAGCAGCTTGCTTTTGCTTAAGACTACTGGGAAAGGAAAGGCTCTGCCCTTCTTTCTCTCTAGCTGGTGAATTAAGTGCAAGCTGCTTTTACATTTTAAACCCAGTTTGCAGCAACTGGAGTAAGCCAAGTACAAAAGAGGTAGTTGAAGGAAGTAGGAGAGACATGAGAGGTAGAACAGAAATGGGAGGGGGATTTTAAAAGCAGCTGAAAAAGTGGGACAACAGAGGATTAATCAAGACTGTTCCTGCCAAATTGGAATGGTTGCAGGGTATGTAAAGACATATTAGGACTGCAGTGCAAAGCAACAGGTTAGTACATATCCTCTCTGAGGTTCTGATCTAGATCAGCACTCTGAACACACCCACACACCCTCCTACTTTCTATTCTGGCTAGAAGATTCTGGAAGTTGGCTAGAGGATTCTGGAAGTTATAATACAAAAAAAGATAATTTTTCCATGCTTTGTGACTTTGTGTCTTCCTCTGAAACTGACTCTGAAATTAACTCAGTCTTATGGTCAGCACTTGAAAAAAAAAGTAGCCATATTTGATTCGCCTCAGCTATTTTATGATCTTCATTTTTCAAATGGAGTGATGGCTGTTTTCAAATGGAGTGATGGCTTTATGAATCTTTACACTACACGCAAAATGTTTAATTGCAAATACCAAGGAAAGTACAGCAAAAAGAGGCTTTCTTCGCCACATCTATTGACAGCCACTTAATCATATGACAAAATTTGTCCATTATATATTGTATCTCCAAATCTACTGTTTCCAGACTCTCATATATCAAAGGTTTCTCTTTGAAGAAACTCTTCTTGAAGTCCTCTTCATGCAGAAGGAAAAGAAAAGGACTGAACAGTTTGTGCCTCATCCAACTTCGTAAATGAAATGGTTCAAAATCACTGTGATTGGTTATGCTTCCTGCAGACCCACTGAAATCAATGTAGCATCACTTACTTATGACTTACTGAACTCCCACTGGTTTCAATATTCCACTGTGATACAGTGGTTGGCATGCTAGATTCGGACTCACTGGGCAACCTTAGGACTTGCAGTCAATATTTCTCAACCTAATCATAGAATACTAAAATCACAGAATTGAAAGGAACCTCAAGGGCCATCCAGTCAAACCCCTGCCATGCAGGAACACACAACTAAAAAACTCTTGAAAGATGACCATGACTCAACTGCTGTTTAATGGCCTCCAAAGAAGAACAGTCCAGCTCAGGGTGCAGGTCTGCACACGCTAATCCACCTGTGAGAAAGCCCCTCAAAACACAATGGGAATCCTCTACACAAGCTGTACATGCACAGGACTGGGAATTAAGACATCAGGCTTCCTCATCAGTGACACACCTCCCCAAGTCTGCAAGCTGGGGAAGGCAATGTGGAGAGGGGGGATACAAAGTCTATCTTGTACTGTTGTTGTGAGAATAAAAACAGGAAAGAAAATTATTCATGTTGCCTTTTGCTCTTGAGAGGAAAGCCAGGATATCAATGGTGTATGCTTCTTCTATGGCTGCTTCAGACCCAGGAGCCATACACATGGACCATTTCAAACACAATCTGATGTGTGTCTACTTGGAAGTAAGTTCCCCTGTGCCTTAGGCAGTAATCCTCTACAATTTCCCTCCACAGATGACAAATTATGCTTGGTTTTACATCTGTTTCTTCCCCAGCTGCTCTTTGCTCCATGGGAGTCCATTTTCACATTGCACAATGATAGTACTGTGATTCCTCTTTAACTACCATGGCAACATCTTGTGGAACCCTGGGGAGTGTAGTTTGGTCAGAGGCACCAGAGGAGCTCTCTGGCTGAGAATTCTAAGTGCCCCTCCCTCAACTTCAAGTCCCAGGATTCCATAGGATGAAACTACGGCAGTCAAAGTAGCATGATAGTCCTTATAACTGTGTAGTGTGAAAGGCCCCTCTGATGAAGATGCAGTGATGTGGAATCCTGGAGTTGGCAGCTTATGAAGGGGCATTTAGAATCCACAGCCAGAGAGCTTCTCTACTACTGGTGACCAAACTACAAGCTCCAGGATGCAGCCACATCAGTTAAAGTGGACTCATACCGTTATAATTGTATGGTGCAAATTGTGTAGTGCAAATTTAGTTATCAGTAGCCAGCATGGTTTGTCAAAAACAAAGCCTACTAAACTAATCTTCTATATTTTGTTGATCAGTGGATTGTGGGAAACCTGTGGATATCATTCATCTGGATTTCAGAAAGCATTTTGCAAGGTTCCTCATAATATTTTGATTGGCAAACTGATTAAATGTGAAATAGATGGGAATGTGGTCAGATGGAGCCATAACTGGTTGGAAAAGTGTGGTCAAAGTGTTGTCATCAATGGCTGCTCTTCAACCTAGAAGGTCTCTAGTGGAGTGCCTCCATGTTCTATCCCAGGGCCATTACTCCTCAATATTTTTATCAGTGATTTAGATGATTGCATGGAAGGAATTCTTATCAAGTTTGCAGATGACACAAAACTGGGAGGGGAAACTAATACATTGGAAGATAGAATTCAGAAGAACTCAGACAAACTAGAAAATTGGGCAAAAATTAATAAAATATAATTCAATAGAGACAAATAAAAAAAAATCTACATTTAGGCCACAGAAACCAAATGCACAGGTACAGGATGGGGGATACATGGCTCAGCAGTACTACATGCAAAAAAGACCTTGAGATTATTGTTGAACACAAGTCAACAGTGTGATCCTGCAGCAAAGAAGGCAAATGCTATTTTAGCCTGCATCATTTCCAAATCAAGGAACGTAATAGTCCCATTATATTCTCTGCTGGTCAGGGCTCATCTGACGTACTATGTTCAGTTCTGACTGTCTCATTTTAAAAAGGATATAGACAAATTAGAGCAGGTTCGGAGAAGGGCAACAAGGATGATAAGTCATATGGAAAACAAAATATATGATGAAAGGCTGAAGGAGTTGGACATGTTCAGCTTGATGGAGAAAAGACTGAGGGGTGCCATGACTATACCCTTTCAATACCTCAAGGACAGTCACAAAGAGGAGGGAGCAGGCCTGCTCTCTGCTGCCCCAGAGCATAGGACCAGTTCTAATGGTTTGACGTTACAGAAGAATAAGATTTTGATTGAACATTAGAAGGAACTTCTTGACAGTAAGAGTGATTTGGCACTGTAATCAATTTCCTAGTAAGGTGGTAGGGTCTCCTTCTTTGAATGTCTTCAAAAAGAGGCTGGACAGCTCCCTGCTAGTGATGCTTTAGCTGGAGATCCTGCATTGAGCAGAGGGTTGGACTCATGAGGACATTTCCAACTCTATGATTCTGTGGTCCCAGGTGCCAGACCCTATTCCCAACACAGGTTTTGGCACTGGGAGAGTTCCTATACAACCCATATCAGCTGTGGGAGGACAATCATAAAACCAAGAATGGATTTGCCCTGCACCAGATCAATGGATCCATCAGTCACTAGGGGCAGACCTCACTGAATTCAGTGGGGCTTACCTCTCTTAGTAAGTATATATAAAAGATTACTATTTCGTGCTACAGTTTAAATACACCAACACCACAAACCTAGGCATGACAGCTCTGATGCTGCAAACCCTACTTAATTTTGCAGAACTGACCCATACACACATAGGTGACGAGCTACAGGATTGTAATCTTAACAGAAATAAGACCAGCTAAACACCAGGAACTCTGAGTAAATGTGAAGACGATTACTCTCTGTGTTTACATTTTCACAAACCTTATTCCCATAGACTCAAGATATACAATATTGTTTTCCCAACAGAATGTATATTGTAGTTCAATTTCCTCAGATCTGTTTACCCCCAACCAAATTGTTTTCCTCCATTTATACTCTGTTTCGCCAACAATCTTTGGCTGCAATTCTGCACATACTTATACTGATGAAATCCCTACCAAAGGATGAAGAAAACTGGGGTGGGTGCAGGAACTGGACAGCACTGTGGACCAGAACCTTAATTTTAATGATTTGTGGGAAACCTTTGCACACTTTTTGAATTGGAGAATTTAGCAGAGAATCAAACTGATGTCTGAGCCAAGTTTGCTCTGCCTCCTACAGAGGCAGCTGCCTGATCATTTAAATGAAGCTGCCAAAAAAACGCAATTACTAGACATAAAGTGAGATTCACTGGCAATTATTGTAAATGAATTTTATCTTCTACAGAAACCAAGTGCATGCTTGTGCATACAAATGGAAGTTTTACGAATGCAAGTATCTGCTTTAGTCTCAGATTCCTCCCTCCTACTGTGTACGCCGTCTTTGAAAACACAATGAAATTGAGATGGAGTAGTTATGGGTGGCCATTTTAAAAATATATTGCAGTGAGAATGTGCATTAGAATGAAAACTTCGTATAGCTTCAGCCCCCAAAAACAGATAAATTATTTTGAAATCTTCTATAACAATGCCCTCTGTGCATCTATCCCCTCACTTCTTTGGTAGCATTGGTAGGTGAGCTATCATTAGGGTAAGGTAATACAGTATGCCTGGGAAACCTAGAATCTTTCACTATGAAAGTCTCCCTAAATACTCCAGTACTTAACTCCTCTTTTAATCTGGTTTGGAGGTCATCCTTGTTTTTTGACAGCCCCTAGTGGAAGCTTTCTTTTCAATACAAACAGCAGACACAGGAGAGATGCAATCCAGGCTGGGACTTCAGCAAAGGCATTAAAGTCCATCCTGTATCTCAGTCCTAATCAAATTTTGCCCCTTCTCTACCATCTCCGTGACTAATTGCTACACATATTTGCTAATTACACAGACAGCGTCACTTCTATATTTGACCTCTTTTCTGCTTAAAAAATTAAGTTCAAACTGACTATTCTTGGCTTCATGGGCCCCTAATGGGCCTCAAAGAACTTCATCAAAAGCAGCTCTGAGATCAGTTCTTGACAATTTTTTCATTTATGATGACGCATACTTGTGAAAGCTCAGGAAATAGCATTGACATTCAGACATTCTGGTGGAATGGTGAAAAACTCGGGTAGAATCATACACTTGAATGGTCCCATCTTAGAGCTTGGAATGTTTAAATAAAACATTTATTAAGATTTAGAGGATCTACAAAACCTAATTTGGTTTACTTTATCCTTAGCAACCAAAGTTTAATGCATTATGTTACTACATATATTAAATGTAAAGGCTATATCTCCTTAGATGAACCTGTTGAAGCTCTAAGAACTTTGGAAGAACCCTTTCTCTCTATCCCACTACCTTCCAGGCACATTTAGAAGAAAGAACAGAGAGGACCTTTTCTGTGGCTGCTTCCAGACCCTCTCTGGGCAAACCTTGCTAAGAAAAGTCTATGATAAGTTCACCTCAGAGTCATCATAAGTTGGAAATGACCTGAAGGCATACAAGAATAAGAACACCCTCAATGTTAATGCAAGTCTCTCTGGTTTCGTAGGCCTACTGTAACTGGGAGTAACAGCTTCTGCTTGATGTTTTTATTCTGCTTAGAGGACACTTGTCCAATATGATACTGCAGTGCTGGAGTACATGAAATAAGGACACTTTTTATAGGGAAGCAATTAAATGTGCCAGTCCCCACCAGCAATGCAAAGTTGTTCAAGAAAAGCCTCATCACATGACTCTTGAACTGGATCTGAGGGAGCTGAAATGTGACAGAGTAGGAGATTCTTCTTAGCAGAAGAAATTGTCATGAATTTGTCACCCTCATCTTGGGCAAAGCAGGCTTTCTAGAGGGCAGTCTTGGACCTGGTAATGGAGCATCTAAAGCATTGGTTTCTGATTACTACTTTTTTAAAACAAGAAAAGGTAATTAATACTTAATAATTATCAAGTAAATAAGTAAGTTATTTTTTTTTAAAAAAAATCCATATTGATCTTCTTTGTATTTTTGTTGGTGTTGTTAATTTCCACCAAATCAATTTCAACTTACGGCAACCCTATGAATGAGAACTCCAAGTCAACAACTCTGCTCAGATCTTGCAGACTATGCCTTCCTTGACTGAATCTATCTACTTGCATCTTTCTACTTAGCCTGGCCCAATTTAAACTTTAAACAGGAAAGAATCAGTGGATGTAAGAGACTAGGGAGCTTATGTGCTGTCCTACACTTATCTGCCATGTTGATCTTCAATCTCTCCTTCCCAGATCAGCCCTTAACAGGCTGCTCTATAGATTATCCCTTTGTCTGCTCTTCCAAAGAGAGCAGCTCTCTCTCTCAAGACCTGAAGTGAAAATGTGTCTCAACAGATTGAGAAAAGGGTCAACCCACTCTGAGGTTTGAGGGGGGGGGGTTGTTTTGTTTTTGCATTTTAGGACTTTCTTTGCAAAATGT
The DNA here is from genome assembly GCA_948474755.1 of Ctenosaura bakeri. Taxonomy (NCBI): domain Eukaryota; kingdom Metazoa; phylum Chordata; class Lepidosauria; order Squamata; family Iguanidae; genus Ctenosaura; species Ctenosaura bakeri. The sequence goes on along the minus strand of CAOLHI010001105.1, from coordinate 261,929 downwards.
ATTTTCTGCACAAAATGTTTTTATACCAGCCCCGTGATATAACTTCTTGCAGAAACCAACTGTTTACAGAGAAGTTTCAAAATGAAAGAAATCATTAAAAATTAACAAAATATCTTGTATATTCACCCATCCAGCACAAGAAAACTTTTGAAATTACAGTGTGCCCTCCATATATGCAGGGGTTCCTTTCCATGAACCCTCATGTAAAACAAAAAACGCGAGTGCTGCATCCCATTATAGTCAACAGATGTGACATCTGTGTGCCCACAGCAACCTGGGGGTGCGCCGCTGCATCCACTGATTGTAATAGGAAGCAATGCTTTGCACAACCTTGCATTCGTGCATACAGATGTCACAGTCAGGGAGTATCTACTTTATTCATTCTTGCACACAAATAAACAAAGAAAAAGTCTGCATTCCTATCCTGTACAAGCAGGCAGCAGTAGTGGATCATATGTCCAACTGAGGCACTGCTTTTTATTTCTGCTTCCAATAGCCAGGAGCAAACAAGTTCAGAGTAAGCAGAGCAGCTTAAAGTACTTCTGCTCTCCTTTTCCCAGCAAGTAAAGGATTTTTAATTTAAATAGTTATTTGAGGGTTAATTGTTGCAAGGATTCTTTTTATGGTGTGTGAATATGTGTATTATCTTTAATGTTATAGGTTTTTGGAGTTGTTGTTGTTGTTGTTTTTGAAGATTTGACACTATTTAAAATTAAACGTATTCTAATATCTTGTTTAAGTGGGTTTCAGTTTTCTTATCATCAGGTTTTTAGTTTTATCTTTTCTTTTCTTTTTCAGGTTGTTTGAGAGACATCTTGCTTCAACACAGAGAGAAAGGTAGGATAGAAATTACCTAAATAAATAAAAAGAAATTTCCAGCCATCCCTTACAGTTGAGAGTTTGCAGTGTTTTTAGTGTATATTACATCAGACACTGACGGCAGTGACTTCTGGCACTTGTTAGCTGGAAGTTAGTTAATGTGAAAATAAATTAATAATTAAATGTTTTTGTTTCTTCTGAAGCCTGCAAAACATGGGATTGTTATATGATGATCAACTGTATCTATTCAAACCTAAAGGCTAAAGGCACACAGTTTCATGTTTACACCCCTGTAAGGAAAAGAAGGCAAAGAAACCTACTTAGAAGTGATCATAGCTAATATGCTTCTCTGTACCATTGATTTTCCTCTTTAAATATTTATTTACTTCGTTTTTAAAATCACACTCCCACATTAACAGCACATAATGCTTATTAATCAGTTTGGAAGGGATGGTAAATTATTTAAGACTCCATTCAAGCTATGTCATGGTTCTTGCTACTAGAAAAAAAACACACAAACAAATTAGGCTTTGTTTTGATTTTAAGTGAATTTGATCTCTGTGTCTGTGCGTATATGCCCATGCGCAAATAGCCCTAAAGATATTATGAGGTTTTAGTTTGTTCAACTTAGATGTGTTTTTAAGTTCTTTTTCAATTGCTTAGCAAACTTTAGTAAAACCTGCGGGCATACTCTTTAAACTCTTTAGACATGTGAGTGGGGCCTTTTACTCAAAGGCAACCTTTACTGTTCAGGAGGATTAAAAGAGAATTAACTTCCCCTACACACCCTATATGGCCAATCCACATGGAGAAATCCACTCAGGTAATCTGCATAATTTCTGGCTAATAGGTACAGGGAGGTTATGTAAGAGGAATCTTTAAAGATTTGGCTGGATGGAGGAATCTCCTTCATTCCCCCTGGTTTTATAATTATCTTGCATTGATGTATTATACTGTATAGCTGCATTTTGACCATCCTACTGGAAAGGAAACAATTTCATGAATACCCATGTTATAAAAGCCACCCACGGAAAGTTTGCTTTTGATTTGTATAAGCATAACATGATAAGAGTACAAAGACCTTCAGGAATCAGAAATTCCTACAAAATCAAATTAATGTTGGGATATACAGTGAGGTAGGGATGAAAATTTGATAATCCACATAGTGTTTCATGACCTGCTAGAGAACCAGGAAACAGGACATTGTTTGGAAGTATTATCCCCAAAGCTTGCTGTTGCCTTGACCATTGCCACACTGCGCTGTTATAGTGCTATTATTCCATTTTCAACATCCTATGGAATCCTGGGGTTTGCAGTTTAAGGAGGGGCATTTAGAATTCTCAGCCAGAGAGCTCTTTGGCCTCAGTAAACTACAAACCCCAGAATTCCCCAGGATGTTGAAAGTAGAATAAATAGCACTATAACAGTGTAGTGCAGAAAGGCCCCTTGTTATGAAAAAGAACTACCGGTACTAGGTCAACTAATGTTTGGTGAATGGGAAAAGTGCAAGAATTTAGGAAAAAAACAGAAAAACAATTGCGCAGAAACTTGATAAAAACAAGTTTTTTTTCAATAATTTGGGTACCATTTATAACCTTCACAGAATCTTTACCTTCAATTGCGAAAAAAGTATGTATACAATAAAAAAGATAGTACATGAAATGGTTGATATTCAGATTGACAGGTTTTGTTTTCTTCTGTTATTTAAGTGCAGAAAGCTTTTCTTGTTGTAGGTGGTAATAATTAAGTGAAAAGAGCTATTACAGCAATTTAGTTACTAAGGAAATACACACCCAGAGTACTGAATGTGGCAGATGAGTGGTAATAGACCAGGATATTCAAGTGAGGCGTGTCCACAGGAAATATTATCAACAAACTTCAATAATATTTGCTGAGGAAACATTTTTATTAATTTCAGTTATATTTTCATGTATTTCACATATATGCAGCTAATTTTTAGCATATTTTTAACTTTTCAAAAGCATTAGAAGTCCCTCCCCCCACCCCCAAAAAATATAGCTCTCAAGCACTTTTCTAACCTAATAAATGCATATCCTCAATTTTAACAGGGATAATAGTCCTGATTAATCCTCTGCCATCGCTCTTTCTCAGTTGCTTTTAAAATGTCCCACTTTGAGGATAGGTTGTTGAAAATTTTTGATGCAATGGAGGTAGAAAAGTTAACAATATTACTGAAAGAAAAATCACTGCAAAAATTCGAAGATGAATGGAAACCTATAATGGATTATTGTAAAGAATGTTGGGGGTGATACAGCAATTATAAATCTTAGATCTTGATTTTCAGTTGTTTTACGGAAGAGTGTACAGAATGAATGAAGATGGTGGAATACAAGAATGTGAACTCGTGTTAAAAAGAAGAAAAGAAGAGGATAGGAAAAGTGATTACATCCAAATTCGAAAACATGAATATGGAAAGAGAGGAGGGGAGAGATTTAGAATGTTTTAAGTTTACAGTCTTGTATTATAGTATGGTAGACAGAAAAAAAATGGTGAGTAAGATGTGAAGTGTTAATGGCCATGTTGTTTCTTTGAATCAATAATAAACAAATTGCTCCAGTTTCTCCTCCTCCCATTTTCTCCCTTTGTCTTCTGCTTACATCAGTTGCTGCAGATGGAGTTCAAAGTGCAAAAGTAGTTTGCTCTCCATTAACTCAGCCAAGGGGTGGAAGAGAGGAATCACTGGATTTTGCCTTCATGGGGTCACCATAAGACATGACTTGAAGGCAAATACACATGGCATACAGTCAGGTAAAAATAAACTGCTGCAGACTCTCCTAGCGTCCTTATTAATACTGTTTGCCACCTTGACCACACTCTGAGGTAGTTCAGCCACACAGATCCCACATCTGTGAAAGGTTGAGAGTATGTAAGTGGCCCCTGCCCTGTGACAGTCCCCCAACTGCATGTGAAGATTTGTGTAACGGCCAAGAAAAAAAATTCTTAATTTGAAGCATAATTTGTTCATATGAGAGCTTTATACGTGTGCTTGTTCAGAGGAAAAACAAAGAACAAATAACAGAACAACCCATACAGCTTTTCCTTTGAAGCTGTACTATTTGCAATCATTAGAGAATAACATGACTTCAGAGTTTGAAAACTCTGTCAAATAGCACCAAGCATCTTCTTGCAGCAGCCAAATGCTATCTCTGTTTCCAAAAATAAGGAAAGGAGAAAAGTCCTAATGGCTATTCTGGCATGAACTGAAATTCGGGTAGGTTCCAAAATGACTCCCGCAGAACTGAAGATCAGTAGAAAATGCAGTTGTACCAGCAGTTTCAGCATCAGCCAAACACCCATATATGATCAGAAAGGATGGTATCAACCTCTGCACAACAAAGCTCATGAACAACAAAGCTCATTATCCACTTGGCAAAGCAGGATCAGTTGTATGCTCATGCAGTCATACATATCTCTCCCCAGAAGATGTCTACTACTGTGGATGTTTCTGTTCCCCAGCGTGTAGATGGTGGTGTTGAGGCTAGCTGAGCCATGATGCTGGGCACAAGACCAGAAAACTCAGCCCTGCCATCCCTCCCATGTGCTCCTACAATAATACAAGTTGACTGGTTTGAGGAGCCAAAAAGAAAAAGAAAAGAGATTGCTTGGTTTATTATATTATTATTTTTCTATGAAGTGATTTTGTGCAGGCAATTACCTCACCTCACCCCAAATTAACTTTTCTGTTTACTAAATCTGAGAATGAGAGCCAGTGCAGTGTAATGGTTCAACCAGTGGACTGTGAGTCTGGAGACCAGGGTTTTAATCTGTACTCAGCCATGTAAATCCCCTGGGTGACCTTGGGCAAGTCACACTCTCTCAGCCTCACAGGAAGGCAAAGGCAAACTCCTTCTAAACAAATTTTGTCAAGAGAACCCCATAATAGAGTCGTCAGAAGTTAGAAATGACTCCAAGGCACACTAAACAACAAATCTGAGAATATACTAGATTAAAAATGATTGTTGTTGCTGTGTGCCTTCAAGTCATTTCCAATTTGTGGAGATCCTAAGGCCTATCACGGAGTTTTCTGGGGCTGAGATCGTGTGATGCACCCAAGCTCACCCAGTAGATTTCCATGGCCAAGAAGAGGATTAAACCCTGGTCTCAAGGGTTGTAATCCAACTATCAAACCACTATACCATGCTGGCTCAATAAAAATAATTGCCATGCCTTAAATAATGTTAGAAAGATGGAGTTCTCCAAATTGTGGAGATAAATAAGCCCTGCAAGTCTCTTCTCACAGCATCATTTTTCTCTACAGAAATTAAAGGAACAAGTCTCAAACTCATGGAGGCTGAGACAGGTCACCGCCCATGGTACCTTCAACAAAACCAACCACTTACAGAAAGCTGGAAGAAAACTTGATGAGTTTACTCACTGATATCATGCCTCACCTTAACAACTGAAGAACCATATCAGTAAATCTGATTGAGGCCTGTCACATCCATTCTATATCAGGTGAAAGAACGCTAACCAACAATATATTGACGACTCTGTGATCTTGTCTAAAGGATCTCACTAGAGTATTGCTGAGTAACTGCATGTGAGCCAGGAGCCAATTTCTCTTCCATCATGGGTCCCACCAACAGTAACCCCAAAATACATCCATGTTCCTTTTCAATCTTTCTCAAAATGGTACCAGGAAGTTGCATTGCATTACTTTCTGTTGCCATTTTGAGAGGGATCACAGAAGAACACATACGCATATTGTACTTGTGAGGGGTTTCTCTCCCGACCATGAGGGTTAGTTTGGTCACAGGATGTAGTACTTGTGTATGTCTTCATGCTTGTGTGGGAGGGGCTTTCTGCATATTTTAAGAGAAAAAATCACCTGACAATCACAACAATTTTTTTAAAATAGGGATTTGGCTTTGGGGAACCAGTGGGAAGCTCTGCACACACAACAGTGGATTTGCAGTAGAACTAAATACTAGTGTACGGTGCTCAACTTGTGGAATCACAAACTGTATAGGGCAAGCATGATCTAAGCTGATAGGGACTGAGAAAATAGTCACTTTTAAAAACAACAGACATAAAACAATGAAATTTCATCTCCACTATATTTGATCATTACTAACCTCCAGAGAGGTAGTTCTACCCAGGGGTACAGGTGCCTTTTTAAAGGACAGGTAAGCTGATGCTGTGGGCCTAAATATCCTAAAGGCACCATGTCCCATGTGACCTTGGAAGCTAAGCAGATTCAGCTTTGGTTAGTATTTGGAAGGGAGACTGCCAATGAATACCCTTTGCTGTAAGTTTCAGAGGAAAGAACTGCCAAAACTACCTCTGAGTGCTCCTTGCATAAGAAAAGTTTATGAAATTCATGAGGTTGCCATAAGTCAGCAGGTGACTTGAAAATACACACATGCAAACAACTTCCAAAGAAGTTTCTAACAACAGGCATATACACTCTTTTGGTAGTAAACGCTCTATGCCTCTATCTGCACTCTGTATTCCCATTTAATTTCTGCCTTTACAGAATCCTTCAGTATTTGCTTTAAAACATTTAGACCCCTTCCCACTAATTATATCCAAGGTGGTTCAGAAAAATAATACTTTTTTTAAAAAAAGCATGGGGGAAGAAACCCCTCACAAGTACAAAACTTAAAGGATTAAACCAAGGGTGGGAAACACGAAGCCTTCCAGATGATGTTGGACTGCAGCTTCCAGCCTTCCTCACTGGCTGAGGCTGATAGGACCTGCAGTGCAGCAACACTTGCAGGTCCACATGATTAAATTATCAGGTAAAATGTGAGGATTAAAAAAAAAACAGAATAGCAGCCTCAGAGACTGCTACTCAGAAACTATTCTTCCTTTACAGCTCATTTTAACTGTAAAACTTATTTAGTGTTCCAGTAACCACTTTACAAAACAACTCCTCTGACCAGAAGCATCCCACATTCTCCCCATGGCATCCAGGGGAGCAGAGCAGCATTCCCAATCTAGAGCTTGCATCACAGTTTCCTCATAGAAGTGCTTGACATGCACCAGACATTCCAGTAATGCAGCAATCCTGTATGCCTTTCAGTGCTCAGTACACTAGCAGAGATTAAGCCAGGTGCCAACATTTCTTAAGGAAATGCAAAAATGTTATGACAGCTATCCAATCAGCACACATAGCTATACAGCTGGCAATGTAACATTACACTTATTAGCATTTTGTGGGGACGAAAGAGGGAAAAGACTAGGGCCATTTCTGCACTAGACAGTTTAGACTGTTATCCTGGAACCCCAGCATTCCATAGGATGTTGAAAGTGGAATAATAGCACTATAACAGCCTAGTGCCGAAATGGCCTAAGAAAAACATCAGAATGGAATTATGCCAGCTACTGATTTTGCTCTTGCTGATAATTTGAAGAAGTTAGTTTATTTAAGAGCACTTGCTTGCCTGCTCCCTAACAGAAAGAATACCCAGTTGCAAATGCTGAAGGACAGCATACTCTAGCCCAGAAGCCATTGGCCCTTAGGCACTTTTGATAAGCCTTGAGTACTGCTTGATGCACCCTGGACACGCACACTCCTGTTGCATTCCAGGATTCCTAGCCATTGTCCAGATGTGCATTGGGAGTGTCTCTATGTACACTGGTGGCCACTGCACATCAGGGATGTGGCACCCTGTTCACTCCATGGGCTACTGTTATACAATGGATGGTCGTAAATGGTAACATCATGGTAACATATTTGCCCCTAGGCTAATATGAACATTGTCCAACTACGCAGTTCTATTTCCAACTTTTGCAAGTTGATTTGCAAAGATATAAGTCCCATGCTCAATTCCAGCCATAACTTTATTTAGGTCTGATCCTGGGTGATTTTTATTCAGCACATTCCTCTGGATGTAATTGGTCTGAGGACCTACTCTCAACCAGTTCTAAGCCTTACAACTATTTGCCACGAAGAGTTTCCTCTGAAGCTGTAAGACACAGGAAGCAGCCCTATATGGTGTCAAACCATGGGTCCATCTCATTCAGCATGGCCAACAGTGGCCCTTTCCGCACCGGCCTATTAAAACGGTGCAGAGCGACCTCCAACGGAGGTCTTCTGCACCGTGGAGTGGACTGGGGCAGACTTCTTTTCGTAGCTCCGCACCTCAGTCCACTCTGGAGCAACCGGAACTGGTTGTGCAGTGTGCTTTTTAAAAAACCTCTTTTAAGAAGTTTTTAAAAAGCATGGAGCACACAACCCCATGTCACTCCGTCACCGCGCTCCGGTGCAGATTTGCAGGCGCACACTAGTGCGTGCCTGCAGATCTGCCGGGGGCAGGCTTTAGGCTGGAGAGCTTCTCCGGTTGGTGGAGAGCCTCCACCAACTGGAAGCCGCCATTTTGGACACCACAGCAGTGTGGAGCGACGAGCTCGCACTGCTCCTTGTCCTGACGGACTCACCCAGATGCTGAAGAAGCCCGGTGACTCACGTTCCTTTCCCACGTGCGGAAAGGGCCAGTGACTAGTAGTGGTGATCCAGGTTTCAGGCAGTGTTCCTTCCCTGCCCTGCACAGAGGTAGCAGGGACTGAATGCAGGTTCTTTTGTAGGCAGTCCATGTACTCTACCATATGCCGCAGCCCTTCCCTGGTATACTGCAAAGACCTCTACCAGTCTCATCCCCACCTGTCCTGCCAGACAGTGAATGCAAGAAGCCCCAAATAACACTGTCATTTCAGAACAGGACTTGGAAACTTACTTTGAAGAAGAATGAACATAATGACAAGCCAAAGCCATCTACAAATGAGCAGTGGAAGGATGATGTTCTGAGTCCCACAGTAAAAGCAGAATGATGCTAAGAATGCAACATAGGCACTTTTTTCCTTATTTTTCATAATTTATTAATGCCAAGAATTCAGCTGTTCTTGCTTATATTTTTTTTAATTTGAAGGACAGAGTACATGTAGCTCTAGTTAAGATGTGATTTGCCACCTCACTTCTCAATGACAAGGCTAATTTCACCACCCCCCAGAATCAAGCTTGTCTTCTTGAATTCCAGTTGCAAGGGAAATTTGATTCTCTTCCTACTCTAAGTTTACCAAGATTACCATGCTTTAAAAGAAATCTAGCAGAGCAGAAATAATTTTAGATAAGCCATCAGTTCCTGCCAAAATTTGCCCATCCTGAGTATTTTTCCTAATGTATTATGATCCCAAATGAGCTCTGCTGAAGATGTGATTTAGCAAGAGCTCTAATGATAAATAACATTTATTTGAGCATACAAACTCCCATAGCAATTGTTTATCACTGGTTAAAAATGATCAAAAGCCTCTTTCCTGGATGCCATCCAGCCTTATATCATCCCCCAGTCTTTCAGATTCATCCTCTCATATTCCAGACTTTTAAACCCAAAGAGAATTACATCTCCAATGGCAGCCTTAATTCATAACTCTGGGAGTGAAAAATCCCAACATATTAAGTCTTTAACTGATCTCTGTTTTTAATTGATACGTTAAAAAAAAATCACATTGAATTTAAGCAAATTCATTTCAAGTAAATTTGGACAAATAAAATCCAGTACATATATTGAGAATAATATTGTAGAACTTGTTTAAAATCGGGGATGTAAGGTTTCCTGAAACTGAGTTTTTCCTTTAATTTTCCTGGCATTTATATCTCTAGTTCAAATACGTGTTTAGCCATGGAACTCAGGGGGTGTCCTTTGGACAGTTATTCTCTTCAGTGTGTTTTTCACTACACAATTGCAGCACTTTGATACAACTTTAACTACCATGGCTGCATCCTATGGAATCTAATACTTCGTGGTTCTCTACCAGAAAACTCTAGTGTCTCACCAAACTATAAATCCCAGGTTTCTAGAGGATGAACCCACAGCAGTTAAAGCAGAATCATAGTCCTGTAACTGTGTAGTGGGAAAGGACCCGTAGCCTATCCTACCTCACAGGGATGCTGGGAAGAGAAAATGTATAGATGAGTTTCAGATTGTGCCACTCTGAAATACTCTGGGTCAGCAATGACGATACTGCTGTAAAAGATGCTTTGCTTCATGACTAGTCCTAGCCTGTTTATGTCTCCTCAGATGTAAGGGCCACAGAATTCAACAGGGCTCACTTTCAAGTAAGTAGGTACCAGGTTGCAGCCTCAGGCCTTTCTCCAAGTTAGTACCAATAGCCATCACAACTGTGCGTGCGTTCATCTGAAGCATGGCAGGATGGGCAAGACGCATGCTGACGAGTGCAAAATCCATTAAATCAGTGTGGCTTAGCTCTCAGCTGACATGTATAGGATGACTTTTCATTACCAAGACCATTTCTGCACTACACTGTTATAGTGCTATTATTCCACTTTCAACATCCTGTGGAATTCTGGGGTCTGTAGTTTCAGGATTCTTAGCCAGACAGCTCTTTGGCCTGAGTAAACTACAAACCCCAGAATTCCACAAGATGTTGAAAGTGGAATAATAGCACTATAACAGTGTAGTGCAGAAATGGCCCTAGGAATGAAACAAGCTTATTTCTTGTTAGGATTGAGAGTACTCTGAATGCTCTGTCCAGATACTTTTCTATCCTATTCTTCTGCAGACATAAGCAGGATTGCTTATATACTTAAGCCTGTAAAAAGAATTTTAGAAAAGGAGACAACAAGATAGGAAACTGCTGGCTCTTCACTGCATTTTAACTGAATGATATGAAAAAAAACAGGGAGTTTTTGTTCCAGGCACTTTAGCATCAGGCACAAGAATATTTTGGAGCTGTATTACAGTATAGTCTGTCATACACTTCACAGAGTTTGTGGTCGCGGGAGTGGGAGGGCTTTAAAAATATCAGAAAAAGATTTGTGCTGAGTATACTGAAAAGATGTAATGGGTATATAAGAGCTACCAATTAATCCAAAAGCATTAAGAGGACTTTCTCCAGGCTTTGAACAAATCTTTGTCACTTTCAAACTTCCTGCAGAAAAAATAGAAGACGTACAGAAGGTCAATATGAGTCACCACCCACTGTCTACCTCCTGCACTCATAGAAGCCAAAGTTGTTATAATGAAACCTCTGAAAAAAATACCCAAGCTTACATCCTGCGCAAGGAAGGGACTGGTGTTGGTTATCAAAAGTCCTTCTGCCCAGGAAGAAGTGTGCTTTGCTTTTAAGTCACTTGCACTTTACAGCTTCCATGAGTCTCTTTAAGGAAACCAGCTTTGCCAGTTCTCATAAAATTGACCAAGCTTCACTCCCTTTGATTTTAGTCAAGAGAATGCTTATGTGGAAATATAAAGCAAGAACAAAATTGCCCACCCCATCTCACCCTGACACCTAGGATACAGAATATCACAGAACCATATTGCTGGCAGGGGACTCAGGAGTCCTCCAGTCTAATTCCCTACCAAGGTAGGAAATAATATTCACCTGTTTAAATGTTACTGTTTGTTATTCCCTTCATTTTGCCTTGGGTTTTCCAGCAAGATCAAAATCTACTTTTAGTCACTGTCTTCTTTGCTTATGAAACATTACCAGAAAAGGAATCCTTCACAAAATGCTGCTTTTATAACCATTTTTAAAGCAAAAGTTGCAGAACTCTGAATGAATGAACATGACTGCAGGGTGAGAGAAAAAGAGGGAAATTCTTCCATTGATGTTTCTTAAATCTCTCCCTCTTGCACATCTGTTCACCAGGTATGTATAGGTATCATGGGTAGGAAATTTCAGCAGCTCCAGGAGGGGGCAATTTTTGCACCCAGAGATGCTACTGTGAGTCATACCCTACCAAAAAGGGCATCTTTTTTCCATTTTTCAAAATTAGAAAAACTGCAGGTTTGCTTCTGGTTCTGAACCAGAGAGAGGGAAGGAAGGAAACTCCAACACAATCTGTGCCCTTCTTTAAAGGAAAATCACTGTCATAGAAGTTCTAGGAAAGAGGCAATTTTTGGAACCAATTTTTGTGTGTGTCGGGCAGAGGGATTTAGGTGGATTAGGGACCACAGATATGTAGGTGCTGTGTGTTGCCCGTCCCTGAAATACACATAGTTATTGTTGTGTGCCTTCAATTCATTTCTGATTTATGGCAACCTTAAAGTGAACCTATAACAGGGTTTTCTGGGGCTGAGAGTGTGTGATTCACCCAAGGTCACCCAATGGGTTTCCATGACTGAGCAGGAAATTGAAGCCTGGTCTCTACAGTGATAGTTCAACACTCAAACCAATACACCACACTGGCTCTCCTAGGATACATATACACAGGCATACACACCAAAGTGGTATACATACACCACCAGATGGCATATCTTGGATGAAATGGTGTTTCTAAAAGCATGCATGTGAATATTTACACACACACACACACACACATCTGTTAAAACAACTAGCCACAGCTTTCAGAACAGTTTCCCCTATTGGCCCTAATATCTTATTTTCCACATTAACGGCAACCTGTAGGATTCTTGGAGATAAACAAATGGAGAAGGCTGAATGGATAGTGGAAAGTAGGGAAAATGCCTTTTTACTGCCAAGTAAAAGGAACAACTACTGTATTTCCAAAGAAGTAAGGGATTTAAGTGGCTCTTGGGCTATCCCTCACTCTAGCTGACAAGAATGCCTGCCTCCTCCCTGTGTGTCTAGGAAGTGAAAAGTCCTGAGGTGTTTGTATGTGCCTTCAAATCACCTGTCGATTTTTGTGACCCCAGGAATTTCATAGTGTTTTCTTACTCAGAGGTTATTTTGCTAGTTACTTCCTCTGAAATTTAGCCTTCAGTACCTGGTATTCATTGGAGGTCTTCTATCCACATACAAACCCAAGCTGACCTAGCTTAGCTTCCAAGACCAGATGGGATCTAGTACCTTCAGGGTATTTAGCCAGATGAAAAGAACAGATAGCTCAAATAAAGTACTCTATTAGCATTACAGTAAGCTCTGAACTGGCTATTTATCAAAAATCAAAGTGATGGTTTCAAATGAAACATGAGCAAGAACACATAAGCAACCCACATCAGGGCTGTCCTAAAATATTCTCTTGCTATAGGCAAAGGGCAAGGTGATGTATCCTCTGAATCCAGTTCAATGGATCTGTCAATCCAATCTGAATTTAGCAGTCACACAGGGGAATGACTGCAAATGTTATAAGCACCCTTCAGTATTGGAGTGATCAATAGGAACTGTGTGTCTGTGAATTTAGGACTTGCTATTGCACCTCACAGCAAATTGACCATTTAGGGCAATCAAACATTTTATCATGAATGGTACAGGTAAAGGATAATACTTGGCTCATTCCTACCGAGGCAACAAAGATCAAACAAGAGCTTTACTATGGATTGATATCACTAGAGTGTACAACTGAGAGAAGGTGGCACTTGCTGAGGCAAATAGGCCTGCTCTGAACACTTTAGAAATGAATCCATCAAGCCTAATTAAAATGAAGACCCTGGAGAGTAATATTGTTCTCCTTCTAGGCTACATGTCCAGCGATGATATTGAAAATGAGAACGGCCTAACAAAGTACAAAAGAAAAGAAAAGAAAAGAAAAGAAAAGAAAAGAAAAGAAAAGAAAAGAAAAGAAAAAAAAGAAAAGGAGTTGATTGATGAGGGGGCACCTGAGTGTTATATATGTACACACAGAGAGAGACACACACCCATTCTGCAGTCTAGTAGGTGCCTATGGAAATAAGTTAAAATAAGCCAAAATCGCAAATTCCAGTGACACAGCCTGTCAAAGCTTTAAAAACATTCCATCTGATAATCCCAAAACTGCTGCTGCTGCAATCATAATCTGGAGCATTAGAAACCCAACATGGAAAAGCTGTAGGGGCTCTGCTATCTATGCAACCGTACTATGCTCTCACTCCTCCCTTCATAGTAATAAATTGTGCACGACCCTTTTTGATCTGGTTCACTGGAACATTCCCTGCCACTCCCAACCACTGCAAACTGCACTCTGTTCTTTGCCTGCTACATGTAGCCAGCACCAGACTTAGCAGAAGCTTTACATGACCAAACTAACTCAGTCATAGAGTCACCAAGTAACTAGCTTTGGTGTGTTCAGGGAGCAGGCCTGAATAAAGGATTTTTTTTTAAGAAAGGATCATTTCCATATGAAAATTGCATAGATTCAGTAAAAAGTTCTGGAGGAGGCTGCCTGGCATTAACTATCCAATCAGACTAGGAGGGAAATGTAGTTTGTATTCTCTCATTATTCTGTCCTTTCTCCAAGGAACTGAGGGCACATACATGTTCCCTTCTATGCCCCATCCTCATAAGAACCTTGCAAGGTAGGTTAGGCGCAAATATGTTGGTTGCCCCAAGGCTATCATGTAAACTATTTGGTTCAGTGGGCATTCCAATCTGGGTCTGCCCTGCCTAAATCCATTAATGTAACTATTACTTCAACTGTCAATGCACTAGTTGGGGTCCCAGTTTGAGACCAGTTGCTAGACAGCTGCCAGGGAAGACTTGCAAGCAAAGCAATCAGGCAGGGAGACAGGAACAAAAAGACAAGCTTTCTGCAAATCATGTGGCTATCTTGCTTTCCACAAAAACGAATAAAAAGCATGGCTTGTCAACACAACTATGGCTGACAGTGGGGAAGGCACTACTGCTCCAATCATCACTGGCAAAGTTCATCAGTAACTTCCTTTAAAGTCCTTACTACAAAACATCTACACAACATGGGGGAATAAAGTTTGACATGTGCAGGACAATATTTTTCCTTGGATTTGAATCCATGGCTTGTAACTATGAACATACGTGTGTGTGTGTGTGTATGTGTGTCAAAACATCTCATAGTTGGTCCCCAGTAACACCTGTGCTTCTAGGTTTTTTTGTTCTGTATGTCTGCAGATTATATGGCAGATTAGTTCAGTGACAAGATTAGAATATTGAAGCAAAGATATATTGAAGGTTTCTAGCTTTTGTTCTTGACTAAAATGATGACAATTGCAACCTTTAATGTTTTATGAATCATTATTTCCTGTTTGGAACAGCCAACAAGCAATACGAAATGCTTTTGCCCTTGCATATTTCTATTCTGTAAGAAGTATGTGTATGGGTTTTGTCTGTGCTCTTAAGATCCAGTGTTCTTTGAGCAGTTTTGTGCTTGTTAGCATTTTGAGGTTGTCTATTTGTGTAAATATCATCACACTGATGCACAGAGCAACTGCTAAAGGAGGATACTTAGTTAAGCTGCAAGGTGTCAGCTGAGTGGTTCAACCACCTTAAAAGGAAGAACAGGGATCTGCCATTCTGCCACGAAGACCAAAAATGGTGCGCACCAGCCACACCTCCTCTGTTGTTAGGTTCTGCAGTTCTGAAAGCTCATGCTGCAATACAGAATGTTCAGCTTTATACAATAATTTAACATTCTGCAGGTGTTTACAAGAATTCCTATCCACTTTTTTTAAAATGGGTGCCTGGTTGGCTGAAATCAGAGGCCATTGAAATTCTTATTTACAATGTCCTGGACAAAGAGGATAGCGCTACAACTCCATTTTTGGCAAGCTCTGATAAATCCCTTTAACAGTGCCCGCAGTGACCAGAACTAATGTTTCATTTGTGTTGTCATGTGTCATTATCACCAAAACAAAGGAAGCACATAAGGATAGAAACCTGAGTCTAATTGCAAGAGCAATCCTTATGTCTCACCAAGGATTGAGAAGATAGTTTGACATAGTCCATGGCACTAGCAAAACAGGGAAAACTGTGCTTTTTCCAAATCAAAAATGAAATTAAACACTTGAGAGAGATGTTAATTAAAAGAAATGCAAGGATGGATTTCATCAAAATGTCAAAGGATCATAGGCATATTATTCTTTGCTAATTTCATTCTTGAGGGGAACAACAAGTAATTTTAACAGTCACCTTCCCACTGCAAGAAACTCTTTGAAAACTACACACTGTAAGAACATCTTTGAAAATTATTCCATGGAAAGATGACATGTGATATTTTTGTGCAGAAGAATTGTGCACAGGAAATACCTTTTTATGAATAGAAAACAAGATTTCTAATATTTCTGCAAAGAAATAATATTTTCTGTACAAAAAATATCATATTTGGGGACTTACTCTGTGCAATATTCACACAATTTTGCACACAAAACATTATTTTTCTGTGCAGGAAACAGCATTTTCTGTACAGAAATGGTATTTATTTACAGAAAACTATTTATTTCTGTATAGAAATAGCATTTATTTGCAGAAAATGGTGTTTTCTGTACAAAAAATTCATGTGCAATTTTTTTGCAGAACAAATCCCAAACTGAGAAAGATTCTTCAGGTTTCTCCTGATCAGGGTTTCCTGATGCTCTTGATGTTCAAGAAATATGTGCTTTAAACATTTTTTGAATATAGTCAAGCATTCTTTTTATCTCTATCAGAGTCATAGCAGACCAGCAGGGTTCCACAGATGGATCACTGCTGGTCTGCTGAAGCCAGCTTGAGCCATTTGCACTGTCATGGGGTGCATTTCAGGACCTTTCAGGATTATAGCACTACGATTCCTCTTTATTTGTCATGGTTCTGTCCTATGGAATTCTGGGCCCTTTTCACATTAAGTCTTCTCGCGCGAGCGGGGGAGGGCGGCTCCCGCAAGAAGCCTTCTCCGGGAGGCTGCCGCTTCCCCCTCCTTCCTTCCACAGGCGAAGGAACGAGCGGGGAAGCGGCAGCCTCCCGGAGGCGGAGGCAGCTCGCGCGTCCGTCCATTCCCCCCCGCGCGCGCGAGAAAGGCGCTCGTCCCGTCCGCCCCCGCGCACGAGAGAGAAAGGCGCTCATCCCGTCCGCCTCTGTGCGCGTGCGAAGCAGGATGTGTCGCATCCGTCGCGCGAGCGCTCCGCCCCGTCCCTTCCTTCCGCAGGGGCAGAGGGAAGGAAGCGCGACCCGGCCGGCTCCCGGACGCTCCGCACGAGAGGTAAGTGCGCGCGGGAGCCGGGAGCGTTGTGCGAGCGCGGGTGATTTTTGCTTGGAAGCAAAAATCAAAAAACCCGCGCTCGCGCCGCTTCAGCCCCGTGAGCCCGGCGGAAGCGGGAGTGCATCGTGCGGAGCGACACTCCCACTCCCGTGAGGCTCACGGGGCTGTCGCGCGAGAAAAGGCCCGTGCGAAAAGGGCCCTGGACTTTGTAGTTTAGGAAAGGGCATTTAGAGTTCCCAGCTAGAGATCTCCTCTGGTGCTTCACAAAACTGCAAGTCCCAGGATTCCATAGGATGTGGCCATGGCAGTTAAAGTGGAATCAAAGCACCATTTCATCATGAAACATTATGATCTGGGTTTGTATGGTTTGAATTCTGTGTCAGTTTCCAAGGTCTATGGCTTTTTGGTTTCTTTCCACTTTACTGTATTTTAAAAAAAAGTCAATTGAGAGAGCAAGTTAGAAGAAATAAATATGACTGATCAGTTGCCTGACTGAGTGCTTTTCCTGCCATGTTTACCACACTGGTCTGTGGTGCAGGTCAGATTCAGATATTAATAAAATATAGTAAAATAAAAATATAATAAAAGCAGCAATTAAAGGAGAACAACCAAAGCCTGGAAAAATTATATTTTGAGGGGACCACAACTGACAGAATCCCCTCAGCCAAAGTGAAAGATTCTGAAAGATGTCATCCAAAAAGTAACTTTTTCAGGCTCTGAGCTGTGGCTGGTCTATGAAGCAGAAACTCCCACAATTCCTTGAGGTTCAGTCACCAGGAATCTACGGCAGAAACAGTCAACTTGTGCCCTCCAGATAAATTTGTACAACTCCTCTCAACCTGCCTGGTGAATGGTAAGAAAATATGGAACTTGTGGTCCAAACAAATGGAAGACACTCAATTGATTGCCCCCCATCTACACTTTGCACTTTGTCTTTCACTGCTTTTGCTTAAAGCCCGAATTGTCCAACACACCAGATAAAGCCTAGAAGGACCGTAGCTGAGGAATGAAACTACTTGCAAGACTCAGAGTGTGTTGAGCATTAACATCAGACGCTAACAAATCCCTGCTTTGGTTCAGGAATACTTGGTGTCCTAGTGAACACCAGTTCATTTCATATGTGCTTACGTTGTTCTCAGCAATATTTACACATAGGAATTTCACCTTCTTTGTGACAGATCTCCTATGTGCTAGTTATTTACCATTTCTTGAGAAGCAATCATTTCAAGTCACACATTCTTTAAAAGGTTATCAGTTCTGGCTGCTGGAACAAATACACAATATCCTTTTCCTAAGTCATGTAAAGACTAAACCACCACGCACAGCGTATCTGTCCTTAAGCCCCAACTAAACAGTAAAGAATGTGCGAGATCACCAGAGCAAAGAATGCCCTAATATGGCAGAGAGATAAATACCCTGAGAATTAAGTGCTCTTTAACAAAGCTGTGCTAATATTAGAAGGAAACAGTAAAGAAAGAGATTCAACTCATTTTCCTGTACCATTCTGGAAAGATGTTGCGTTATAAACATCGTCAAGATCTTGGATACTGGAGGCGTCGGTTGAATCTTGATCGTTGGCTACAATTCCTACAGAAGAAAGGCTAGAAATAAAGGAGTGCATTTTTTTTGCATAAATATCTCTAATGTTAAAATAAGGGAGCTCATTGGTCTTCTCCTTGGTGTCATTGTTGCATTGGTCCACATCAATATCCTTCTGCTTCTGGTAGTATTTTGAAAATTTGTTGAAAATGATGGTGATGGGAAGAGCCACCACCAGGATTCCACAAATAATGCAGGATGTGCCAATAATCTTTCCTGCAAGGGTGACCGGAAAGGTGTCCCCATAGCCAACCGTAGTCATGCTGATTGTGGCCCACCACCAGCAGATTGGAATGCTCTGCAGCTCCGATGTGTCATCATCTTTTTCCACTGAATAGACCAAAACAGAAAAAATAGAAATCCCAACAGCCAGGAACAAAAGCAGAAGTCCAACTTCATGGTAGCTGTGCCTTAAAGTTGCACCCAAGGAGCGGAGTCCAACAGAATGCCTAGCGAGCTTAAGTATTCGGAATATCCTCATTAAGCGTAGGATCTGAACCACCTTCCCCATGTTTTCAATGTCTTCACTCTCTTCCTCCTTTGTGTCCACAGCCAAAGTGGCATAGAATGGGATAATGGAGACAAAGTCAATAATGTTCAGGGGGTTCTTCCAGAACTTTTTTTGACTTGGAGCAGCAGCCAACCTGATCATCAGCTCAGAAGTGAACCAGACGATGCATATGATCTCCACAACTTCCAGAATAGGGTTTTCAATCTCTCTTTCGTTGGCATCCAGCTTTTGGAATTCTGGCATGCTGTGGATACACATGGTCACAATAGATGCAAGGACCACACTCAGGGAAGAAACAGCAATCAATTTGGCCGACAAACAAGATGCAGGGTTCTCCATGGTGATCCATATTTTCTTCCGCAAGTCCCCAAACCACTGTTTATCAAACTTCTCAAGCTCCTTCTCAAATATGGATGACTCTTCATCAGACGAGTCCAGGCTTCCAGCATTGCTTTTATGGTCCCAGTCTTTATCCGGCCCCTCTTCTTTCCTTTCTTGGTACCTGTTGCTGCAGCAAGAATCAATGAAGAGTTCATTGATCCCCCAGTATTCTATTTCCTGACAGAAGGAGAAGACACAAAGTTCTTCCATAACATGGAGTTTACCCGTGTAATAAAAATTCAACACATATCTGAACAATGAAGGGTTCCTGTCAAAGTAATACTCTTTGTCTGCAACACTATAATCATCACACAGTTCCAGAATAGCCTCTTCTGAATGGCATTTGAGCAACTTCCCAAGTCTTGTGTGGGGAAATCTGAGTAAGGTACTTTGGCCAATGGACTGTTTGAAGCCACCTACATTCAAGTTGACAAGCTCCTCATCTTGTCCTGGTCTGTGGAAGAACTCGCCAAACACCATTTTGAACACTGCAAGGTCTGTGGCCTGCTTGCAAGGCACATAATATTCTGCTGCACCTAAAGAGGAATGCAAGACATACTTAGGATAATTCAATCCACTCTTGTTCTCACAGCAATTACTTTTGATCTCTACTTACTGTGAGAAGTTTTATTTTAAAAAAACAAGGATGAAATAAAAATGTCACAGGCAGCGCTAAACGTTTTCAGCAAGACAAAATTAAATTACTTACAGTTTATTAAATCAGACTTAGCAAGCTTGAATAAAACAAAGCCTGGTTTATGCTCCCTCACTTCATCACCTCATCCATCCTGGAATGGGGGAAAGATGCTAAATTAATTGTCCTGTAGTTGAATCATATTTAAATTAATGTTCATTCTTGAGATAAATAAAGCATCCCTCAGGTAGGCTGCTCATAATGATTCCCTGCAGAAAAGAAGATTACTTAAGCCCCAAATGATTTTTTTACACATTTACCTAGTTATTTTCCATAAATATTATGGCTCCATTCAAACAATTACTGGGAATTCAAAGCCTAAATCCAATTGCTAGCCCCAAACGAAGTAGACCCACTGAGTCAATTGAACCTATGGGCCCGTTGACTTAACAAATGCACATTGATTAAGGAAGTTCGCTCTTGCTGGGACTTGCATTTGATTTAGCCTCATGTTCCTTTTCTTTGCATGTGTGGGTGCTCTATCCTTTAATCACACAATTCCCATGATATAAAAACAACATACCCAGTATCTATGAGCTATCCCTAGTGTTGCAGATCCTGCCTTTTGACTTGTCTACATTTTTGCTTTCTAAGTGCAACTTTAATTTTCTTAAGGATAAGTCCCAAAATTTGGAATCCCTTCTAAACCTGTGCTAAATTTTGTAACTGCATTGCGATGTTTTGCAACAGAATTCCTGTGTTCTGCAATGCCCCCCAAACTGAGATTCAGACATATCAACCTAGGGTTCCTAGTTAACACCCAAAACTCCAACATTGGTCAATTTGCTGTAGACGTATGCCAAAGTTTTGTAATTGTTTTGCAACTATTTGCAATAAAAACCCACCTTTGTAGTGTCCCCAAAACTGACTAATGGGTGTCTCAAACTAGCTTTCCTAGTAAACCCTAATATTCTGCAATTGTTCAGTTTACCCCAGATCTGGGTCAAAGTAAAAAATAAAATAAGAATCTAACAGTTAATACCTTAAAGGCACTAGAAGCCAACTGACCTTGGAAGCTAAGATCAAGGTCAGCCCTGGTAAACACTTGAATAGGAGACTGCCAGTGATTACAAGATGCTATAGGCTATATTTCAGAGGAAGGAACTGGGTAATTAAATTCATAATATTTGATTACTCACCAGAACTGATACAAAGTCTCTTCTTAAGGCATATGCCAGTTCCAGAAGCATTTCTTGTTGTAGTAGATTCTGTCTACAAGCATATTGGTATGGCATACAAAGCAGGATTGAAATGACTTTTCTAAATAAGGGCAGCTGCCAGCAATACTTAAGGTCAGCAGAATGGTAGGGTACCTGCAGGCAAAAAGAAGCAATGGCCATTTTACTATCAGTACTTTCCTAGGAAAGACTAGTCACGAGCACATGGTGAGGTGAAGAAAAGGAATAGAACATATATCATGACTGGAGTAAAGAAGGTTAAAGTAGTCTTGGGTTACAGGTAAAGAGACTCTAAACCACCAGAGCTTTTATGACATCAGAACCGAATGATATGGGCAATGGTTTGGAAATCAGGAATTGGGAACCAACTTATATTCTGTCCACTTGGACATGCAGATTGCCCCATCAATGTTTTCCAGTAACCATAGTCTGTTGTGACAT
This sequence comes from Ctenosaura bakeri, assembly GCA_948474755.1. Lineage (NCBI taxonomy): Eukaryota > Metazoa > Chordata > Lepidosauria > Squamata > Iguanidae > Ctenosaura > Ctenosaura bakeri. Next base: position 240,459 of record CAOLHI010001105.1, on the reverse strand, counting down.
TCAGCTTCCACAAACCATATGATTAATGCAAACAATGATCCAAAAACCCAATCTTGTACATATTTTCCAGGTTGCAGTAGCCAGATTCTGACATCATTATAAAAAGTGGTCATTGGTGGGATCCTACAAAAGGAGATAACAAGGTTATGGAAGAGTTAAATTAGGCATGAAGAGGTATAAAGAGAAGGAACTAGCAAAAGAACTTCTGACTATTCCTTGCCGTCCATGAAATTCATGGAGTCACATAACTTGACAGGTGACTTCAAGGCACATTCATAAACAAGGAGAAGTGAAAGTCTGAAGAACAGGGCTCAGATCACATCATGAAACCCTAGCTCCTGATTTGAAAAACTATAAATGTAATGATCACCAGGAATCTTGCAATCTCAGTCCATGAATCTTGCAATTGTATAATTAGTCATCCTATTCCCAAAATACAATTTGTGTTATGGGACAGTGTTCCAGCTACATTATTTTTCAAAACTCTTTAATTGTTATCTGAAAAGAAAAGCTTCATAGAACATCACTGAATAATTGCTCTGGAGCAAGAAGGTAATACGATTTAAAATTAGGTGATGTCCTTTTAACATGCTTTTTACTGAAATTCTATAACTGGTATCTTCCTGCTTTTTTGTTTTATTGGGTATGCATCTGAGAGATTTCCACATGCCATGGGCAGGAGTAATCATCTGCTGATGGAAAGGGAGAATTGAAGTGAATTCTCTAAAAGCCAAGCAGATGATCAGCTCAGTCAAAACTGAGAGAAGTAACCATCACTTAAGAGTGTTCCAACCTCACAATACCAGAATTCATAACATCTAAGGTACTCAATGAGAAAAACAGTCGCACAGCACATATTCTATGTTGAATACAAGCCAGAAACTGCAGAAAGCATCTGTTTATGCATGGAGGCCCAATGATATGAAGAGAGGTACCATTAGCCTATTCTGACAGTAACAAACACTCTCCTTTCCTAATACTAGCATATGCTAAAATTTTCTCCTGCTCAATCCCATTATTTTTCTCTTTTGTATCAAACCGTGTTTTTATGCATTTGCCTTAGAATGAACTTTACTTTTTTATATATCCCAGGGACAGAAGAGGAGGAAGTTGGTTCTACTGGTAAGTCTCTAGGCAATTTGCAGCAAGCAGTCCAGCAAGACGCTTCTAACTTCCAATTGTACAACGACAGCAGTCACAAAATGGCTCCACCCAACCACAAATACAGGTGTGATATGACCAAAGGTTAGAGTAGTGGGGAGAGGGAATTTGAGAGTCGAAGGGACGGGAGCTCCACTGCTATTCAAACTCCAAGGTTCAGAATTCTTTCAATGTATGTCTTTTGCACCAGATTTCAATGGGTGTAGCTCAGGTATCCAGAAACAAAATAGGTCCTGGAAACATACTCTCACTATACATTTCACAGATGAAAACTGAGGCACAGGTGGCCAAGAAACACTGAAGTGTGGTCAAGATGGCCAAAGCTATTAATGAAGAAAAACACAAGCTAAGAGAGGCTGAAACAGTTTCCTCTTGCCTTAGCGCACTGGGAAGGACAAGATTTTGCCTTCTCTACTACCACTAAGTTAATTGAGCATGAACTACTTTGCTGAAATTTATGTAAGCCAAGGAGAAAGGAAGAAAATGGGAGCAGGAGGAAAAAACTGAGACTTTTCAAAAATAGCCAAAATTGGAATGACAGAGACAGTTGGAGGTTATGCAGAAACTTGATGTTTCTTTACTTCTTCCTCTCCCAAGTTTACAAGCAGAGTACAGGTTAGATGAGTCTACCATATGAGCCTACCGAGCTTTGAGATATTAGTGAAAGCCTGCTTCAGAGGGACATCTTGTAGCGATGTGAAAGATGTTTTTGGTGCCTGCTCCCAGGCTCCAAACTCCCTTTCAATAAAAGCTAGAATCACCCCTTTTTTCTGTCCTTTGCCAGCAGGAAAATGCCTTTTTATGTAATCAACCTCTGGGTAATTTCTTGCTAAAGAAGAGGCTTCTGATGGGTGAGTGCTACACTTTGTTAATTTTATAACACTTTTAATTTAACTGTGTTTTATATTATAATTATATGTTATGTATTATTCTGTTATTTGTGCTTGTATCTTTTTAAAGTTAACCCTGTTCTGAACTGCTTTGTGTCCCAGTGTTTTCTGGATAAATTTGCTGTCTCTTTGGACTTGTCTGTCCACCTCTCTAACTCCTTTCTAATCTAAACCACATCCATAACAAAGGCTTTCAGAGAATTATGTGGCTTCAGTGTTTGAAGTTCATTGCCTTTCCAAAACGCCCATTTTCAAATGGAAAAAGCTTGGATGATAGCTCAATGAATATTTCACTGTTGACTTTCTGAACATCATGCCTATTAGATCAATCCTGTAGGATTCAGCCAAATATAGAACTCTCACCAGTTTGAAAGTATCCAATAAAACTGCTTTTCAGATATAGAGAACAGACCTGGGCCTGGCCAGAACTTGAAACAAAAGCTTCTTGCGTTACCACAGGAAATCCTATTTAGCTATATGGTTGTTGTGTGCCTCCAAGTCATTTCCAACCTATGGCAACTCTAAGGTGAACCTATCATGGAATATTCTGGGGCTGAGAGCGTGTGACATAACCCAATGAGCTTCCATGGCCAAGCAGGGGTCTCTGGGGTCATAGTCCAACACTCAGACTGCTACATCATGCTGGCTCTCATTTGGCTATATATCCAGTTATAAATTTCTCACAGAAGGGCAGGTGTAAAATTTTAAAAACTGCAAACTGAGAATAGTTTAAGAGTCAACCTCCAATTTCTTATTAATTGAGATAGAACTGAAAGGGGGAAAGTTTGGGCTGTGAAATAGATTCATATCTGGAAAATGCATATACAATTTTGTTAACGCCAATTTTATTACAGGAAATATTCAGGGCTCAGCAGTCTTCTGGAACGGTAGGCTATGATTCACTGTTGAGACTGCATTAATACCACCCATTATTGATTGTGGGAGTCTGGCTTACCTAGTCTGAATCATCCACTCAATTAGTTAATGGATATAAGTTTAAGCAATTGGAAAAGTTCTTTTCTTCTAGAAGGATTATATCACAATGTACAGTGTACCCAACTGAAGAAAGGATATTCTGACTCCAAGATCTTTTTCTAAAGATCTCTACTTTAATTGGATTTGCTTTGTCCATAGAATATCATTCTCATTGCTCTTCAATGGCCATTCCCCAGAACAAATGTTTAAGAAACATGAATCATGATTACAACGTTTACAGCACCAGAGAAGAAAATATGAAATCTACTCCCTTGTTTGAGACTATATATATGTGTGGCTGTAAATATACTATTACTCAAAGGTCTGTATAAATAGGTCAATTAGCAGCTGGATCAGAATCTGGAGCATATATTGATTTAGGGGTCTTTTTTATAAAAAAAAATAAATCTAAAACTTATTATGAACACCTCCTTTATTCTAGCCATAATCTTCACCATATTTAGTGTAAATCCACTGAAATAAATGGGACTAAAGTTAGGAAAAGCATTTCCTAGAAAACGTCTCAGCTTGCCTATTAAATATGAATGCATCTCATTCACCCACTGGTGTAGGGACGGGGGGAGCAATGAGGGCGGTGCACCCCTGGCGGCAATATTTTGAAGGTGCCACAGCTCCTTGTTTGCCCTCCCCCATGCACCATAGCCCTGCCGCTTCCACCATAGCCCCACCTCCCATACCATAGCCACAACACCACATACCGTAGCCACACCACCACCCCTCTGCCTGCCCCTCAACCCTCTCCCCCTTCCGCACACTCCAAGCTCCTCCACTGCATTCACTAGAGGGAGAAAACTATCCTGGATACAACAGAGAAATAACTTTCAAATATCAAATGATATTTCATATTTCTAAAGATCTTTGCATTTTCTGAAAGGTTAGAAAACACAAATCATATCAGAAAGAATGGCAAATTGTAGGTGATTGCTGGGTGACCTTTGATAGAAGTCTATAATTCATGGTAATATGTGGAAAAATTTCATTGTGATGATTATGGCAGATATCATGAAGCAGGAATATGGTAATGGAAATGCTATGTACTAACGTGTAAAACGGCTGAAAAATGCAGTACAATGATATAACAATGTTAAGAGATTTTGGAAATGAAGTCTAGATCAGTTTGGAAGATTCAAGAAATAATTCATGTGAAATAGCAATAATAGATGGTTGTTTTAAAAATGACATTATAAAAGGCAAAAGAAAAAAGAAAAAAAAGAAAACACAAATCATACAAGGCCACTTTCTTGGTTTACTGATTAAAATATATATACAGCAATTACCCAATTCTAATTTAATAATGAACAGATTTTCAATTCTATAGCACTTTAGAAGGGTTGAACTGCTTCACAAATGCCATTAATTCTTACAGTCCTGCAAGATAGGCAAATTATCACCAGCATTTCCTCCCAGTACAGATGAGGAGGAGGAGACATGGTGGCTTACCGTGATGATCATTAAGTAATCTTATGAGTTAGTGGCTATGATGAACCAGGATTTTCAGACTTAAATCTTAGCACCTTGTCCTGGTTGGTACTGTAAATGCAGCTAAGATAGGTCATATTAAACTTGTTCTTGCTGTTAAGTGCCTTCAATTTGTTTTTGACTTTTGGCAACCCTTGTTTTTTGTTTTCGTTTTGGTAAGTTTCATTCAGAGGATATTTGCCATTGCCTTGTTCTGAAGTTGGGAAAATGTGACTTGCTCAACCTTGATCTCTCAAGAGTCCTAGGGTCTTTCTGCACTATACTGTTACAATGCTATTAATTCCACTTTCAACATCCTATGGAATCCCAGGGTTTGTAGTTTAGGGAGGGGCATTTAGAATTCTCAGCCAGAATTCCACAGGAGATTGAAAGTGGAATAATAGCACTATGACAATGTAGTGCGGAAAGGCTCTCTCAGTCAGCCCTCCAACCACTATACGACACTAGTTTTGTGTGTTAAATTTATATCTTCTTATTGAAGTTCATGACTGATAAGAATTTATCACATAAAAGAGAGTTCCTCATATGCTAGACAAAGACCATGTTGTGTGCAAGTTCCTTAAACAGAAGAATGTAGACAGGAGTTGACTTCCAAGCGGGATGGTGGACAGATGCTTCTAGCCTGTCGTCTTCATCTAGAATTACTTTCACAGTTAAAGTCCTGAACAGAGGAATCTCTGGCTGGTGAAACTCAGCCTGGATTAAAGGGAGAGTGAAGGGATTGCCCACAGATTCCTGTTGTTTGCATTTACTTGCGAGTAAGTGCAGAATGAACAAGAAAGGACTGAGAGAGTTACATTTTTGACCTTGCCATGAAATGCAGTTATTTGGATCTGAGAGATCTGACAGACACTAAGTTGGTAGCTGACTTTTTAAAAAATCTCTGAAAAAACTCTTGGGAGTACTTAGTGAAGGATCCTTCTTATTAAGATAGTTGTAAAGGGCCTTGCCCTGCTGCGTTCTTTTTTGCAACTAACAACTGAGTGTGTTTACCTATGAATTGAGACGTAAAATAAAAGGATAAGATGTTCATCTTTTACTGGGAATTAGCAAATAATTTAAGGCATGTGTTCTTGTGGATGATTGAATTTTCTTACCTGTATGACTGAGCTGAATTTTAGGAAAGAGAAAATGCAGCACAGGAAAGTGGAGGCACTATCTCTCTGTAGTAGATAAAATACGTCAAGATAACAGTCTGTTAGCTATTTAAATGCTGGATTGAAGAAAGATGGAATCCTAGATTTTTTTTTACAATTGTCTGAGATGTGTTCTTTGAGAGACCATGAACTTCCAAACATGATTAAAAGACTGTGAGAAGGTTTGAGAGCAGTTTTGAAGCTGGAGATGTCTGGATTTAAGAAAGAACTGTTGGGGGATGCTGTGCAAGGGGGGAAGGAATGTGGAATTAATTCTGAAATGCTGGATGGTGAAAACTGTATGGATGAACAAATTCAAGTTGCCTTAATGGAGGAATTAGCCTATAAAATAGGGGAGAAAAACATTCAAGTAGTACTGGATTGTAAAATGGGAAGTGTTGTACAATGGAGGGAGCAGAGGAAGGCTAGTCAGGAATAGATGTCTCAGAAATTTATACTGATGGACAAACTCATGAGACTTTAATGAAATGATTGGCTTCTAAGAATTATGAAGGTGAAAGCAGGCTGAAAAATGAAGGTACTCTGCTCCAAGATAATTCTTTTAAAGCAGGAATTCGAAGCAGGAAATAATAAAACAGCAGAAACCAGAAAAGTTGAGCAGATCTAGGGGAAGAAGGTCATGCTCACGACAGAGAAAGAAGAAAGCAGAGGTTACATTCAAATTCCAGATGAAACGAAAGAATTAATGTGGCTTAAAATGAGGTTATGAGATGTTACTACACATAAAGGAGAAACAGACACAAGGATGATTTTCATATGAATATTATATGATAAAATTTGATAGACATTGGATTTCAAACACAATGGAAATCTTATTGTTCTAAGAGTGTTTAACAAGTGAATGGATTTAATAAGGTTAATTAACATCTAAGACATTTAGGGTAATATTCAGAGAAAATGAAATACTACTTATTATGATGTAATATAATGTAATGGCTTAGAATCATAGAAAGCTATTGATTGATACTTTAATGCTAGACATATCCTTGATAAGAAAGAAAATATTTTTGGTTGTGAAAAAATAAAATAATGCAGAATGGACAAAAGAAAATGATTGGATTTTTATTTAGTGAGGCTAAATAATATTTTGAAAAGAAGAATGGAAGTGATTTTTTTCAACTTTCTAACCTTTTCCTTTTCTTTTTTCCTTCTCTTTCTCCTTTCTTTCTCTAAAGTGCATTTGTAGAATTTTAGTACATTTGAAAACTTTCAATAAAAATATTAAAAAATAGATGAAGGTAGATATATACAAGTATATTCAGTGTACCAATGTTTGATATTTAGTTGTCAGCAGATAGGAGAAGGGAAGAGAGAGGTGGTTTTCTACTGCAATAATATTTAGAAATCAGCACAGTGTAATAAGAGGCTGACTCTACTCATAATCTAATACAAGTATTTCTGTTTCACAAATTTTGTCACCCGAGAGAAGAAGACAACACTACAATACTGAATGTAATACTAAAGCCAATCAGAAGCCTTTTGTTGGAGACAAAGTTTATTTCCTGATGGCCTGATGTTAACAATACCTGCACTTTAAATTAATGGTCCAGTCATCTGTATTCTGTTTTTATTAAATGCAGCAAACTCAATGGCTCAGTGCAAATTTAAAAATAACTATCAAACTATCTTAACACCCTTTTCAAATACCTGGGCACAGTTGAGAGATCACCTATAAATCTCTGTCTCCTCAAGTTAAACAACAGTCACAAGGCCATCATGATCTTTTAAGACAATAAGTGATCCTGTAACCATAGTGTAGTGGCCTGGCCCTAGACAATGGCCATTTCTGCACTAGAGTGTTATAGAGCTATGATTCCACTCCCAAAACTGCAAACCCCAGGATTCCATAGGATGTTGAAAGTGGAATCATAGTGCTATAACGCTATAGTGCTATAGCGCAGAAATGGCCAATGACTCTGGAGAACAGGGTTCCAATTCCACCTTGGCCATGGAAACCCAATGGGTAGCCTTGGCCAAATCACTGTCTCTCAGCCTCAGATGAAGGCAAGGCAAACCCTCTCCAAACAAATCTTGCCAATAAAATCCTCTAATTGGTTCACCTTAGGGTTGCCATAGGTTGGAAAAAACTTAAAGGCACACAACAACAACAAGTGATCTTGAGACAGATAAGTCCTATTGCAAATTTCTCTTTGGTCTGTTGTCCTTCAGTTATAGGTCTCTGCAGTGACTGAGGAAGGCCAGAGTAGCCAGAAAGCTTCATTATGAAGTACAGTACACTCTGACACTAAAAGAAAATCCCTCTCTTAAAACTAATTTTAAGACATTAATCTGATTTTTCAATTTCTTTTAACAATATTCAGCTGCTTGCTAGGGGCAACACCAACAAATCAGTATTGACATGAGCCATGAATGCTACAGGTGGAGTGAGTTCCTATTGGTCCTCTTGGATCATTTGCATTTGATACCATCAACCATGGTATCTTTCTGGATTATCTGGCTATGAGACTTGCAGGCATTGATTTGCAGTGGTTCTGGACTTTCTTGGGTGTACTGGGGAACTGCTATTCAACCTTTTTGCTGGGGTCAAAATTCTATGCTTTTCAACATCTACATGAAGCCACTGGGAGAGGTCATTTGGAGATTTGGAGTTGGGTGTCAACAGTATGTTGATGATACCCAGCTCCTTTATAACTGTTGCTGAAGAGGCAGTGGCAGTACTGAATTGTTTTCTGGAGGCAGTAAAGGACTGGATTCAGGTGAATAGACTGAGGATCAATCCAGACAAGACAGAAATGCTGCTGGTCAGTAGGAGAACTAACCTGGGACTGGAATCACAGTCTGTTCTGGATGGGGTTGCTCTCCCTCTGAAAGATCAGATTTGTAGCTTGGGAGTCCTCTTGGACCTGGCATTGCTACTGGAAAGCCAGGTTGCTGTAGTGGCCAGGAGCACCCTTACCCAGCTTCGGTTGGTGTACCAGCTGCACCTTTGCTTGGGGAAGGCAGATCTGGCTTTGATGGTTCATGCCTTAGTTGCTTCTTGATTAGACTACTGTAATACATTCCACATGGGATGCTCTTGAAAAGTGTTTGGAAGCTGAAGCTAGTGCAAAATGAAGCCATAAGACTGGTGTCAGGTTGCATTTTAGAGGCCATAAAGCACTGGTCCTGCAAGAACTACACTGGCTTCCAATTTGCTTCTGAGCTCAATTCAAAGTGCTGGTGATGATTTACAAAGCCCTAAATAACTTGGGCCAAGATATCTGAAAGACTGCCTCCTCCCATACAAGCCTGACAGAAATCTGAGATATTCAGAGGAGGCCCTGTTGTGTGTTCCAACACCTCATGAAGTTAGGTTGGTGGGTAAACATAACAGGGCTTTCTCCGTAGTAGTGCTTCAACTGTGGAACTCCCTACCCAAGAAAGTTAGGCTGGTCCCACATCTTTTAAGCTTCTGACTGGCAACCAAAACTGGACTGTTCCACATGACCTTCAGTGTTTGAAACTGCTGTTTTAATTGTTTCAAAACTGGGTTCTACAATGTTTTTAGGCTGCTCTTGGGAGTTTTTAAAAAGTATTTGAATGTGTTTTTAAAATGTTTTTATCTTTCCATTGTTTTAATTGTTTTTTATTTGCTCATTGCTTTGTGGGCCCTTGTGGACTGTGAGGATCTAAAGAAATACTTTGTATTTTATTTAAAAAATATATTTTTGGCTGATTTTCACAACAAACTTTTCAGGGTTGGGCACCTATAATAGGCCTAGGGCTAGGTTTTGGCCCATACAACTGAAGCATTTTGATATTACTGTGACTGTCATGGCTCCACCCTATGGAATCCTGGGAATTTTAGGATCTTAGAATTTAAAATTAGAATTTTTAGACTTAGAATTCTCTGTCAGAAGGTTCTAATGCTGTAGTTCAAGGGGAGGCACTAGAGAAGCCTAAGTACCCCCTCCCCACACACACACACAAAATCAAAGGATACCATGGGATGGAACCATGATAGCTCATCTAGGACCAAAAGGATATAATTTTACTATGTGGGTACATCATTAGTCTGTTTTAATGTTTTTATCCACGTCTTTAATTATTCAATGTTTTTATCTGTTGTACATTGTAGATGGTGCCAGGGCGGTGGACAGGGCAGAGAAGCCTTTGACCTATATAAAAGAAGGCTTCCAGGACTCATCATTCACTTTTTTCCCCTTGCAAAATGTATGTTGGGATAGGGAAATCTGGAGAGAGCCTTCGGGATAAAATATAGCCTCATCTTGCCAAACCTTGTTTTAAATGGAACTCCCAATGACATGTTACACATTTAAACAAATCATCTTGGAACAAACCAGTGGCAAAAAATAGATAAGATAAGGTAATAAATGTAATTTGGTTAACATAATCAGTAATGTCATTTTTAGTGAAGAAAAGCACAGTATTTTTGCAATTCTGACCTCGCTTACTGCTCTGATATAACCAAAAGCAATGCAAAAATTCTACGACAATAATAAAAAAGATTTGTTTATGTTCCAGATATCGTCTTATAACTGAAGAACAATTGACTGGTAAGCAGTGAAACAGATAGAGGAAAAAATGTAACAGAAACAGTTCATTACATTAGTATATACACCATTAGGTTTGCATTTTTCTTAGCCTCTAAAACTGCAAGGTCAATCCCATAAAATCTAAAATGTGCGAATTTAGAAAATATCTGCCTGCAGATTTATAAGGCAAATATAAATATAATCTAAAAAGCAAACATAAATTTGAACTTGTCATCAATAGATATCTACAATGTATACGGCACAATAATATAAAACAACATTGTTTCTATTTCATAATAGACATCATTATTTTGCTCGAGCTATGCATGCATTAAAACGAAATGGAACCATTGGCACAGGATAAAAGTTTATAATCATGAGATCATGTACTTAATTAAAAGGATAACCTCACATACTTAATTAGAAAGATATGAGAGAATACATTAACAAACTTGGTTATCTTATTACCTCAGAGGGAATGGTTTCCTCAGAGATATGAGTTATTCCAAAAATTTATTTTAGGGCATGGGGCAAAGAAATTTGTTAAGCTTATTACATTCCTTCTCAAATTTACTTAATTTCCCATCGTTTGTGTTTAGAAGATGAGGTCCTACAACATGACTAAAAAGAGGGGTGCCAAAAATTTTCACCTAACAGAATTGTTAAAAGGGAGAAAAGAATTAAAACATATTCCCATCTACTGCCTGATGCATGAAGAAGGGTCAGAAAAATTCTGTTGTATGCATGGCACACTGCATATTACCCTCCAGCCACAGTGTATGATGAATCCATATTCATAATTTTGGCCACATTGGATAAACACAGTCATATCTAATGTAAGATCATCACTCCCGCATCTGGCTAGAGGCATTTGTTTGTTCTGAGAGTGAATCTTGTACAGGAAGGCTATGCAGGCTAGTGAATGTTATTCTGTTGTTAAGGATTATTAAATTTATTTTAGAAAGTTCAAAAAATTAAACAACAACAGCTATTGTCTTTGGCTCTGTGTTCTATAAGCAACATAAATACATATAAACAAAATATGAATACTAGTCAAATAATAGTTAACTGAGAGAAATACAAATCAAAGGGTTAAGGGTTATTATGCAGGGAGATAAGGCTAAACCACCAACACTAAAGAGACTTTTCTGTGTGGTATGTACTTTGAGTGTGATACATAGATAGGACTCACATTATGGAAGTCTTAATGAATTTTCCCTGAAAAATCCAGATCCTGGAATAAAAATAGAAATCACTATATTTATAAAGAAAAAAATGAATAACCATGGTACAAGTTCCAGACAAAATTGAGTATTTTAAGACAAAACTGAGCTCCTTTCTGAGTTTGAGAGGAGATGTGCTTCCCAGTGTTATGCATGTTTATTTTAACACAAGGGTGGGCAACTTCAGTGGGTCTGGGTGCCAGTATTCTGCCTTGGGACTCTCAAGGGGCCACAGAGACTGCCCAAAAAGATGAAAACCAGTCTGGAAATGAGCAGACGTCAATGCTGGGTTTTCAAAAATGAAATGGGTTATTTTGGATGTTAAACAGAGCAGGAGGGTCTCATATCTAAAGAGGTTGAAACACCAGTCTTGGAGCCTTGCAGGACAGGCAATTTGCTCCTCTTTTGGCAAGGGGCAGAAAAGTTAAGTCTAAGACAGTCTGGACCTGCAAAAACACAAAGCCCTCTACCCTTATCACCAGTACAATACCCACCATGTTTCTGTTCATTTTGTTTCTTCCTGAACCAAAGAAACCAAGGATGCAAAGGGTCACGGTAAGGTTTCACTTGAATCAAATTAAGAGAGGGTTTCTACAGATTGATACTTATTAAGCCATGAGTTACCAAAGGAAAAACAGTTCCTCTAGAATGCTGATGGATTAGGTGTTGTCTAGATTTTGCTGAACTCCAACTCCCAGTAGTCGAGCCAGTGGAAAGAGAGGATGAGGGTGATAGTTCATCAACATTAGGAAGACCATAAATTCCCCAGCCCTGCCTTAAAAGTTTTTCCTTCTTCTTCACACAATCCATTACATCAAGTATTGTAATTTCTAATGTTGCTTTGCACTTAGAATTCTCACTGGCTTACCTCAAGCATTTTGGTGCCCTTTTGGCTGGACTAATAAAGCTATTATCCTACTATGGATGTTACAGTCAAGTAACATTCCTGCTCATCTGATAGGCAATGCCTGCCAATCCTAGACTGATTCATAATGTTACAATGAGGGAAGATGTGAAAAACCAAACAAACCATTTCAATTAAGTGTCCACAAACTTTCTGACCCCAATAGAATCCTTTCGTATTCTATTCATCCATAGCTGTTTTTAAAAAGACGAGAATCAATTTCTGCCCTACGATCGCTGTTCTCATGGCACACAGCTTATGGATTCATCTTTACCTTATTGGTGAGCTGAGAAATTCCATGCAAAAGTGCAGAGTCAATGTTTGCAGTGAAATTTTCCCTGGAACACAGGATCGCTTCTTGAGAAGGAAGGTACTTGCGCTCAAATAAGAGTAATTCTCCAGTACACCATACAGTTAAATTCATTTAACACAGATTTTGATCTATCCTTTTGGATTCTGGTCCATCCTTTGGGATGTTGATATTTGTAGTTTGGAGCTATACTTGGAATTTACTGACAATTGATCGATCAATCAATTAATTAATTAATTAAATTTATAACCTGACTTTTTCCAGCACAGAATCCAAAGCAGCATGCAACATTTTAAAGCACAATACAATTTAAAAACTCTTAGCACAGAAGTTAAAATTTCTACTTAGAAAACCCAAGTTGAAAACAACACTAAAAGACACTTAAAACAATAAAATAAAAACACAACCCCCTACCTTTAAAAGCTCTATGGCAGCATACTAAAAAGCAAAAACTTCCATAAATAAAAAGGTCTTTATCTGCCAGCAGAAAGACAGCAAGGAAGGGGGGTCCATCATAACTCCCAGGAAACAGAGTTCCACAAGCTGGGAGCAGCCACTGAGAAGGCCCTCTCTTGTGTCCTCATCAGATATGCCCAAGACAGTGATGGGATTAAAAAAGAAAGTCTTCCTTTCAGATCTTAAAGTATGGACAGGGTCATATAGGGAGATTTTTCAAACAGTCTGGACCCAAGCTATGTAGGGCTTTAAAGGTCATGGCCAGCACTTTGAACACAAAGCTATTGCATTCTGTTGTTGTTGTTGTTGTTGTTGTTTGCCTTCAAGTCATTTCTGACTTATGGTGTTACTAGGGCAAACTTATGGGATTTTCCGGGAACAGTGCCATAGAATTCTTTTCCTGGGAAATGAATTTGAAGTATGAGTGCATGTATTCACTTAAATAGCAGAAGTCCGATACCGTTTTGCCTACCAGAGGTCCATCATCCTGCAGAATCCTGTGTTGTGAATTTGATGCGGGATTTGGAATTCTCTGCTAGAGACATCTACAGCTGTAGTTCAAGGGAAACAGCTAAGAAAGCTCCAAATCAGAGAATTCTAAATACCTCCCCAAACTACAAATCCCATGATTACATGGGGAGGGGGACTCCTGACAGTTAAATTAGTATCAAGCATCTATGTCTGTGTAATCTTAGAACACTTCTGCACACTTTATATGGCCCTTCCTCATTTCCTTGGCATAATTTGCAAAGCAAAGTATGTCCTTAAACCTCACCTCAGCAGATAAACATGATGAATATAAACAGAAGAGCTGATAGGTAGTTTAAGTGGATAATCATGCCTGCTAATGGACCACTCAGACAACAACTCCTCCAGCTCCACTAGGTTTTGGGCACTTGGGCCTTCTCTTCAGTTTTCTTTTTATTTTCAGTGGCAGAGGATGGAAACATTACTGGCCATACTAACTTGGAGATTTAGGGAGCTGCTGTTCAAAAGATTGCTCAACTGTTGTCCACACTACAGATGGATTGATTCAATAAAGGAAACAATGGCCCTGAGTTTGCAAAACAGAGCAGGGTTGTTGACGACTGAAGGTCATTTCCACACTAGCCTGTTATAGTGCTATTATTCTACTTTCACCATCCTATGGAATCCTGGGGTTTGCAGTTTAGGGAGGGGCCTAAAAGGCTCCTTCCTAAACTGCAAACCCCAGGATTCCATAGGATGGTGAAAGTAGAATACTAGCGCTATAAGAATCTAGTGTGGAAATGGCCTGATGTTCATCATTCACAGAGTGGCCATCAACGAAGGCTGATTTGATGGTAAATAACATCAACATGTCCAAAGGAGAACCTTTTCCAGCTTTTTCCAAATTCTGTTCACTAGTAAGTGCAAAAGTCCATTTAAGGTATGCTGCTAGATGCAGTTTAGTGTGCCTAAAACCACAGAGCTCAGAGGGTATACATAGGTTTTAAAAAACTGTGCTTAACTCAACTTGATAGTAGACAGTTCCTATGGTGCAGGAAATAGGCAAGGCAGACCCGAAAGCTGTTTTCTTTCAGGGAGTGCCTGAAAGCTACCTTGGACAAGATAGCCCTGGGCTATTATTATAAGACTGCAGCCTGAAAATATACTTATTTGGGACCAAATCACATTAAACTCAGTGGAACTCACTTCTGAGCAAGGCTGCTAGAGATTGCTGTCCACAATTCCTGTCCAATGTCATTATCTTTTCTTTGCAAATCAAGTATGTGGTTGGAGAACTGCAGACTGCCTATGCTTCTGTGACCAACACATCAAGAAGCGATTTTACCCTATAATTAGCTCCAGATAAATCAATAAACCCAGGCTCAGTTTATCTACAATCCTCTCATGAAGCTCCTAGAGCTGAAACCTAAAGCTGGAGCTACGGCTTGCTTTTTATTCTGCTGCATGGAGAGAACCAATTATTAGAACTGCCATTTTCATAGTCTAAGCCTAACTTATAACCCTATTTAGTTTCACTCAAGATGCAATAAAGCTAACAAAGAGCTACAAGCTAGAGAAATATAGTGTGTTTTACCCTGCAGCACACACTTTCCATTTACAGCAAATAAGGCTGTGAGTGCCATTAAGGCAAATGTTAGCACAGCATTAAGAAGTCAGAACGAACTGAAATTTGCCCCTTTCAGTTCTCTGTGGGACTCCTGTAACTAAGTGAGAGTCATGGAACCATAGAGTTGGAAGAGACCACAGGGGTCATCCAGTCCAACGTGAGAGACTGATTAAAGCTCATCTAGACCGGTGATTTCTACCAATGTGTGCACACTGTTTAATCTCATTGCTTGTTGTTTCTTGTCACTTCCCTATCCAAATTCCATGCTATTTTTACAAACTTCAATAAAAAGGCCACACATTTCAGTTCGCTTGTGGGTATCCTGCTTGTGATACAGGTTGCAACATAGGTTGGTGAGGGTGTGTCTAACCTGCATAGCATCCTTCTTCATCTTGCCTCCAGAAGTAAGGTTATGCTTACATGAGTTTCCTTCTTTCTCACTGCCCAGAGCATCCATATTATTTTGCAATTTTAAAAAAAGTTTCTCTAGAATTTTAGTGCTATAAGGTGCTATGCTTGTGTGTGTATGTGTTCATGTTCAAGTTGTCTGTCAACTTATGCAGATTCAATGAATTTTGTAGGGTTTTCTTAGGCAAGAAATACTCAGAGATGCTTTTACCACTCCCTTCCTTTGAAATATAGTCTACAGCACCTGGTATTCCTTGGTGGCCCACAATCTAAATAACCCAGCTTGACCCTGCTTAGGTTCCAAGATCTCATAGGTTCTACTGCCTTGTGAGTGTAATTTCCTTAGAGCAAGATCAAACTCCAAACAGAGAATAAAGGCACCTCCAGACTGACTGAAAAGTCCCAGATTTTGTTCCAGGTCTTTCTGATTTTATACTGAGTTAAAATAAAATGGCTTGGAGAGCTGCTATAGAAAGTCTCTGATTGTACTGGAAGTTGACAGAAAATATTCTGATACAAACAAAACATGTACAGATTTCCAAAATAAAATGGAAAAGAACAAGAACAAAATTTCTGGTCTTTTTAATCAGTCTGAATGCAACCTACTCTCCCTGTGCGAAATGAGACCCTGAGGGAGACTGATGACAGAAAAAACATCTTTAGCTCTTTCACACTATTCTTATAAGGGACTATGGTGGTATCACTGAAACAAGGGCAGGCTATGGGCTGCAAAGCATTGCTTGGGTTTCCCAAGGACTGGCCAGATGACAAAGTCTTGAAATAAAAGAGAGGGAGCAAAGTATGCATTTACTCTCCATTATGATGGCTCCTTCTTTGCTTTTCCATTTGTAACAATTTTTTGCTAAGATATGGACAGACTGCCTCTCCTTCTTCCCAGCTAATCCATGTCTTGTCAGGGGAATGATTCTAGGCAGCCACATTTGCAAGTTCCATCCATACCACACATTCCCAAGTTCCTTCATCCATTTCCTTTCAAATGAAGCATGGGAGGCAGATTATAGGTGAAGCTGGAAAAGTTAATACCCAGAGGCCACAGCACTGCATATGAGAAGCCCAAGTCAAAACACAATGAACCTGAACAACAGGTGCACATGTGGATTTGGAATTCAAAATGTACCAAGATATACCAGACAGGAAAAAAGGCTTATATCTGTGTAAGGGATATGAAGTTGGGATAACACCTGGGAATTATTAGGAATATATTGGGACAAGTGAAACACTGGATTTCAGAAATAAAAGCAGTAAGTATAGCAGTGAAAAACTTACCTTTTGGTCAGACAGAATGAGCCCTAAGTCTAGATCTTCTCTGCTCTTCACATCTGTTCTTGTAATTTAACCATTGCTATCAAAAATGAACGTTATTCTTTTTTTAAAAAAATCTCTATATAGAAACAAAAAGGAACATCTAAAACCCTAGCGTCTTGATGTATACCAACTGCCAGTCCAGTGTAGTGGTTAGTTAACCTTTCTCTAAACTCATGCCCTTTATGTTTTGAACTACAACACCCATCAGTCTCATCCAGCACAACCAATGGTCAAAGATTATGGGAGCCATAGTCTAAAATATGTGGAGGGTATTAAATTTATATGGAATGGTAGAAAACCAAGGATAAAAACCAAATATTTAAAAGATGTGAAGGAGAAGGGGGGCCTGAATTTACCAGATCTAAAAATCTATTATGAAGCTTCAGCAATTTGTTGGGCCCGTGAATGGATAAAGCTAGACAATGAAAGACTACTGAGCCTTGAGGGTTTCAACAACTATTTTGGTTGGCATGCAGACCTATGGTATGACAAGCATAAAGTTAATAAAGAATATATGGATCACTACGTAAGGAAGGCGGTTCTTCAAGTTTGGTTGAGAGTTAGGAATAAGATTTATTTGAAGGTACCATATTGGGTTTCACCACACGAGGCCTTTTACAGATTGGAAAAAATCAAGATGAAAGAGTGGTTGTCATATGGAGATATAGTTAAAAAACAAAAAAGAGGGAACACGATAGAATTGAAGAGTAGAGAAGAACTGATGCAGGAAGGATACAACTCTCATTGGTTTTTATATGGTCAAATATGTGCCAAGTTTAGGCTAGACATGAAAGTGAGAGGAGTTTCCTTAGAAGATAATGACTTAGATAAAGTACTGAAAGCAAATGAGAGAGGACAGTTAAGTAAGATTTATAGAATTTTGTTTAATTTAGAGATGGAAAAAGAAGTAATTAAAGATAATATGTTACGATGGGCACAGGACCTGGGTAAACCCTTACCATTAGATTATTGGGAGAAAGCGTGGAGGCTTAACCTGAAATTCAACAAAAGTAATAATCTGAAAGAGAATTACATAAAAATTTTCTATAGATGGTACTTAACCCCAGTAAAAATTGCAAAAATGAAAAAAAGTAAAACACCAGCCAAGTGTTGGAAATGTTCAAAAATAGGCTCCTTCTTCCACTGTTGGTGGAAATGTAAGGAAGCCCAGAAATTTTGGGTGCAAGTTCATGATAAGATGGTTAGCTGTTTGAAAACCAGGTTTCCGATTACAGCTGAAATATTTCTATTAAATATGTTCAATGATATAGATGAGAAGGTGAGAAAAGAACACTGGAGAGTCATCTGTTATATGGTTTATGCAGCGAGAATCGTGTTTGCTAAGATGTGGAAAGATTCAGCCATACCAACAATAGAAGATTGGATCAACAAATTATATGATCTGGCCGAAATGGATAAGCTCACATTAAAATTGGCAAATCAGAGTAAAGAGAAGTTTAGAGAGGAATGGGATATTGTAAACCCTATATGGGAAGAACAATGGGGGAAGCTGGCATTAATCAGTTTATACGAATGATTAGAATAGATGGGCTTATGATTTGGTGTTGATCTGTTTTGAATAAGTAATAGGACTGGATAAGGATAAAATGCAAAAAAGAGTATTTGTTAAGAAAAACATTATGGTTTAGCAGGAGGATATAAATATGAAAGTAAGTATGCTCAGCTGGTAAGTGAGAGGAAGTTAAAGAGTGATAGAGTTACATGTATAGGAATGGATGTTGCCACTAAGATGTTAGATCTAGAAGGATATGATAAGTAAATCTAGTGATATATAAGAATTTTTAAGTATTTTTGTAATCCTAGCATAAGATTATGTGTGTGGCTTAGAATGTAGTGTGTATTTGTGTTCATGGATTTAATTATATGTTAGCTCATACTTTATTTGTAAGAAGAGCTAATGTTGATATTGTATTGTACTGAGTGTATGTTGTATTTATGTGATTTTGTATGTCTTTTTTATGTGAATTCAATAAATTTTATTTTTAATAATAAAAAAAAAATAAAATATGTGGAGGGTACCAAATGTGGAAGGCTGGAGTAACATGTTAGACTATGGCTGGGACAAATCATGGTGAACACTCTGAGTTCCTTGGAGAAAGAGCAGGATATAAATTAATAAAGAAATATTATAATATAATCCTCATCCATGCCACTTTAGGATTAAAAGAAAAAAGGAGGCCATTTGACAGACTAACAGTGTAGAAAATGACATCAATGAAACATAGGATGTGGCTTCATATGGAATGAGCAATCACAAGTCACATGCTGTATTCTGTCCACAATTTACTAACAATATAGCTGTGAAGTAAACAACGTAACTGTGCAGCAGATCATTGTTTAACCAGTCTCTTGCAAACTGTCAACATCAGTAAACAATGACATTGCGAGCTTTTTTCAAACTAGGGATGAGACGAATCCAGAATTTTTCTAATCTGAACCCGGATCCGAACCCTTAGAAGGTTCTGGGAATCCACGAATCTCATGAATCTCGAAGCTTTCAAATCCTTTTTTTAAAAAGTGTTTAAAAAGCAAGAGAAAAAAAGCACTTCTATTGAAAAGTGCTTTTGAAGCAGAAATAAATAAATAGATAAATAATGGTTTTCACTTTCAGGAAAACTTTCAGGATCCCTGGATCACCCCGGCCCTGGCAGGAGAAGAGCCGTTGGTGGGTGGGAAAAGAGTGAAGAGCATGGGATCGCACTCCCTGCAAGATTCTCATGTCTGCCCAGGGTAGAATCGGGCCAGCAGTGGGCAGGAAAACAGCAGGGAGCATGGGATCGCGCTCCTCACAAGCTTTTCCCGCCTCCTCGGGGCAGGATTGGGCTGGCAGTGGGCGGGAAAAGAGTGGGAAGTGCAGGATCGCACTCCTCACAAGCTTTTCCTGCCTCCTCGGGGCAGGATTGGGCTGGCAGTGGACAGGAAAAGGGTGGGGAGTGCAGGATCACGCTCCTCACAAGCTCTTCACGCCCGTCTGGGGCAGGATCCGGCTGGCAGTGGATGGGAAAAGAGCAGAGAGCACAAGATCCTGCTCCCTGCTACCTTCTCCTGCCCGCCACCAGCAGGATTCAAAAGATTTGGTTCGCTTATTTTGGCAGGGGGATTGGATCCCCAAATCACAAATCCTTGCCCAGGATTCAAGAATTTGATTGGCCCATCCCTATCAAAAACACTCTTCGGAGTGATATATACATTCTTGCTGTGTGTCTTCACATTGTTTCTGAGTTACAGTGACACTTTTGTAAAGTATCTTGGCAAAATTTATTCAGAGGTTTGTCATTGCTTTCCTCTGAGGCTGAGACTTGCCCTAGAGACTTGCCACTGGTCTTCCACAGCTCAGTAGGGATTCAAACCCTGGTCTCCTAGAGTTCCTGTCCAGTGCTCACACTACACAGTGCTGGCTCTTGAAACATACATCCATACAGGGATACGGGTAAAGAGAAGCAGAACAGAATGCTGTTGGTGAATTAAAAGTGTGTTTATGTACTTTTAACTTTAGATAGATAGAGACATAGATACAGAATTTTCAAAATATAAATACAGAAACTTTCAATGTGTGAAAAGAGAACCTTCTAATTAACCAGCAATGCCATTCTACTTCCCTTTGCCCATGCACAACAGCAGTACCTTTTCTATTGTCAACCCATATTTAGCCTCTGCAAGGCTAGGTCAAGGTATTTGAAGACCTGGGGCAGTTCCAAAAGCAGAGCTCCCATGTGGGAGTTTCCCTTTAAGAGCTGGTGTGGCACTGGGCATCCTCCTGCTTGGCTCCTAGCTGGTGCAAAGCAGGCCAGAGTCTCAGAGGCTATAATGGCAGTGCCCCACCCACCTTTTCACTTGCTCAGCACCTGGAAAATGGGACCAGGGTAGTGATTAAAGTTTACCAGCTCTTGGAGAGGGGGAGAGAGAGAGAGAGAGAGACCTACAACCCCCCTTTCTCCTGAAGCTTTTCTTCCTTGGCAGCATCACAATGTGTGAATCTCTCTGTGAGTGTGGCAGTAGCAGCAACAATAATGCCCCCTCCTCCAACCACTGACAGCTCTGAAGCAATGCTCAGAAGCATTTGTTCCAAGTGCACTATTAATAAGCCAGCCCCGTGCATCTGGTTAACCTGCCCCAGCTGAAAAGTATGCATTGGTTCTACAGCAGCAGCATGCTGATGGGCAAGCAGGTCTGGTGCTAAACATCCTGCACCACAGCTCAGTTGCATAACAGTTACCGTGTGTGTACTCATTTCTCAAGAAGCTAAACCACAGAAAACACAGTGGGTACTGGAGGCAATCCAGCCTCAGCACAGGGGCCTTTCTAATGCTAAGATGTCTTGCAGCAGGCTGCCACAAATGCAACTACCACATTTTACCATTTTCTTTCCCCTGTGCTGCACTAAATGACACAGACCACCTAAGATGTTTCATGTAAATTGGGTGTTGTTTGCTTCCTTGTAAAAATAAAACTTGGCATAATATCAAGAGACTAGTAATTTCACAAGCTGTCAGATCCTATAGCCCATTAAGCAGAGTATTTTAATACTGAGACGGAAGCATTCTGGAGCTAGCCATACAACAAGGGACCCTTTCACATTGCACAATTATAGCACTATGATTCCACTTTGATTGCCATGGTTTCATCCTATAGCATCTTGGGATTTGCAGTTTGCAGGGCGTATTAAAAATTCTAAAACAAAGCTCCCTCACCAAATTGTGAACACCACAATTTCACTGCATCCTACTATGGCAGTCAAAATAGATTCACACTGCTACAACTGTGCAGTGTGAAAGGTCCCAGACTGGACACCATGTGGCCCTCCACGTGTTGTGAATTGTAACTGTTATCACACTGCATCATTACTAGGCAGACTGCACTCGACAACATCTGGAGGGCCGCATGCTTGCCAGCCTGGCATCTAACATCTCACTGTTGTATTACTATTACTATTACACTGTTGTCCTTACTATTGTATCAGCAAGGCCTTGAGACTTGTTGGCAGAACATAAGTGTGCAATGGTGGTACCTGATTTCTGTCCTCTGGAACACTAAGATCCCTGCTTGATCTCAGAAAGCCATCCCATAGAGATGCCTCCTCAGCAAAATAAAAAAAAGAAGCTCCTATTTATTGGAAGAAATACACTGTGATGTAAAATAGGATAGAAATCTCTAATTCTGTCACACTGAGTTCTGCAGCTTCTACAAAGATGCCTCCTTTTTAAACTAGGAGTGGAGTGGAAAATTATGCAACTCTCCAGTGCTGTTAGACTGCAGTTCAACTGCCAGCATCCCTAGGCAGCGTAATCAACGGTTAGGACACCTGCATGATTGTCATCATCTGTTCCAAGAGGCTCAGATCTGGAGAAAGATGAAGTGATATTAGTCACCCCAAGAGTATGCACTGGAGGATGGAAGAAAGTAAAAAAAAAAAAAAAAAGTGAAGGACAGCCTAGGAAACCTGAGGAGGCTGGTTTTCTTCTCTCTTTCTCTCCTCCCACTGGCCATGCATTGTATGCATATTCAGTGGCAGCTGGCCTGTACCATCATTTTCAACAAGACAGGCAAACAACTATTTGGATGGAAAGGCACCTGCAGGGCTTCACATGCCTGTTGAAACTGGTGGTATGCCAGGATTTCTCTTCCCATTGGTATGTTCTATTCCTTTCCCCCAAATTTGTCCCTGAATAATTAGATACTCTATGAAACACAGAATAAGGTGTTTCCACTGCTCCTAAAAACTTTTAGAGCAGTGCTACTGAAAGTGGTGATCAGTGGACTTGTGCTGGCCTGCAAGTCATCACTTGCGAGTGTGCAGAGAGTTTCCAGGAAAGAAAGGAACAATTGTAGCCAATGGACACAAGTGTGGTGCTGATCCCTGGCACACTGGCAAAAAAACCCCCAAAAACACCTACTTGCCCCCTTATCAGTTAGCTTAAGAAGCTCTGATACTGCAGATAGAAGAAATGTGAGAGAAAAGGAAGATGTAGATGAGAAAGAGGAAGAAACACTGAAAGATCAAAGATGTCAGGAAGAAGTGGCAATGTGTCAGTATGGTGGTAAATCAGTTGTGGGTTTTAGTCTGGACTTTAAAGGAGCTGTTCAAGGTTTTGAACCCTAATACACATACACACTTCCATAGACCTAGCACCTTGGAAAAGTCAGTTAAATTTTAGACTGAAACCTACAGCTGATTGACTGCTCCATGGTCATGGAATCTCTCATGATCACATGAGGTAAACAAATGAACAGACCCCCCACCATGTTACAAAGTCAGGCTTTCATCTGCGACTTCTGGGTTTCATGTCACAACTTTAGCATGGTTTCATAATGTCATCTTCAGTAAACCACCTTCTCTCAGACTCAGCTGTGGGGATAGGAATAGGTAACCCTGAGCTACCACAGAATGACTGTAAAGTTAAAACTCAGTGCTGATTGTAACGTTATCTGTAAATTTAAACACAAGGAGTAGTAGAATGGTTAGATTGTTTTAAAACTAAGAGCTCGTGTGGTATCACGGTCAGAGTGCTTGACTGTGACTTGGGTTCAATTTGCCACTGAGCCATGAAGCAAAATGAGTTAACATGGCACAGTGACATTTTGCCAAAGATACACTGTCAGAGCTTCTCTCTCTCTCAGTCTCAGCTTGACCTACCTGACGTTGGAAAAATAAAATTGGAAGGAATGGTGCATTGTTTACTACCCCGAGCTCACTGGAGAAAAGGTGGGGATATGAACAGAAAAACTGCTGGTCATAATAAAATGGGATTTGACAAATTCATGGATTGCAGATCTATCACCAACAGTTACACAGAACCTTTAGATGCAGGGAGGAAACATAACAGTGAATACCAATTAATAAAGAACAACAGCATCAGAGTGTAACTGGCTACAAGAGGTTCTGGCTTGTCAGTATTGGGAGGATGATACTGGAGTAGACGCACCTATGGTCTGTCATAGCTTAGAAAAATTACTTTTTTTGAACTATAACTCATGACTGGAGGATTCCGGGAGTTGTGGTACAAGCAAGCTTACTCAGTGCACCAGCTTGGAGATTGAGTTTCCAGCCTAAATGTGGCATTTGGAATGAAGGAAGGGAGAGAAGGAGAAGGATGGACCTGAGACCCTACATGTAGTTCTGCTCATGGAGTTCCATGTCCTCCCACTGCCTGTCAGCTGCCAATTCCTGGGAGAGGCCTCTGCTGCTCCTTCTTACCTGTGTGTGGCAGCGGTTGCAGGGGAGGTATCAATCCATATAGAAGCAGCCCAGCTGGGGAGGAGAAATGAGCGTGCACTCTCAAACCGAGTGCACCTGCCTTTTCTTTTCTCCAGGACTTCACAGCAACTTGTTCTTCGTGGTCTGAATACTTTCCGCTCCTTCCCCTTCCCACTGGAAAGAAGGAGCAGCTCTTTCCAGGTCTGGATGGTTGGAGGTTTTTCTGGATGGAACTGCAAGGGCAAAAGAATATACCTCTGTGGTCCATCTAGTAAGAAACTTATACTGGTGCAAAGGCCCAACAGGATATGGCTACTGTCTGTCTTACCCAGTAGCAAAGGCTGGTTTCCATATCAGTAGAGAAACTATCCAAGGTGCTGAAATCTATCTCCACAAAAGTGCCTTTAAGGCTCAGACTAAGTCCCTGAATGGATTCACAGACATGGGAAGGGGTAGGAGACCCACAGGCTGCCACTGGTTTTACGTTCTTTTGTTTATTATCTTGTTTTGGCTACAAGACACCAGAAACCCCAATCAAGAGCACCAAGTGCTACTGTTTAAGCAATTTCAATTTTGCATTTAATTCTCACAGCAATAGAACAGCATTTTTCACAGGTTCAATTCCAGCAGCTGTCAGAGAAAAATATTCTCACAACTGCAATCTGGAACAGATGTTTAAAGTCATCAAATGAAATCAGACCAGAGGTCACACAGGTGGAAGAATACCTCTCCACAGCACACAAATACAAACCACACTCACCTAGGAGCTTCCAGAACTGCCAGCAGGGAAATGAGTCATTTTTGTAGTCAGAGAGCAACAGGAAATCTATGTTCCTTCTGTTAACATCACCTCCTGGCCATGGCTACCAAGTGAGCTGAATACAGGTTTTGCTGTGGTGCTACTTCCAAAGCTTTAGTCAGGCTGTCTCACAAGGGGGGTGGGGTGGAATGGTAGAAACAGAAGTAACCTCAGTTGACTGCAGAGATGGGGCAAACTTTCTTGAATGCAGAATTTAGAAAGAAGAGTTTTGTGGGTCATGATCCTCTGGCTTTGCTTATTGCATAGAGGAAAGGGATCTGTCACACACACACTCTGTCACACAGATGGTAAGCCTTCCAACCCAACACCAATCTGCATTCTGAGAGCCTATGCAATTTCCTCTGCCATCCTATCACCAGCCAGGCCTGCTAAGCCCTCAGTTCTCTCACTGCAGATGCTTTCTTGAAGCAAAAAGTATAATCATCCCATCCTACATCATGTCTGATTTGCAGCCAGAACCTCCATATTATTGCACTTCATAAGCAACATTGCCTTGGCCACATTATGACTTTCTACTGCCCTGGAAGATTTTGGCAAATAATAAGGATTACCTTGAAGGCCCAATGCCAGTTATTCATCTACCCCTTTCCAAATGTGCTTTTCTACTCTTCTGTTGGGAAATGTTGACATGTCTTTGGAATGATCACTGTGGGAATGTTTCCTGATATAGGATCGTTCTGCTTTCTTCACAGGGTCACCACAGGACAAATTCTGACCTCTCATCTATACTTTGGCCTCCAGAGAATTACTTTAATTTTAACCAGACATTTCTCATCTCTTTTCAGCTTTCCTTCTGTTTACAGCCCAGTAGCATTCTTGTTGCTTTATTACTATAGATGACAGATCCTTTACTCATACAACGATAAGTGCAGTGGGAAAAAAAGAGGCAGAGGAGCATTTTACAAACTCTTCTGTCCAGTTTTAAAGTATTCATGATAGTTTTAAAGTATTCACAGTAATTTTTCATCTGCCTAGCAAGATCTATTGCAGGAGTTAAGAACCTCAGAGTCAGGAGGTGAATCGACCCACTTGAAAGTCCCAATCCAGCAATCTGAGCTTTGCCAGCTGGCTACTTCCCTCTTCCACGTGATATCATTATTTAAGGTTTTCTTCTCCCCCAGCTTCTGTACAAGCATTGCTCCATTCTAAAAGAGTAAAATGTCACTCCTAAGCCTTGTTAGCCTACAAAAATGCCCTAAAGCACCAGATCCTGTCTGATCTTGGAAGCTAAGCAGGGTCAGCCCTAGTTAGTATTTAGATGCAAAATCAATACCAGGTGCTGTATGCTATTCCAAAGGAAAGAACTGGCAAACCACCTCTGAGTATTCCATGCCTAAGAAAACTCTGTGAAATTCATAGGGTCAACAAAAGTTGATAGGTGATTTGACACACACACAAGGCCTGTTCACTAGCAATAAAAGATTTTTAAAAAATGTCTAGCATTTTTGTTTCTATGTCTTTTGCCTTTGGTTGCATCAACCATGGAATGTGATCCTACAAACTATTCTGAAACTGACTTTGACCCTTGGGCTGAAAAACATCTCCTAGAGTATTAATTCCCACAGCAAGATCATCATGATTTTATTTTATTTTATTTTATTTTGCTCTTTAAAGCACAAGGAAAAGAAGGAGACAATATTACAGATGAATTGATTCAATCAAGGAAGCCACGGCCATCTTGAGTTTGCAAGACCTGAGCAGGTTTGATGTTCAGGGCTCTTGGAATTCCTTCATTCACAGGGTCTCCATGAGTCTAAACTGACTTGTTGGCAAATAATAAAACAAAACCCCATGCAATTTAAGCTAGTATTTCATTGTCAAAGAGTAACTCCCAAAGCAAGCATCATGTATATCTATAGGATGCTGTTAAAACTGTTACTCTCTTAGGTTTCACTAATGGGTACTTAAAATTATATTTTTAAATTGTAGGTGTACTCCTAAAAATGTAACATATCTGTATGTGTGAGTGCAAAAAAAAATACAAAAAGCTAGGGTTGTTCATAGGTCGCTATGCTGCATGATCACACAGTAGAAAATATGCATTTGCAACCATGTCAGGTGCAAAGAGGTCCTAAGGAATACCTTTTCCTGGAAGCATCTTTGCTTGTGATCTGCTTTGTTAGTTCTAGCCCCTGCAATGAAAACAGAATACCCTTGGCTCACCCTGCATGCACAGGAAGGGGCCATTTCATAACTTAGCTATGAAGTGTGAATTGGTGCTGATTTGGAATTCTGTGTACACAGACTCAGACAGACGCACCAATGAACATAGTGGGAATATACTCTGAAATACATCAAACTGAGTCTACTGGGAGGGGAAAGATTACAATCCCCTCCTCTCCTCTTCCCTGCTGATTGTGTGTGAACAGCTTTTGCACTTTGGATTCCGTTTGCATCAATGGAAGGAAGCTGAGGACAAAGCGGGAAAATGGGACGAGGAGAGAGAAGCTGTGACATTTTAAAAGCAGCTAAAAAAGAGGATAACAGAGGATTAATCGGGATGCCCCCTGTTAAATTAGGACAATTGGAGAGCATGCCAGCATGGTGTAGAGGTTTGAATGTTGGGCCAGGATGCTGGGAGATCAGGATTCAAATCCCTTCTCAGCCCTGGGTAATTGAGTAACTTTGGGTAAGTCACACTATCGCACCCTAAGAGGGTGACAATGGCAAACCTTTTCTGGATAAATCTGGCCAAGAAAATCCTATGACAGGGTTGCCATGATTGGAGTTAACATGAAGGTACATAACAACCAAAACAAATCAGTTTAAAATAAAAGCAAGAATGAGGTGCTTCTTTAGATCCATTACCAGTTGCATAGGGACAGGGGGGTGATGGAGGCAGTTCGCCCCCGGCAGCAATGTTTTTGGAGCATCCCAGCTCATAGCCATGCCCCTGTGCTCCGCAGCCACACCTCCACACACTGTGGCCATGCCCCCACACACCACAGCCATGCCCCACACACCACAGCCACACCCCCGCACTGTAACCCCACCCCCTCTCCATGCGCTCCAAGCTTTGCCGCTGTCCATTGCACATCCATAGTCTGATTTCCTAGATTCAACTAGGGATGACAGAATCTGCCACTTTATTTTCTCTCATATTCAGTTTATAACAATTTAGAGGTCTTTTCCATCAAATGTCTGAAGAAACTTGAAAACTGTGGTAACTAAATTCTTTGCCATCTGAACTAGCGCACTACCCAAATACACAAAATATAGGATATCCCTTGCATGGAGATCATGTTCTATCTGACTCTCCATAGCTTTAAAGATAAGGAATCAGGGAAAAGATAAGAAGTCAGGGGTGGGAAAAAAATGTGACAACCCTAATAAAGCACCACAAACATGTTTGTTTTAGTACACAAGACTCAAAGCCAGACCTAAGCACTCAAAGCACTCTGTTTGGCCACACAAATCATTTTCATTTACTCCAATATCCAAATTTTTAAAGTTTTGTCTTCTTTCTATGTGGTTTGCAAATATTGGAGGTTCTGTTTTAAAAGAACCGAATGAAATCCTCACACTTTCCCAGTTACAACTTCTCAAAGTATTCAACGGCCTTCTCACTGTTTTTGTTATTCTCAATTGTTTTATACCTTCAACTCGTTTCTGATATATGGCAACCCTATCACGGGTTTTCTTGCCAAGATTTGTACAGAGGGAGGTTAGCCTTTGCCTTTCCTTGAGGTTGAGAGAGTGTGACTTGCCCAGTATTACCCAGTAGGTTTCCATGGCCAAGCGACAAATTGAACCTTGGTCTCCAGAGTCTTAGACCGATGCTCAAATCATTATATCATGTTGGCTTTCTTTTGTCATATTTTGGTCCTAGGTTCAAAGGCTGGCAGGTTAAATAGTGACAAATTTTTATGTTGATTTCAAAAATCTTACTTCTCTCCAGTAATCTTAAGGCAGTGTACAGGGCCTCCTCTTTATTACAGTCATCCCTCCACATTTGCTAGGGTTAGGGGCACAGAGCCCCTGTGAAAGTGGAAAACCGTAAATAACTCTAGGCCCTCACAAACCATATTTAAAACACAAAAAAGTATGATCACCATATTCAACCCACTATGGATCCCTTTGAGGCATCAGGGTTCCTTCACAAGGCAGAAGTGGGTGGCTGGTGGAGCTTACTGCCACCTCTACCGCTGCCCCAAGCCATTTCTAAAAGGGACTTACAAGCCTCGTTTGCAGTTTCTCAGTCTCACGAGGCTTGCAGACCCCATTACAAATGGCATAGAGAAGCAGCAGAGGTGACATCAAATAATCTGTGAATAATCAAATCTGCAAAAAGTGAAACCCACAAATATGGAGGGCTGACTACTTTATTTTTGCAACAATCCTGCAAGATAAGTCAGAAGCCAATGTCACCCTACAGATATTTTGTTTCTGTATAAACATGATCTAGATTTCTGAGTCCTCTTGACTCATAACTACCACATCACACTGTGCATCTTCCTAACTGACTCTACACCAACTTTGCAGATGAGAAGGGAAAGTTGATCAGTCCAACAGGGCAGCTTGAGTATGAAAATCTAGCAATATACTTACCCTGACCCATGTAAGTAGCCTGAAGGCATCAGATCCCAGTTGATTCTGGAAGCAAATCAGGGTCTGGACTGATTAGTACTTGGATAGGGGACCTCCAGGAAATGTCAGGAGATTCTATTTAGGAAGACAGCAATGGCAAACTACTCGTGATTGTTTCTTGCCTCAGAAAAACCCTATGAAATTTACGGGGTTGCCGTAAGTTGACAGGCCACTTGAAGGGACAAGTACACACTCACCTAGAAGGTAATTTAGCATGACTGACTGCAAAACCAACACCTACTGACAATTTCTGAATAAACAGAAACTTGCACAACAGGACTGTGCTACATGCCCACCACAAACAATGCAATGGCGCATCAGAACACATCAAAGGTAACCAATGGGCATAAGCAAATCCCTCCACCGGACCCAAACTCTGACTTCTGAGCTTGATATTTGCTCTCACGATCTCTCCTCTCAACAAAATGAGGAAGAGAGAGAGATCCACCTGCTATGCCAATAATAAACACACATAACTTATAGCCAAATTATAAATTATGTTAATGGGTGCTTCCTCTAGTCTGCTTAGTACAAAGCATGGGACTCCCTCCCCCGAAAAATCCTAAAGAACACATGCAGAGTGGCAGTGAGAAATCTAGGGGGCCTTTCACACTGCACAATTACAATGCTATCATTTGCACTTTAACTGTCATATGGAAATCATTCCTATAGTTCTGTCCTATAAAATCCTGATTTTTGCTTTTTCAGAAGGGGCCTTCAACATTCTCAGTGAGAGAGCTCTGTTGCTGCAGACCAAACTACAAACCCCAGGATCCCATAAGACGCAGTCATGGCAGTTAAAGTGGAATCATAAGTGCTGTAATTATGTTGTGTGAAAGGCTCCCAGGTCAGGAATGAGGCATAAAGAGAAAGAGTAAGCCCTTTCCCCTTAGGATACATTCTCACCAAACATCAACTCCCCTCTCCACAAAGAGACTAACTGCTGCAGAAAAGTTCTAGATATCTCCATCTCCCTCCACATACACATCTGCTGTTTGTCAAGAGAAAATAGGCCCAATGCTACACACACAATGGAAATAACATAAAACTATTATAAGGTTCACTTTGTTTCCTAGAAATCTCATCAGTTTTTGTGGGATTTCCTAACAAGTTTATCTGGGAAACAGCTTGGAAACATTCCATCTTTAGACTACAGTGCCCAGCATCCTTCAGCCAGGATATCCAGAGGCCAGTCTGCCTGGGAGATTCTGGGAATTGCCATTCAAGGCCCTAATCCATTTGTTAGTCCCAGGTAAAGTAGAATCCTTGAATCAATGGAGCTTACATAAGCGTCAACATTATGCAGTTCCCATTGATTCCATTGGCTAAGAGTTGGATTTAAACTTCTTCCTTATAATTTTGCCAAATTCTGGTACAGAACTGCAGTGTAAGGTTTTTCTCAAAGAAATGCACATGAAACATTTAACAGAAACATTGAAATTCTTTTCTTTCTGTAACACACAGACACAAATAGCCAACATGCCCGCAGTCTTTTCTTACATCCCACTTAGTTCTTCCCAGTCCTAGGACTAAGAAGGATGTTTTTCTTTTCTTTTCTTTTTTCCCAGAGCCTCTTCTTGTAATTAATTACTTCCCAATGCTTTTGCTGACAAACTGGACCACATACTCAGCAAAGCAAAGCAGCCAATGTGACTTCTTGCCAA
Organism: Ctenosaura bakeri; assembly: GCA_948474755.1. NCBI lineage: Eukaryota > Metazoa > Chordata > Lepidosauria > Squamata > Iguanidae > Ctenosaura > Ctenosaura bakeri. The sequence continues at coordinate 209,271 of CAOLHI010001105.1, read as the reverse complement.
TCCCATTGCAGGAATGAGGGCCAAAGGCTGCAGAAACAGAAGATCTCTTACTAATGGGTTACAGCAAGCCCTCCAACACCCATAGTGACTCTTTCAAGGCTAGGAGAATTAGCAAAGACAAACATTGTAGTGAATTTCTGAATTTTCTGCATCCTCTACCAATTAAGTTGCCACAGGGATTGGGGTTTGCCTGGGATTTTTTGTTTTGTTTTGTACTTTGCAACAAAATTCATTTTAGGACTTATGAGAAGGCTTTTAGAATAAATCCACCCCCCAACTATATATACAGCAAAACTTGAAAAACCACACAACATAATGAAATGGTAAGAAAAACTATAAAATCAGGTATCTAAACACAACTGTTAGACTCAGCTAGGATCAACAGAACTTACACAAGTGCTAACCTGAGAAACTTCCTTAGATTCATGGATCTATTTTAGTTGAGGCTAACAACTGGATTTAAGCCAGAATTAACAATTACAACCAGACAGCATCACCACAAGCACCCACTTCAGCTTGTTCACACTGTCACTCTCTCTGTCTTTGCTTTCCACTATCCATTCTCCTACTGGTACAAGGTCCCATTCTATGCAATGAACATGACCCCTGAGCAGAATGTTTTGGGCTGCCCCTCTGCCTTACCATCTCCAGGCAGGCTCTTGCACCTTGATGAGCTGCATGAGAGTTATGCAACAGGTAAAGATGCTCCCAGAAACAGCACATTTACAACATTTCAAGCATAACCTAAAAGTCTAAGTTGGATCTAGAGGCAGTAATGCATACCTACTTGAACCCAAGGGGAAAAGTTGTTCGTTAACAGCTTACTTTGCATGGGTTTCAGTGGGTCTACTCTAAATATGACCAAGTCTCAAAACCAGGGCCAACATGTGAAGCAGCAAGGGGTGACATAATAGGAGAAAAGAAAGAACTAGGAGGTCCTTTCATGGTTAAAACATTCCAGTCTCAGGACTGTTTATAATCATTTTGTTTCCCCCTGTAGGATACTCCATAATTTAATCTTGTCTTTTCCTATTGCTTCTCAGTTTTGTTGCAAAATCTCAGCTGAAACCTTGCTAGACGGGGAAAAGCTTAAAAGAGACTGTCCTGAGCTCTGAGGAAAATAACAAATAAATAAATAAATAGGCTGACTCCAAATTTTGGTACTGCTAGCAAAAAGGAGGCAGCTTATGTAAACATGCTTATGGAATAATCTGCAGCCAATAGAAGTTCAACAGCCCCAAGTAAAAGCACAGGGAGAAAACAAAGAGAAGGTATAAAGAAAACAAACCTGAAGATCATCAGTTTGAAAGGAATCAATCTGCACCCGGTGAGGCAATTATATCACTATCCAACATACTGTGTACGCAAGCCATAGTATACTCATGCTTGAAGGGAAATCGAGACTACTTATTAATTTTGGAAAGGTTGGACAGGGCTCTGCAGTGTGAAAGGGATCTGAAGAAGTTTCCATTGTTTTCCCCCCCCCCCCTTTTTGATCACAAACCCTTGTTTCATAACAACAGCAGAAACTACCGCCAGCATTGGAAACTGCTTAGACCAAGTTTAGAGAGTTCTCTCACCAAAGCAAACAACAGAAATATAGCCACAAAGCCCAATCTAACAGAGAGCCTCCAACCCAAGGTGGCTTCATGCCAGAAGACATATTTCTGCCTTGGGTCCCATACAGGAAGAAAGGCAGCACAGAAATTAACTAAAAAGAAAGAAAGAAAGAAGGAAAGATAGGAAATTTCCTTGAATAACCAGAATACCTGCTAAAGCAGAAATCAAAATAGTTTTTATAAAGAAGTTTGCTAGCTTCTTCCAGCACTCTTCTATTATACAAATATTTTAGCAGCTTCCTCTCTTCCTTCCTTTTTAAACCCAAGCATAAAAAAGGTTTGGCTCGTCTCAAATCCCACTGAGATAACAGTGTTTCTAGGAAGCTGTGTGCGTATCAGGGCTGATATCATACCATACCTTCCAGCACGCGTTCGCTGGGACTGCACTGTACTGACCCAAGGCTGTCCCCTAGACGACAAGGATATTGCCTCTGAGCACGTGCAGTGCGCCTCTCCTCTCTCAAAGTCAACCAGAGCCGCTCCCCACGCAATCCAGAATTGCAAAAGGGAGTTGCCAGATTAATTTGGAGTTTCCTGCGGATTCCGCCCGGGCACCTCCTGGTTGCTATCATTACAGAGAGAGGTTCCGCCTGCCTTCCCGATCCCCTTCGACTTTTATTTTGGTTCATTCATGAGTCGGAAAGGAGGTGGCCTTCCGTAGGGGCTGGAAAATCCCACCCGGCTCCCTCCCCCTCCTCTCTGCCTGGGGGAAAACTTGCACGGAAGGGGAGAAGGGCAAAGAGGGCGCGGAGCTGCAAAGCGCGGCGCAAAGAGAGGCGCAAGGCAACAGCAGCGACGAGGCAGGGTGGGGGACAGACTCTGAATCTGCACTAGACTGTTACAGTGTTATGATTCCACTTTCAACATCCTATGGGATCCTGGGGTTTGCAAAGCCCAAGACTCCACAGGATGTTGAAAGCGGAATCATAGCGCTATAGCCGTCTGGTGCGGAGACGCGCCGGCTGAAACTTGAGCGCGGCCAGACGCGTCCAAGCGGGAAGAGAGGCGATGGGAAGGGGGAGACGGGGCGAGGCGCTTGCCGATGGAGAGGGCGGCGTCTCCGTCGGTGCGGAGGGGAGGTACCTGGGGCTCAAGGCGACTGAACTCGCAGGGGACGAAGGGGAGCGGGGCGGCCACGGAGCGCACCGGTCCCTCGGAGCAGCGGGCCGCCTTTGAAAGGCTGGCCGCCCGTCCCGGCAACTGCGGTGGGCGGGCAGGCGGGAGGGGAAAGGGCGGGGACGCAGGGACCGCGGCTCCCCTCCTCCTCCCCTCCCCAGCGCAGCCTGGGCTTCCCCCTCCATCCCCCACTGCGGGGAAGGACGCGCCCGCACCTGCAGGTGGCTGTAGGCAAAGTCCCGACTGCGCCGGGGGAGAAGCGAGGCAGAGCTGCGGGCGCCCGGGAGCGAAGGAGCCGAGCCGCCAACAGAGCTTGGCCCGATGCCGCCGCCGCCCCTGTAGCAAGTAAACCCGCCTCCCTTGCGAAGAGCTTCCCAAACTTCCCGCGCAGCAGCCCGAGTAGGTCTCCTCGGAAGGAAGTCCCGCGGAGTCCCAATAGCGTGGGATATAAGATCACAGTCCCTCATCCAGCGGTTGGAAGGGGGAATAGCCCGTGGCTTTCCAGAAGTTGAGCGACCGCTCTCTCTCCGTTGAGCCTGCTGGGGAGGATAGGAACTGGAATCCAGCCATTTGGGCCACGGGTCCCCCAGCCCCATCATCCCCACCGTGGATGCCCTTTCAGTCCTTGAAGAGAGGGCTCTCTATGGTGGTGCTGAGCTGCGTTCTCTCCACCCCATCTCCCCTGAACCCAAGAAGCCAAGGAAATAAAATAACTTTTTTTAAAAAAAAAAAACACATGCGTTTGGACACCAAGGGGGAGGCAGTACAAAAAAAAAATCCTGTTGGAAGGACCCACCTTCGATCTAGCGCCGGCTACCCTGTTAGGCAGAGTGAGGCGCCATCCTCCGGCCGCAGGTGCCCTGGAGCGCGCAGGAAGGGGTTGGAGGACAGAGCTCTGTTGGCCCCCTGAACTGCCTTGTTGTTCTCAAGGGTGGCAGAGGAGGCACTGTCTCGTCCACCGTGCCGAACCTCCCTCCACAAACACATCTACACATCCTGCATAGCTCTGTCGGAGAGCCACGTGCTCTGCCTGCAGAAAGTCCTAGGTTCAGTCTGGGACAGCTCTCCAGGTAACACTGGGGGAAGCTCCTCCCTCAAAGCCTAGAGAGCCACCACCAGGCAGTGGGAACTCTGCCTAGGGGTGTTTTCTGATGCTCTGAATCTGAACTGCTCTGATTTTCAGGACCATCCCTCCCGTGAAACAGCTGCCTCTGCACGGTGTCATTACCATGAAAGAGCAGCAAAGTATTACTTTCTGACCACTGTGTTTTTATCATCAGGGATGGGGAAGAGGTACTGGTGAAATTTTCATAATGTGCACCCCCCATGCTTGATTTTATTCTATGTATTTATTTATTTATTGGTATCCCGCCTCTCCATATGGATCGAGGCGGTGAACAACTTACAAATAGCATGTATTTCGAAACATTTCTATACATGCCCCCAACAAGCTGGGTACTCATTTTACCGACCTACGAAAGGATGGAAGGCTGAGTCAACCTTGGAGCCTGGCAGGATTGAACTCACAACCTTGTGGCTTGCAGTACTGGCATTTAACCACTGCACCACCAGGCTATGCTGGCTGTGTAAGACAGCTTTCTATGTGTTTCTGAAGATAGTGAGATTCTGAAGGGCAGCCGCCTAGAAGAGGATTGTGCAGTGGCTTGTGGGGAGCAGCCCCCTTTTCATCATCTGTAAAAAAATGCTTTGATCTGCCTGGTTGTCGTTTGAAAAAATAAACTGGGAGGTTTCCAGAATGGTTCTCCCACCACCCTCACTCTTCCACTTGCCAAATGGACAGCAGTTCACTGCAGTCCCAACAGTGATAAAGGCAGCCATTGGAGTCGAACATATTCTCCATTCTGTGGATGCTGAGCTGTGTGGAGTGAACAGAGCATCCTTCTCTTTTCCAGCACTATCACTAACGTTCCCTTAATATATCTTTAGACAATTAAAAGGCTTCCTTTTCTACCATAAGGCTGTTCTCTCCTGGACAAAGATGGATTCTTCCTTTTCTTTGTTGAAATCTGATAAATGTCCAGTCTTACTGAAGCTACATTGAGGCCCGAGGTATTGCAGCAGAGAATAGAGGGCAATTAACTCAGTATAGAAACCTCATGCTTAAGCAGTATCAAAACCTGGCTTGACTGCTTCCATGGGCAGGCAAGTGCTGCTGTTGAGAATGAGACAGACAAGTATTTGAGAAAAAGAACATTGAGTCACGTTCCCATTCTGTTCTTATAAATAATGGAAATAAGTCGCCCTTCCTTTTTTTATTATCCTGATGAGGAAATGTGGATAAGATGCTCTGATCGTCAGGGCCATCCCTACCATGAGGGACAGAGAGGCAGCCATCTCAGGCAGTAAATTATGGGTATTGTGAAAGGGCACTGTTTGTTTTGGGGGGGGGGTTTAAATCATTGTGCTTGTACCATTAGGGGCAGGGAAGAGGTACTTGTGAAATTTTCTCAAAATAATTTAGCTGGCTTTAGTTACTTGGGTGACCTTAGGGAGTGCCACTACTTTGCCTTTCTTGGCAAAATGTCTTGGCTTGGTCCTGTGAATCACACTGTCCCAAGATGCTGACTTCTTCACTACTGGGCTTTGTTTGGCTAAGCTTGGACAGCACTGGAGAATGACTAATGCATCTTTGTAAAATTTACTCTGTTGGCGTATGTATGGACAGGAGCACACGTGAAGGCAAATATCATTTCAGGGTGTTCTTAGTTGAAAACTTGTTTTGTACAGTTACTCAAACCTTTTCACAAAATTGTTTCATAGAATGTTATTGGGAAGGGAACAGCGGATGTTAGCTTCTAGTAGAGTTTCATGTACTGCTTCGCGCATCTTTTGTCTTTTCTTTTCACACATACCCATATGCAAGTAATACAGGAAAGAAGAGCAAGCTGCACAGTGTCTTCCTCTCGGTAGCACTAGCTCATTTCTGCCTGGAATCCCATTTATAAGTGGATATATGGTCTTTCCCGCACTGGGTTTTTAAAACGGCGCAGAGCGTCCTTCAGAGAGGACGTCTACACCTGGGAGCGGACTGGGTCCGGACTACTTTGTGTAGTTCCGGACCTCAGCCCACTCTGGAATGACCCAAAGTGGTCGTTCAGTGTGCTTTTGAAAGACCGCTTAAAACAGATCTTTCAAAAGCATGGAGCGTGCCACTGCGTGGCCGCACTCTGGTGCAGATTTTCAGGCTCACACCAGTGCGAGCCTGCAGATCTGCTAAGGGCAGGCTTTAGGCTGGCGAGCTCCACCGGTTGGTGGAGAGCCTCCACCAACTGGAAGCCGCCATTTTCGTCCCCGGAGCAGTGCGGAGCAGTGGCCACAGACTGCTCCGGACCAGCCTGGACCCTCGCATGGAGCACACAGGTCCGGTGAGTACCGGCACTGGGTGATTCCCTCACCCAGTGCGGAAAAGGCCACAGAGTGCCTGCCACTCCTAGACAGGAGCTATGGTAGCCAGCTCCACTATCATTTTCTTCCAGTTTTGCTAGAATAAGGGCCATACTACATGTGATATATTCACTCCTAGCTTTAATGCGGCTGAGCTATTGTCCATGGAAATGTCCTACCCTGGATAACAGCAGGTGTGTGTGCGGAGTTTTCCTGCTCAGGACCAAAGCAGGGGGACAAAATTGTTTTTGTAGTTGTGTGCTTTCAAGTAATTTCTAATTTACGGTGAGCCTATGAGGAGGTGTTCTGGGGCTGAGAGTGTGTGATGCGCCCAAGGTCACCCAGTGGTTTCCCATGGAGAAGTGGCAAAATAACACTCAACACTCAAACCATTACACCATGCTGGCTCAAAAAGGGGACACGATACCCCTTCCCAATATGCCACAGTTCCAGTCCAGTTTTCTCTTTTTGTGCTGTCCGTTTATATGCTGTTGTTTAATTGAGTTTTTACTGGCAGGGATGAGGAAGATGTGCCTGTAGAAACCAAGGGACACAGGAGGCTGCCTTTTCTTGAGACAGACTATCAGTCCATCTAATCCAGTAGTGTTGACACTGAGTGGCAGCAGCTCTTAAGACTTTCAGGCAGGATTATTTCTTCTCCTTACCAGGAGATGATAGGGACTGAATTTTTGGCTCTTCTGCAAGAAAACCTTGTGCTCTGCAAACAGAGCTTGGAAAAAGTCACTTTTGGCCTACAGTCCCAAGAATCTCACAGTTAGCTTGTCTAGTGGCCAGATTGATTCTGGAAACTGTAGTTCAAAAGTTAACATTTCCAAATTCCAACATGAATAACTATGTTTATACTCAGATAAGTTCTCCCCTTCTGCTTCCATTCCCTAAACAGTTCTGCCCTGCAAAAGAGTGATCAAAGACCCCAGTTCATCCCACTGCACCCAGCAGGTGAACTGCCCATTCAGTAAAGCTTCACCATCATTAAAACAACATCAAGGTCCCTTTTTGTCAAATCCCAGACTCCCATCAGACATTACCTGAGTGGAGCCATAAAAAGAGACTAGTTAAAACTTTTAACATTATATGGGCAAACCTGTGTGTTTCAGCATCTCCCTTATCTTATGTTTATGGTACTATTTGTTTGCTTCTTTATGTGGTCATTTATAGCCCTATGATAAGATCAAGCACAAGGCAGGTTGCAACAAGACTGTGTAACTCAGTACAAAATTAAAAGCAAACCTAAGGTAATCTGGTACTAAACACAACATCATAAACAGCACATGATATGGGACAGAAAAACGTGGGGGCAAACCACAAAAGCTCTAATGTTCTGTAATAATTAAAATAAGAAGTCCTAGGACTGGGCCCCTGTGTGCAGAGCCCTCACGCTATCAGAGGACCATGCCGTTGCTTTCAATTGCATGCATACTGGAGGAGTCCTGACTTTGCAGAGGTAGCTGGCAGAAGAAGGAAGGAATACCTTCCAAGCAAGCTTTAAATTGGTTTTCAGAAGGACTGTCACTAGGCCTGGGTCCATCTAGTCCCCGTCCAAAATCTATTCCTCAAGTTCCAGTCTTTCTCTACATATATGGGGCGGGGGGGAGAGGGAGAGGGAGAGAGAGAGCTATTCCTATATGCAGATTTCCAGAACTTGGAAAGGTTGCTGTTTTGAACCACAACTCCCAGGTCATTGGCCATTCTGGTTGGGGGATTCTGGGAATTATAGTTCTGAAAGGCAACTCCTGAACCCCTAAATCTCATAAGTGCCTAGCAATACCCCAAAACATGGACAAGTGAAGAGTGAACAGGACTATACCACAACACAGAAGGAGCTCTTTCACTCAATCTAATTATAATACTGTGATTCTTTTTTAATTGTCATGGCTGCATCCTACAGAATTCTAGCTTGGTGAGGCACTAGGGGAGCTCTCCGGCTGAGAATTCTAAATTCCTTTCCCTAAACTGCAAACGACTGGGGTTCATTCACACAACACAATTATAACTGCAAGTTCCAGTTTATCTTCCAGGGGTGCATCCTATGGAATCCTGAGGTTTGTAGTTTGGTTTGGTACTAGCCAACATGGTGTAGTGATTTGAGTGTTGACCTATGACCCTGGAGACCAAGGTTGAATACCCTTTTTGGCCATGGAAACCCATTGGGTGACCTTGGGCATGTCATACACTCTCAGCCCCCAGAAAACTCAGTGATAGCTTTGCCTTAGGATCACCCTAAATTGGAAATACTTGGAGGCACATAACATCAACAACAAGGCACTAGGGGAGCTCTCCAGCAGAGAATTCAAAATGCCTCCCTTTAAACTACAAATCCCAGGATTCCATAGTATGTAATCAGGGCAGTTGATGTGGAATCATTCTGCTATAATATAATTGGTTGATGTGGATGGATTGCTGGATTCTGTAGCAGTTACAGTGAACTTATAGCACTATAATTGTGTGATGTAAAAGAGAACTGGGTGGTACTCTGTAATTGCTCTTCTCAGACTGATTCTGTGGCCATCTACCATACCAAATCTATCACACGTATGCCCACGACCTCCAGCATACCCTGATAGATAGATGGATGGATGGATGGATGGATGGATGGATGGATGGATAGGATAGATAGATAGATAGATAGATAGATAGATAGATAGATAGATAGATAGATAGATAGTTGTTCTGTGCCTTCAGTTCATTTCCAACTTATGGCAACTCTGAAATGAAACTGTCACGAGGTTTTCTTGAAAAGATTTGTTCAGAGGCTGAGAGAGTATGACCTGCCCAAGGTTACCCAGTGAATTTCCATGGCTGACTGAGGATTCAAGCGCTGGTCTCCAGAGTCATAGCTCAACGATCAAACTATTACACTATGCTGGCTCCCATTACATACACACCCATGTGTGTAAAGACTGCTGCCTAAATTTGACTGTACTACCAAATAATTTGGTGGTTACCACTAAAAAGGAAATGACATCAAATGCACTATTGTAGATCATTGTCATTCTCAATTTAGTTCCCTTCTGTTTGATATCAATAGTCAATATATTAATTTAAGTCAGTTGAAGTATATACAGTGCTCCCTCTTCTGGTATGAGCTTTGCAGACATGAATGCGAGGTTGCACAAAGTATCACTCCTATTATAGTCAATGGCCACTCATTGACTACAATGGGATGTAGGTCTCACATTTTTTGTTTTACACTGAGGGTCCTGGAATGGAACCCCAAAATATACATTGAGTGCAATGTATATATTAATAATATTAATCAAGCATGAGGGGATGGATTTTATTTGTTAATAATGAGTGAGAGGAAGTTTAATTACTTTAATAATATTTAATGGAGAATGACTTTAAATTCACATCAGCTATTTTTAAAATTTATTTTACATATATAAAGAAAAAAATTAAGTATTTTAAACTTCTTAACAAACTTAACCCCACCTCCCATGCAAGACACACAGAAAAAAAAAACACAGCCTTGACCTCTTGGCCAAATTGAAAAATAGACACCAGCACCCTTGTCAGTTGTGTCTTCCATGCTAATAGGGAGGTGGATCTGCCCTTAATTTTCATTGAGACTTTACAAGACTTGTCCAAGGTGCTGAACTCTATCTCCAACCTAGTTTCAGCACCTGGGAGAGCTCCTTTTATTCACTGCTTCCATTAACATGGAAACTACCGATTGCCACTGATCATCACAGTTACCCATCTCTGCTCTAAGCCATGAATTTCAATGGAACACGAGGATGATTTTGTTCAGAAAAGTCTTATCTGAGGAAACAGATAATGGGGTGTAAAAAGAAGAAGGGGATACTATAGAAAAAAGCAGAATCAAGATGGAGATAGCATAGGGAGGGGGGAAATGTGCCTCCTGAAGCACACTGCCAGTCTTCTAAAGCCCCTGAACCCTCTCTCATTTTTATTTTTTCATATAATTTTGGGTCATATTTATCTGAAAATTGTACCAGAGGAAGTCAAAACACACACACACAAAATAAAAATTCTCATGACCCTACCCCCTGTCAGCCATATATTGGTCAAAATAGTGACATGTAGTTGCATTTTTCAATCACCATTTAGGCTGAGATATCAACAACAACAACAACAAAAAGGTATATTTTGCACGCTGATGGGAAGGTGTGAGCTGTGCCCCCCCCGACAGTTGCTCATCCCTAACACAGAGTTAATAGCTTGCATGCATTACATATACACACATATATACACCCCCAAATTCTACTCAATATCACAATATTGTGGAGGAGGTAAATTTGAGTAGAATCACTGCAGTGGGTCTGAATTTAAAACCCTCCACCCCAGAAATCCTTGGTCTTTCCCCAGCACATTAGCTATCAGTGCACATAAGCTACATGCACCTTCTCCCTCTGCATCCCATTTGTGAACATAATGAGGCTTCTGTCAGCCAAACAACTCTCTAATGGGCTAGTAGGACCCCAATTCTGGTTGGAAATGGGGAGTCTACTGTGGGCCCTGTGAGGCAGGGGGAAATGGGGATCAGAATCAGCACAGTAGGTTGCATAAATGGCCTCTGGAATCCAGATACACTCTGTGGGTCATGCTTACTGATCCTTGGTATGCTGCCTGAAGACAAACACATATGCTGGACATATTCTGTCTGATTACCAATGTGTGTGTGTATTGTTGTTGTTGTTGTTTAATTCAAGTATATTTCATGTTTTCCAAAGTATCTATGCATTAATGTGGAAAAAAATACTCCTTTCTCTTGCAGACTCTCAGGGTGGGGGAGCCACACCATTAGGCAGAGTGAGATGCTTGCTTTAGGTGGAAGATTCTGGAGAGAAGAAGTGTTGGAGGACTAAGCTGTGAGTGCCATGGGACCTACCCTGTGGCTTGTTTGCAGCAAGGCAGGCCCCTGTGTTGAAAGAAGACTCATTTGCCAGTTCAGCCTAGTTCTATCCATTGAAGGAAGGTTGAGTGGGCTTCTTGTCCTTCATCTTAGGCAGCACATTGTGATCCCAAACTCTGTTGCATCATCACATCACTTAAGATTGTTTAGTCCATTCCCAGCAATAGAAAACCCAACCAGCTTGCACCATTGCTTTATTGCAGTGGTTATACAACCAGTCGTGTAGCGACAGAGGACGATGAGTGCAGTTTGCCCTGGGCAGCAATGTTTTTGGGGTGTCCCAGCTCATAGCCACACCCTGCACACCATGACCATGACCATGTCTCCTCCTGCCCCCCCTCCACACACTCCAAGCTCCACTGCTTTCTATAACTACTAGTGAACTATAAGTACCAGAATCCTTCACCTCTAGCCATACTTGCAGGGAATCCTGGAAGGAGAAGTCCAAAAATAATACTTAAGGAATCTAGGATTTAGGTTGAATGCTCTGTAGAGCACTCTTGCATCATTATACCACCCCAGCTATCTTGTGCTTAGTGGCCCAAGACAATTCATGTTTATCCATACCAAGTTCCCCACACACCTGAGATCAAGCCCTTCATATCTCTTGTGTTCATTTCCCACTCCATTCAGAAAGATTCTCTTACACCAAGCAGGAAATTGTGCCCCTGTCTACCATTGCTTAGCAGGGAGAGGTGGGGGAAGGATTTCAAGTCATTCTTAAACACAGAAGAGTTTTAAACTACAGAAGGCATTCAAGAGGAAAATCAATCTGGCTACTATCTATACTGCTTCTTTTCCTGGAAGGTATCCCTGCTGTAATAAGTTTTGTATAAAGAGACCGCTGCGGAATTGGAAACAGACTTCTTTGTAACAATACAGGATTCACTGACATCTCTCAACTGTTGTAAGAGTAGCCTTGGGAGTTGTGTGATAGTGCTTGGAGTCTTCCTGGAATACACAATGAGCTTTAAGTGCTGGGCGATCAGTTCTGGGAGAGATTATGGACCGTGGCTTCAAATTAATATAAGACAACATGGAAAACACAACACGTAAATTTTGTCTCACAGGGATAAAGCTTCTTGTCTTTCTCTGTCCCTTTTTTTCTTGTAATTCTGTCCTGTTCTTCTTGAACATGTACATAGAATCATAGAATCATAGAAATTCAGAGTTGGAAGAGACCACACAGGCCATCCAGTCCAACCCCCTGCCATGCAGGAACACCCTCAAATCAATCCCGACAGATGGCCATCAAGCCTCTGCTTAAAAACCTCCAAGGAAGGAGACTCCACTACACTCCGAGGCAGCATATTCCACTGCCGGACAGCCCTGACTGTCAGGAAGTTCTTCCTGAGGTTCAGGTGGAATCTCCTTTCCTGCAGCTTGAATCCATTGCTCCTTGTCCTGGTCTCTGGAGCAGCAGAAAACAAGTCCCCTCCTTCCTCTACGTGGCATCCCTTCAAATATTTAAACATGGCTATCATGTCCCCTCTTAACCTCCTCTTCTGCAGACTAAACATACCCAGCTCTCTAAGTCTATCCTCATAGGGCATGGCTTCCAGGCCTCTCACCATTTTGGTCGCCCTCCTCTGGACTTGCTCCAGCTTGTCAATATCCTTCTTGAATTGGGGTGCCCAGAACTGGACACAGTATTCAAGATGGGGTCTAACCAAAGCAGAGTAGAGTGGTACCAGTACCTCCCTCGATCTAGACACCATACTCCTATTGATGCAGCCAAGAATTGCATTGGCTTTCTTGGCTGCCGCATCACAATGCTGACTCATGTTCAGCTTGTGGTCTATGAAGACTCCTAGATCCCTTTCACACGTACTGCTATCCAGCCACGTGTCCCCCATCCTATATTTGTGGATTCCATTATTTCTGCCTAAGTGTAGGACCTTACATTTCTCTCTGTTGAATTTCATTTTGTTCGCCCTGGCCCAGCTCTCCAATCTATCCAGGTCATTTTGAATTTTGATCCTGTCCTCTGGCGTATTAGCAACCCCTTCCAATTTGGTGTCTTCTGCAAATTTGATGAGCATGCCCTCTATTTCTTCATCCAAGTCATTGATAAAAATATTGAACAGCACTGGGCCTAGGACAGAACCCTGTGGCACCCCGCTAGTCACTTCTCTCCAGGACGAAAAGCAGCCATTCGTGATCACCCTTTGGGTTCGGTCGGTCAACCAATTACAAATCCAACTAACGGTAGCCCTGTCCAGCCCACATTTTACTAGCTTCGTTGCAAGAATGTCATGGGGAACTTTGTCAAAGGCCTTACTGAAATCGAGATATGCTACATCCACAGCACTCCCTTCATCTATCAAGCTAGTAACTCTATCATAAAAAGAGATAAGATTAGTCTGGCATGACTTATTTTTGAGAAATCCATGTTGACTTCTCGTGATTACCGCGTTGCTTTCTAAATGATTAGAAACTGACTGCTTAATGATCTGCTCCAGGATCTTTCCGGGTACTGATGTCAGGCTGACTGGGCGATAATTATTTAGGTCCTCTTTTTTTCCCTTCTTGAAGATGGGGATAACATGTGCTCTCCTCCAATCTGCTGGAACTTCTCCTGTCCTCCAAGATTTCTCAAAAATTATAGCAAGCGGTTCCGAAATGACCTCTGCCAGCTCTTTTAATATCCTAGGATGCAATTCATCTGGCCCTGGAGACTTGAATTCATCCAGTGTGGCCAGGTATTCCTGTACCACCTCTCTACTTATTATGTGCCTCATTTCCTCTGCTTCCTCCCCTGCTCCCCAACCGCCAGTTGTACACTGTTCTTTCTCATTCCTTCCAAAGTAAAGACCAGCTATCCATGCTAGACTAGGGAAACCAGGCATTTCTAAGAGTTCACAGGAGACCCCCAAACCAAGTATCATAAAGTTAAAACACCAAATTTTGGGAACAGATGGGAATATAAACCTACCAACAGGATCTTTGGATACTGGTGTGCTATTAATTTTAACCTTTCTTGTTAGTTTTTGAAATGTCTTAATGTTTTGATTCCCTGCTGGTTTATAATATGATGATGTTTGTTTTCTAATAGCACTTTAATGTTATAGCTTATTGGCTTTTATCAGTATTGTTTGGATTGCTTGTAAGCAACCATGAACCTGCACTGGAGTCAAAAGCAGTATATTAAATAACCAAGTAAATAAATACATTAAATTGAGTATAGTAGTTAGAGGGGTGGACCAGGACTGGATTTAGATCCCTATGAAGGCCCTGTGACTGTCTACCAGCCTAGCCTACCTCAAAGGGTTATTGTGAGGATAAAATTGGGGAGAAGACACCTTGGGAAGAAAGGCATTAGTAGAAATGCAGACTCTGGCCTTGTGGAAACGCCTTGGAAATCTCAGTCTCCCACAGTAAGGTTTTTATGCATTCCTCTTTCTCATTAACCCAAGCTAGAGAATGGTCTTCCATGCCACATAAACATATGATAGCATAGTGTTATCAAAAATTTAGCCTTAAAATCATGTGGAAATATTACAAGGGCTGCCCTCCTGTCAGGCTAAATGAGTCAGTGTGGTCAAGTGGCAGCTGCTCAGGTGGCATAGAGGAGTGGTAACATGTTGGAGTTCAAAAGCTGTGGGTGCCGCAGAGCTTGTCCTCTGTCCCCTCAACTAGAATGTTGCTCCCAGGATGCTGGCCATTGCCAGTGCTGGGATAAGATTCAGCTGCTGCTCTGGCCAGGTTCTGTCCATGAAATGGGAGAAGACACCAGCTTGTCCTTCATCTTAGGCAGTAAGATGTTTTGGGTGGTGTCATTCAAGAGTTGAACAAATCTCTACTGTTAAATTTGTAAGGATACATTTTTGTTTCTTATTTTTTAAAAACTTTTTTTAAAATGTACCATGCTTTCTTTATAAAATAAGGCCAAAGAAGCTCCCTGCAAAAGTTGACAACATATATAAAAATGGTAAAGGAGAAAATCTATATGATTTACTTCAATCCACTTAAATCAATTGACAATGGAAAGCTTGCCATGACTTGAAAAATTCCTGTAATTGTTCAGTGATTTCTTGTTCACATTGACATGCTTCCAAATGATGTAACAGATAGCTCAGGAGATAGATTGTGTATTTACTAGAATGGAAGAACCACTGTCTCAATCCTTAAAATAAATCATCCTTTTTTCCCCTAGAAGTTTTCTATATTACTTTCTGGACCTCAACTCTTAGAAACTCCATGGCAAGAGGATTCTGGGAGGTATAGTCCAGAAAAGCATGGAAAGATTGCTACCATAAGCCTTAAAACAAATAACCTTTTTTCCACAGAGACTGGGAAGGTTACTTTATGTAACTACCTCTCAGCATGCCCTGAATAGAGGATTCTGGGAGTTGTCATCCAAAAAAGTAACATAGCCAAGCTCTAGGTTTTTCTCACACAGTTGGTATTTGTTTTTTTCACAATCATTTATTTTGTTCAACAGGTTTGTGCTCCTGAAGTATGGTGGAGGTCATAAGCCTTTCTCAAGCAAGATTTCTACCTGGAACATTTTCTCCTTATCTACAATCATGCAGTGTTTATAAAACAGTATGTTAGAATCTGGCAATCGAGAAAAAAAATAAGACTTCTCCCACTTATCTGACAGGTTAGGGACCAGAGCACTGTCAGAAAATGGAATTGGTTGAAAAGCAGAAGCCATGCACTGAAATATAGGGAGCATGAAGGACTTATGGAGACCCATTTCGGATAGACTGTGCACATGCTGCTTGCAAAATCTCTCAGCCAGCTTGGCACTCTTTTCCCCCCTCTCAGTTTGCTTTGCAAGCAGTGTAACACATGTGAGGAGTTCCAAGTGAGACTCCATAGACAAGAAAAACTGTTGAAAGGGTGGAACCTTTGTTAGATTAATGGAACTTGTCCTTAATTTGGAAGCATCACAACAGCAAGTCATCAGATAGCAGGGCATCAAAAGGCAGGGGCAAACCAGGGTCAAGTTGGCTTTCTTGGAAGCCTGCAGGACCAGCAGGTTTATCTTTCAAATAGGTAGCAGGGCTGCCTGCCCAGTTTAATATAAAAAGCAGAACTTTGGCTTGATAAATTATTTAATAAACAGTGAAATTGGAAAATTAATTCACTGCCATTGACACTAATTGTTGAAGTAATTTAATTGATTGTGTTCTCATTAATTCTCTTTTCTTTCCACTCCCAAAATACATACCCTTCACTCACTCTTCAAATGTCTTGTTTGTTAAGGGCCAATAAGCAGTGATTTACTTCAGCTAGAGGGCACCCATCCACTGCAATAAATGGGTAGTTAAATTAGCCAGTGAATTAAGAGTGAAGAATTCTTAACCAGAAATTTTTGAGTGTCTCTGATTGTCTGCAGAACATTTTTCTACACAACAGAATTTCTGCATTCTTACTGCCTCCCTGTTTCCAATCATGAAGTGTGGTCTACAGAGATCAGATACAACACATTTTTGCACATTGGATCCCAAACTCAGTCCATAACATCTTTAGTTTTAATTATCAGGTATTGAACAAGTCCACTCCTCTCTGTACCCATCCCACCTTAATGTTATAATTAACAGGAGGTGGGTAAAAATCAGAATGGGAAGAGAGTAGATGGGAAGAAGCTGAAAAGGGATGGCCTCGAGGAAAACTTTTCACTCAGTTATCCAAGTGCATAATGCTGTATAATACCATTGTACATTATATGAATTTCATAGGGTTTTCTTAGGCAAGGAATCCTCAGAGGTGGTTTTGTCAGTTCTTTCCTCTGAAATATAGCCAATAATACCTGGTATTCTTTGTCAGTCTCGTCCAAGTACTAACAACTACAACTACTAAGCCTTGCTTAGTTTCCAAGATCATGTGGGATCTGATGCATTTAGGTTAGTTAGGCTATTCCAGCCCTTTTATAACACCATATTCTACTGTTTGAGATGAGTGCCTCACTCTGACTAAGGGTAGAGATGGCTCTGTCTAAAAGAAGCATTAGAGATTTCTTACTGCCTCAGAAAATTGGTGCAAATAATGCTGAGAAATCAAAAGCAAAGAAACAACAACCATCCCACCAATAACCCTACAGTTTTGGGGAAGGACTTGAAGAATAATTTGCTGATGCAGTTCTAACTTTATAAAAGAAGAAAAAAGAAGAAGCTTGCCTCACTTACCACATAATTACTGCAGCAACCAGAGCAATGCAAGTAAAGGCAAATTAGCTGAACGTAAGCACAACTTGATGAGGGAAGAGTCAAAGTGGCAATTAAGCAGAAAACACACAAAATCCATTAAGGCCACATGTGTATCCATTGGCAGTGAGCAATTCCTCTTTCTATTCAGCCTGCACCGCAATCGTTAGCAATTTCACAGCCGTCTAATTCCTTTTGTCTAGTCATCATCAGCTTCATTGCTTATGAAGTACTAGGAAGTCTTCATGCAACATTTGGTCGTGCCTCATTATATTGTAAGCCAATCCACGGAAAATGAAGACTGAATGTCATCTGTGATAGGATTTTTCAGTCCCTCCTTGCAATTTAGATGCACCATCGTAAAATTCTGCCTGGTATCATTGTTTTCATTTTCATCATGATGCTTATATTATCCAGTTATAGAAGGCATCACATCCAGACAGAACCAGACAGAAATACTAGCAATAAAAGTTCTGGATGTAGTAGTTAGCATATTGTGCAGATGTCTTAAAGAACATTGGGACCATTTTATTTCCCCTCCCCCAGCTTCACATTTTCTCCCGCTAGAGCAATCTTCCCCAAGCCAGTGATATTCGGATGTATTAAACTACAGCCACCATCATCTAGACAGCTCCAAGCTGAAGGGCATCAGGTTGGACAAGTTTGTCCTACAGTCTCAGACAAGTGTGATTTTGAAATGGGAGAAGGCACAGTCTGCCTTTCAGATTTTAGGAAAATAGACTTGTATTGACATGGATAGTTTCATGGTGGCCAAAATACCTTGAGGAGTCCTAGAAAAGAAGCTAAATTGAATCTTATCATCCACACCTCCTACTGAGCAATTTTATTCAGTAGGGCTACACCTGATCCGAGGGTGAAGGAGGTGGTTTTCATGACCTCGTACTGGGGGCAGCAGGCTATTGATCCTGTTGCACCAAGTGGACATTTGGATTTCATAGTTTACCAGAATATTGCAGATGTGCTTTTCTCTAGGATACTGCATTCTATCCCTGTACCCACCTGACATGCTTAAACCTGATTTAGAGATGGTACATCTTATTTAAAAAAAAAAAATCTGATGGAAGTCAAACAATGACTTCAAACTATGGCTTCAAGACACTTGCAAATGTCTCCTCCTGCAGTGATGGGAAACTGTGCAGCTATTCCATAAAATTTGTACAACTTGCCAGACAACAATGTAGTTTTCAAGGAACTATGCAGCTTTCAGCACATAAAGCAAAATCATGCAGCTTTTAGCATGCAGAGGAAATCATGCAACATTAAAACCGACAAAGACTGCAGATTCAATCAGCCCAGGTTTCTTTTTCAGCTACGTAACATTTGAGTTGTGCAACATTCAAACCAGTAAAGGCTACAGCCTCAGTTGGTCTGAGTTTCTTTTCCTGCTATGTATAGGTTGTACAACATTTTGACCAGCAAAGGCTTCAGCCATGATGTTGAACCCTTCACAACATTGTTCGCATAGGACTATAGCATGCAATTTTGCACTTTTCCTGAGTACATAACAAAAAATGACATAAGCAGGTGGAGTTGGGCCAAGAAACAATAGTAGCTGGTCTAGAGTCTGGGCCAGAGAATTATCAAAATATAATTTTATAACTAGCAATCAGAGAGAGAGGAGGGGTCAGCTCTGGTTGATACTTGGAGGGGAGACTGTCAATGAACGTCAGGTGCTGTAGGCTCTGTTTCAGAGGAAGCAAGCATAGACCCATAGAATCATAGAGCTGGAAGAGACCCCAGGGGCCATCGAGTCCAACCCCCTGCCTTGGAGGAATACACCATCAAAGCATTCCTGAGAGATGGCCATCCAACCTCTGTTTAAAAACCTCCAAAGAAGGAGACTCCACCACACTCCAAGGCAGCATGTTCCACTGTTGAACTACGCTAACCATCAGGAAATACTTCCTAATGTTTAGATGGAATCTATTTTCCTGAAGTTTGAAGAAACTGCTCCATGTCCTAGTCTTTGGAGCAGCAGAAAACAGGCTTGAGTTATTCTCCATAAGACATCCCTTCAAATATTTAAACATATCTATCATGTTACCTCATAACCTTCTGACAAAACCACCTCTGAGTAATCCTATGAAATTTATGAGGTCACTATAACTCAACAGGCAACTTGAAGGTACAAGTACACACAAGATGCTGGACCACAGCCATCTCTCTCTGCCCTACTGTGGGACTTTAAAGAAGGATGTGGAAATTAAAACAGTTCATTATATTCTAAATGTACAGTGCTGTCATAAATAAATAAAAGCCAAGGGTGTTATCATCAATAAGTTTTTGTTGTATTATTCAGTAATGAAATGTAAACTGTCTGAGGAGAATTATTAATTATTATCATGTATAATTTAGCAGGCATCACTTGATAGGGTGCTAGTTTTACGGAGGTGTTCCATGTTGTAGAGTTAAAATCCAGGGGAAAGCAAAGTTCTGCCCAGACAGAAATGCGGGAGGTAAGTCCAACAAATAGAAACCATGCTGTGTCTGGAACAGTTTGTTTGATATAGCCAAGGACATTCATAATAAATTTAAGAAGAAGAGAAAGAGTGGGGTAAGCAGTTAGAAATACATCTCCCCTAGTCATTCCTTTGCTTGAGGACAAAATTACCAATTTTCAAGAGGTGTGGGGTTCCCTCTGGAGGGCATCAGTGGTAACTCCACACTACTCACAAAGTGCAGAATGCTTCATTGCTAGAATATAATGCAAGGGAAAGGTAGCAGAATAGTAAAAAAAAAAATCATCATTAATTAAAAAAAATTAAAAATGTAGTTAATCTTTGGGGTTTTTTATGAGGCTTTATGCTATGAATTTTTTAAGATGTCAGTAAAGGATCAAAGAATAAAAATACCTTTATAAAAGTCACATCATGACTCCTAAGATGAGGGAGAGAGGCCAGGGATACATCCACATTACACAGTGATGGGGCTTTGATACTGCTTTAACTGCCATAGCTCCTTCCTGTAGAATCCTGGGATCTGTAGTTTGGAGAGGGCCTGGAAATACTCTGCTAAAGAGTTCTAGTGTTCCAGCTCAGGGGAGTGGATCAGGGGAATGCCAAGTCTCTTCCCAAAGTACAAATGCCAGGACTCTGTAGGATTGGCATATGGTGTCAGACTGCTATAATTTTATGGTGTGGATACATCCTTGGGTTCCAAAAGTTTTCAGAAATATTCACATCAGTCTATTTCAGTGTGAAAAGAGGGAGGGGAATAAAAAGGGGGAAGTGCTAAGAATCTAACAGAACCTTTGAAACTAAGGCTTTTTCAGCACCTTACTTGCATTCCGTGACGTCCCAGTGTCATCTTGGCAGTGCCTTTGTCAGGATGGGAGCAGGTGCCAAATGCTCCCCTCCGCACCTGGCTGACTGCCAACAGATGCACTCGGGACATGCTCCTTCCTTCTGCAGTGCAGCCAGCTGCTTCCTGCACTGCACTGAGTAAGAAAATGTATAGATAGCACTTCTGCCCTTTTCACATGGTCCCAGCCAATGCGATCATTGCACAAAAGGGGCCAGATTTTTTTCTGGTAATAGTATAACATGCAATTGTGACAGCTGGAGATGCAACAGGAGTGGGATTTTGATGACATCATCGTGAAGTAGCGCACATCGCTGCCCGGCTTCAATGCATCCCCATGCCAGGATGGGGGCCACAGTGCAGAAATGAACTGATTTATTTTAGCATGCACTTTTGTCTTCATCATTGCATCTGAAAAATGATTTGATATGCAGAGAAGTTTTTTTAAAATAATTTTATTCACATTTCAACAAATAAACAATAATTTCTGCAATGTTTACATGTAATGTTATTCCTTCTTCCTTTCCTTTCTGGATTACAATTATTGATATTTCCTCTATTTATTATCCCATGTATCACAATAAAATGTTAATAATCTATGATTTGTTAGTTCCTGCTATATATCTCTACTTTACTTGTTACATGATATTTCATTAAGTGTTAACTGTATAATAATCGTTATCATGAAAAATGTATTACCCTCTGTCAACCCTCAACCCAAATCTGTAACAATCTTCCACTCTTTGTTAATATCCTCATCTGAATTCCCTTTCAATCTTTGTGTAAGTATGTCCGCATTTCTGTTTTCCATAAAAGCTGTCCGTCACTGTTCCATTGTGGGTGTAGTTTCATTTTTCCAAAGTCATGCATATTCAATACGGGCTGTCATCACCATGTACAATATAATTCTCCAATGTCTCTTAGCTGGCGTTCCATCTAGTGTATGTGTCATATTTAACAAATAAAATTCAGGTGTCATCCCGAATTGAATCTTCAAAATTGAACTTATTTTCTTATGTATTTCTTTCCAATATTTTTTTGCTCTAAGACATGACCACCACATATGAAATAGTGTACCAGAGTTCTCTTGACATTTCCAACATTGGCCTGTACCTGTCTTATAAATTGTCTTTAATTTTTCTGGTGTCATGTACCATCTATGAAATAATTTATAGTAGTTTTCTTTTAAATTTTGGGCAGCAGTGAATTTCTGTGTACGTTGCCAGCTCTGTTCCCACCATTCTAACTGTATTGAGTGTCCAACATTTTGTGCCCATTGTATCATTGCAGCTTTAACTGATACGCAGAGAAGTTTATGCTTTAAAAATCAGTCTCAAAGGTAATGCTAGATTCTTCCCCTTGCCCCAGTACATCCCCTTTTCCTCTTTTTAGGATTCAGATCTAACTGAAAGCCACATCTACTGAGATAGCAATATATGCTCTTACCTTCTTGACAGTACCTGGTGTTGCACGGCTCCTTAAAGATAGTAATAACCTTTTCCACATGGATAAAAGACATTATTTACCAGGTATGAGTTAGGGCCTTTCCCTCCACATAAGAATTACACCCCCAATTAAATTTTACTTCTGTACCCAAACTTCTTGCATTGCAGAGAATGAGACATTAAAAATCATTCACATCTTGAACTGTTCTATTTGCTGTGTTGCATTCTCTTGATAACTTTAGTCATTTCCACACTACACTGTTATAGTGCTATTACTCCACTTTCAACATCCTATGGAATCCTGGGGTTTGCAGTTTAGGGAGGGGCCTTTAGAATTCTCAGCCAGAGAGCTCTTGGGCCTCAGTAAACTACAAACCCCAGAATTCCACAGGATGTTGAAAGTGGAATAATAGCACTATAACAGTATAGGGCGGAAATTGCCTGCTTTTTTCCTCTGGATGCCTAAACTCTATTTCTAAATACTCAACTGAAGTTTTAAGTTGCTGCAATGCAACAAATTTGGGAGTGAAGGAAAATTTCATGGGGAAATAGAATTCTTATTGCGAGGCAATGATCTCACTTTTGCCCTTCCCCATTAGTTATACCCCTGTAATTCTTTCCCCATTGTTAGGGTAACCACACTTTGAAAAGCGAAAAAACGAGAATACCTTTAACCAATCAACTCCTTCAAACCACTGTTCACTATGACAACTCGCACTTTAAATACCCCTATTATATAAGCTGTGATCATTGTTACTAGAAATATTCCTAACCTGCATTGTATTTAAGAAACAACCATTTTAATTATGTTTAATAATACCAACAATTGATCTGGCCACCTCAGCAATGTCTCCACACAACCTGGGATTAGAAGCCTATCTCTCATGCTTGGTCATCCCCTACTCCAGTACTGCAGGTTTGCACAACAACCCTGTAAGGTGGGGTAGCAGAAGAGAAAATTGAAGGGGACCAAAAAGAAGACTTCTGGATAGTGAAAAGGAGAATGGCAGAGGATATTGAAAATGGGAGAGGTGGGGAGGTAAATATCTGGATATTGTGTAGGAGAGGGAAGATGCTCACAACCAATCCGTGCCATGTAGTAACTCCTCCTGAGCAAAGCCATTGTTACTACAATTCTCCTTTCACCTTTCCCTTCCTGCCTCTCTCTGTGAGTCCCATCAATACCGAGTAATGATGCTTCACAAGTTATAGCTTTGTGAGAGGATATTCTCCTTCATTTTGATCCATAGATTCACAATAATTAGACTTACAAAAGTTGCTTGTTTGTGAATTGCAGAGGTATGTGTAGTGGAGGGAAGACCTTTTGAGAAAAACCAGCCATTAAAAAAGGCAAACCCTGGACAGAAATTTTAGCTCTGAAAAAGGAGACATGTCCAGGAAAAAGTGTGGGGGGGGGTTATGGTAATCCTAAATTTGTACAACTGCATATGAGCTTTTTGAAGAGAAGGGGGGAAAAAGATTGAGACAGTAAGTTCCATAGGTTATCTGTCAGTGGGGACTGCAGTGAAATGTGGCAGTGTGGGGCACCCCCGTGCAGTATTCCAACCAGCCGTGCCCCTTTTCAGGATATTTCATTTCCACCCCAGCTTCTAACTTGAATTTTCTGTCTGCAGCAGAGATATCACTCTCCTCACTGGGCTGTTTTGAGGAGTGGCAGTTGTTTGCTACCACTTTAGGATTACCCTGATCCACCATTAGGGTTTCTGCCCATCAGGATTGGGCACAGATATGCCACAACTCTGGCCACACTGCAGCTCAGAACCAAAAGTTGCATTGCCATCATTTCTGGTCACTTTTTCCTGGATTTTTGGCCAGGCTTTGGGGAGGAGGGAGGGAACACTTAGCTCCTGAGAACAGGGTGGGCAACTATCAAAAGTTAGGTGGCCACAGTAGCCCTCAATGGCCCTTGGTTCTTCCTCTCCATGATTTACTTATACCTGTCTTGTGCATGAATGTGCCATTTCGCTATGTCAGACAGACACTCAGAGAGGGAATTTGCTGTTCATATATGCACATATGTTTACACCTCAGAACTATTGAGACTTCAAAAAGTAGCTGACTTTAACATGATTAGGGTCATGCCACATAACCTCTCTGTAACATTGTTAGTTCAGGATTGTTGCAAGCATTGAGGTTTCTGAACCAAAACCTGACCCCTAGGGACGATGATGTCATTAAGCATTATGTACCAACCAGTTGCTCGCAGTTTGTCATGCAAACACATACAAAGAAAATATATTTTTCTCTTTGGAAATGTAAGACAGAAATCTTATCTCAAGGGGCTGTTTCCAGAGCAAGAGGAAATATGTGGATTCTTCTTTCTCCCTTAATTAGGGAGCTGGGATAAGGAACACTTATTCTAGCCAACTTGCTTCTAACCAGAAGGTGGATGTAGAGCAGAGTAGAAGGTGAGCCCTGGTTCTGCAAGTAGAAGGGAAGGCAGGTAAATAGAGACATGCTTTGGAGAATTTTTGCAAGTGGCAGTGACAAATCAATTAAGCCTTGCAAATTATTCTAAGCTACTTGCTTTAATAGATGAGCTTCATATTTTCACAAAATCTTTATCTTTGGGAAAATTATCCTGGTTTTCACACAGTCTCTTCCTAGATTTGAGACCGGCAAAACTGAAGAATCTGAATCCTTATCTTCCACCTGGAGATGACTCATGAAAACTGGAGACTCAAGATCAGGGCTGAGGTCTGGCAAGCCTGACCTCACGTGAACACACCCAGCCACACCCACACTGCAGCAGACCTAGCTCGCATCACAATTACCTCACTCCTTTAGTCGAGTCAAGATGCAATAGGTACTAGTCAAACGATACTCAACCTTTGGCCCTGCTGATATTTTGAACATTGGTTGCCAGATGTTCCAGTCAACATGGCCAATGCTCAGAGATTCTGGACGGTATAGTCCAAAATGTATAGAGGGCAAAAAGTTGTCCTAGGCCAGCTAAGTCATTTGGACGTAGGAGAAAGAAAAACCCACCAACACAAAAACTTGCAGTAAAAAATACAAAAATGACAGCTGCCAGGATATTGTAGTGGTTAAGACCGTAGTTCTTGTGATCCTTTGACAGCCATTATGGTATAGTGGTTTAAGCACCAGACTATGACTCTGGAGACCAGGGTCTGAATCCTCACTCAGTCATGGAGATGCACTGGGTGACCCTGAGCAAGTCATACACTCTCAGTCTCAGAGGAAGGCAAAGGTCCTCTGAACAACTCATGCCAAGTAAAACCCCTGATAGGCTCATCATAGGATCACCATATTATGGAAGTGACTTGAAGGCACACAACAGTAACAGTTAAACAGCCAAAAGTTTGTTGCACTTTAAGGCCACTCCAAACCAGAAACTCTTTTACATGACCTCACATTTTCTGCCTGAAGCAACAGCCTCATTCTGCCTAATTGCAGGGCCCCCCTCCCTTCTCATCTCCAGCATCTGTTCATACTTTAGAAATGTTGGTAGGGAGGGGAATGATGCATATGCAACCATATATGCTTAGCTCTGCTCCCTACAGACATTTGTGTTGTATATGCCAATGTCGTAGGGAGGGGGACTATGTCACATAGGCAACACTGGGGCACTAGAGCTTAGGTCTCCTAGATCATAAAGCAAATAATTTCTTAGTTTAATTCAATATTAATTTAGAAGACTGTGCATAAGTTCCCCGGAGTTATCTAATCCTCTCTGATCTGCGAAGCTATGCAAGGGCCATTTCCACACTACATTCTTATAGTGCGAATATTCCAGTCCAGTCCCTCCCTAAAGTGCAAATCCCAGGATTCCATAGGATGTTGAAAGCAGAATAATCGCGCTATAAGAGTGTAGTGCGGAAATGGCCAAAGTCAGTCCAGTATAATACTTGGAAGGGAGACAGCCAGGGAATACCAGCTGCAGTAGGCTGTCCTTCAGAGGAAGGCAAAGCCAAACATCCTCTGAATAAATCTTGCCAAGAAAACCAGAGGGTCTCAGTAGGTCAGGGTTGAGTTGAAAGCAGATAATAACAACAAACTGTAAGAGGATTCTTTGAGTGTTTATTTTTGGCTACATCATAGAAACCAGCATATATTAAAAACTGGGGAGGGAGAATTTAAGACAGAAGCACTTTCCTTCCTTCCGTGCCCACCCTATATATATGGAACTAAAATCATAAAGAGGAAGTGGTGATGGTAGAGAAGCAGGAGGAGTTAAATAAACAAGAATAAATCCATAGAGGAACAGATCCATATATTGACATGTGGGGAAAAAAAACCAAGTGGCTCAGGTTGTTGACCATGCGATATCCCAATAAATGTAAACCAAGAAAAACAGGAAATTTGTTTCCTCTTTATTATAATCCCCTATCTTTTTAGAATGGGCTCTGCATTTCCAGTGTTTTATAAACTCATGGCATATTTAAAAACACATTCATATATAATGTGCCATGTGCTAGGAAAAGGAAAAGGTGAGGTTACTCTAGTCTTTTTCATTTTTATTGTCATTCCAGCAATGCATGATTCTTTACCCTCTGATTTTTTAAAACAGTGTTGTCGTGATCATTATTAGCTATCAAAGAGTAGAAGGGGGTTCTGTGAAATCAGTCTCATGCAAAACTTGCAGTGCAAATGTTTTCTTTCCTTGTGCAGTGTGAAGTGGCCTGTGACACTGATGCTCTGAAAGTTGCAGTCAGTTAAGACTTCAGCCGTCTCCTAGGAAAGAGAAAAACAACTTTTTTGGGGGGAGGGGGGTGATGGTTAGGGAGAAGAGAAAAAAACAATTGATAAGAATACTTTTTGGGCATTCTGGTGTCACTCTTAGTGCAGGTAAAGGGAACTTCTAGCTTCCAAGTAAATGTTGCAGATGATGCTGAGCACTGTTATGCCAAGAAGTTTTTTTTTCAGTGCTAAAACTTTTGTTGTTGTTGTGAGCTTTCAAGTCATTTCCAATTTATGGCAACCTAAGGCCACACACAATGGGTTTTTCTTGTCAAGATTGTTCAGAAGGGGTTTGCCATGGTCTTCCTTTGAGGCTGAGAGACTGTGACTTGCTCAAGGTCACTCAGAAAGTTTCCATAGTTGAGCAAGGATTTGAACACTGGTCTCCAGAGAGTCACAGTCAAACCACTACACTGTGCTGGGTCCCTTTACCTTCTGTTTAAAAGAAGATTATCTTTCCTTTCTTACTACAGGAAGGAAGGACTTGTACAGATGATTATATTTGTGTATAAGACCCCAGTATTTTATTTTGAACCTCCACCAAATTATTAAAATTACAGATGAATTGTATTTTTGTAAGAACATAGGTATGCCTTTATTTAAAACATTAATCTTCTGTACCATATCATAAGATCTTTGATTGCAATAAAATGAAATAGAATATTTAAAAACAGACAATTTCATGTGAAGATTTAATGGCATGGTTGCAGCTGGCAACATCTGCCTGAGTAAGTGACACTATGCACAGCACAATGGAGCTTTTAAAATGATACCAAGGTGGCATTGAATCACACCTCTCCAGTCTAACCCAGACTTTTGCAGACACTACAAGTCAAGAGTACTAGTGGTGGTGGCCTGGTTGTATCCTTCTGGAACCCATGCAATCAAAGAGAGATATTGCAGTTTGGAGGACTCCACTGGTGTTGGGTTTCAGCCTGGCACCAGAATTTGGAAAAGATCTTTAACACATTACAACTTACAGACACCTCTCCCCACATTCCCTGGTGACGGAGACACTGTCAAAGCAACTTTCCCAGGGTCTTCCTTGGACCTTTGAGTGGCTCAATATTGTCTATCAATCTAATGGGCTCACTGAGCTAATTGAAGCCAACAGCAGAGCAGTTACTAGCAATTAACAGATCTGGATTGCACTTGCTGCTTAGATATGGGATTTTAGGTATATAAACAGCAGATGCTGAAGATATGCATCTTACATGTTAATAAAATAATAACAAGAAAAGCCACCCAACTGTAGGAATGCTTTAGGCAGGACATTATTTCCTACTGAAAAAGTCATTTTATGTGAGAGGTGTGTGTAACCTTTGTATGGGTGGTTGCATAGGCTCTTGGCACACAAATTTAGTCCTGCATATGTACACACTCAGATGCTCTAATTTGGGTTGTACATACTGAAATACACAAAAGATATGATGATCACATCTAATAATCTACAAGCACATTGCATAGACAAATGCATTTTTGGTGTAGGTGTTTTGCCATGTTTCAAACAGCCCCCAAAATGTCATCTGTGGAGCTGGGAAATGTGTGCCTTCTTTGATGGGCACAGTCAAGGTGAGAATAACTTGTAACAAACCCTCTCTGAAAGCAAGGGGACTTCATTTAGCGATGATTACATTTCCATGTCATGGCTTTCAATGAGACAAAGCTTCATTTTTTCTGGACTATGCCTTAATTACTGAGTTGCATGTCTTTTTCTATAGGACTTGGAAAAGTTTTTTTGGACCACAATCCCAGCTAGTGACTATCCTGTCTGAAAATTATGGAAGTTGTAGTCCAAAAAACCCTGTTTTGCAACCAAAAATATGTTTTCTTTCATCTGTTATTCCTGCTTTAAACTCCCCCCCAACACACCCGCCACCAAAACTAGATTGTTTCCTCTCTGTCTCTGGAGGCTACACCCTTGTTTTGGATTTAAACAAACAAACAAAAACTATTGTGCATTTACAAAGCAACAAAGGATTGCAGAACAAAGCTAACATGATCAGTTCATTCCACATTATAAAAGCAACTGGCCTGAGCAAATCTGATGTTAGACAATAGATATTTTCTAAAGACTAGTACTAAGAACAGTTAAAAAAAAACAATACTCAGCATCATGAATCCAATCTCTTAAGTCAGGGATATAATAGAAATAACTCAGATTTATTTAAAAAACATGCCTTAAGCTTCTCACTCTCTCTCAGCTACTGAAGGTTATTCATAAAGCAGCAAGTCTTCAACTAAGCATACATAGTTTTCTTCTGCAATATAAAGTGCCTATCAATCAATAGACATAATTAAAAATATATACATATACATAGGTATTTGGAGCTATCTCACCATTATAAAACACACCAAAATAGATGAAATGTGGTCACCTATTATTGAAGAGAAAGCAAAAAGAGGGGGGATTCTAAGGCAGAATCAAGTCAGAACCAAAATTGTCACAATGATTTCTGATTCAGATAAGGTCTGGTGGATTCCTTCTTTGCTGCATCCCAAGAAATAAGCAACAGCCCCTTGAACTCTCACCATAGAGTTTGGACATTCTTGCAGAACAGTGTAGAGCAAAACTGTTCTTTTGAATAGGTCCAAAGGGAAATTTCTCCTTGAAAAGAAAGGAGGGAAAATTGAAAAATTCAGAGATGTGTCTGGAGGTGGGGGTGGAAGGAACTTGTTCTTCTCTAGCTGCAAAAACTTCAGAAGGTCTTCAAGGCATCTGAACTTGCTTCACACTGTTCACCAGGTCTGTGAGCTCACTGATGTACTTGATAGTATATTTCAGTGTCTGTATCTTGGTCAGAGGTTGGCCCCTCTGGCTGTAGACCGGAGGCAGGTAGTTGCGGAGAGTGTGCAGGGCCTCTGCCAGGGTCCTCATCCTTAGCTTCTCCCTTTCACTGGCCTTTCTCCTGCGCTGAACCGACATCCTGACTTTGGAGCCCTTCTGGCCTTTGATGCCCTGGCCTGGAAACTCCATTAAAGGGTAACCTCTCAAGTTGCTGTTATTGCTGCTGCTGATTCCACTGTCAGTCTTGCTACTGCTGCTGCTGTGGCTGTTGGTACAGGGCATCTCCACCATGAGGGGATAAGGAGAAGAGGAATATGATTCAAAGGAAGGGGATGGAGACACACTCAGAGGTGGCGAGTTCTGGCTTAGCTCCAAAGGGCCTGCTGCTGCCGTGTTTTTCCAGTCCCATGAGCTAAAGAAAGGAGGGTTCTCAGAGTCCATGCTCCCGTCCATGTTTGCCAAAGGTGTCTTGGAGCTTGTCTTTCCCTGATAGGAAAGCCTGATGGGTGGAGGAGAAGCAGAGGCAGATAATTTCCTGTCAGCTGCATGCAAGCCAAGTCTGTGGTCTTGGTCTAGAGAGACCCTTTTATGATAGAGGGAGGGGTGGTGGGGTGACAAGTGAGAAAGTGGGAAACACGGCTGGGGTGTGAGGAATTCAAACGAATGCAAGCATCAACATGGAAAATGAACTCCCCAGCGTGTTACCTTCTTTATGATAATTACCAACCTTTGGCTAAAACCCATTTAAGCCAACTAACAGGCAACAGTGAATCAATGAAGGAAGGAGAGGGGGGATTATCATTCTTGTAACAAAACCAATTGAATCTTTCTTATCTTCATTTAAAAGTGCCTGAGGGAATAACGGGCAGTAGGAAAGGAAATAGAGAAAATAAGCCTCAGGTTCAATGCCCAGTCTTTCTGATTTTGCATTATACTTTTGTACTGTTTCTGAATATGAACTTCCTGAATCAATGAAATGTTCATAATGCTGAATGTTCAATTTTTTAAAATAAATTCAAAAGCAAACATTTTAAAAAAGGCTTCCAAATTATTATCTATACAGCCCCTATTGTTACATAACACTTAACAATAACTTTTCATAAAATAGTATCACAAAATGCAAATATATGATTTTCTAGAAACAAGTACTACCTTTTGTTTATTCACCACTTCTGAGTGGCATAGATGTCTGGCTTATAGCAATTTCCCGTTACTCCTCTACCTTTGTGAAATCTCCCTGCCAAAGCAATATGAAATACAGCCTCTTAAAAGAAGTTTTAAACTCCCATTTATTTCAGGTTGGGTTTTTTTTTTAAAGGTTTTCATGGTGCTGTGGATTTGCAACTGTCCTAAATTGTTTTAATTCATCCAGAAGTGTGCATTATTAGGCTCTATACTGTTTTAGACAGAATTTCTAAATAGTTGTTTTTGTGAAACTCTAATATTAGTTTTATTTTGTATTCATTTTATACAAGCTACCTTCTGAGGACTTCATCCTAAAGTTGTCAAAGTGGTTAAAAAAACTTAGTAAAGTAATGAGTTCTTTCTAGATCCCAGTGGATTTTGAACTAATTCCATAATCTACCTTGAGCCAGAACATTTACTGTCAAGGGTAGAGTCCCCCTCCCTGCCCCATTTTAGGATAATGCTCAGCTGAATCTTTCCAGCTAATGTATATCTGTTGGCCCCTCATACTGTGGACTCTTTATCCACAGATTCAACTAGCCATGGCTTGAAAATATTCAAAGGCAAAAAAACAAAGAAAGCGGGGGGGGGAGAGAGAAAGAGAAAGGAAAAAGAAAAGAAAAAAGAAAAAGTCAACTTTGATTTTAACATTAACATTTTATATAACATCTTACTACACCCTGGTACATAATGGGACTTGAGCACCCAGAAAGTTTGGTATCCACAGAGGGGGTCCTGGAACCAAATCCTTGTAGATAGTGCAGCCCCACTGTACTAATAGATCAGGGACTGAGGGCCTTTCTGCACTACACTGTTGTAGTGCTATTATTCCACTTCCAACATCCTGTGGAATTCTGGGGTTTGTGGTTTACTGAGGCCAAAGAGCTCTTTGGTTGAGAATTCTAAATGACCCTCTCTAAACTGCAAATCCCAGGATTCCATAGGATGTTGAAAGCAGGATAATAGCACTATAACAGTATAGTGTGGAAAGGCCCTAAATAGGAAGGTCCTCATTCAGATCACACCTTGGTAAAAGTCTCTCAGTTTTTGCATCTGAAAACTTAAATTAGTTGCTGATATCCTGGCTCATATAGGACGTGGGTATGGGCTGAGCTCTTGGAAAGAAACTCCTGAAATTATTTTATTTCTAATGTCTCTTTGTTTGTTTGTTTCTAAATCTTATCAGTCTCATTGTGAATGTGCTTTGCCAAGACCGTATGACATGTACTCACACTGCATAGTTAGAGCAGTTCAATGCCACTTTAATTGCCATGGCTCCATCCTATGTATTCTGCGTTGTCATTGGTGGATTACTTCAAATTTTCAGTTAGACAATTCTGGTGCATTTCCTATAAGCTACAGCTCTGCAGCTGTACCTCATGAAAGTACAAATCCCAGGATTCATTAGGATGAAGCCACAACAGTGAAAGCAGTATCACACTACTATAATTTTGTAATGTGGATACACCCATAGTTATATAGTGAAGTGTTTCTCTAGACAGCTGAGGGATTTGGACAAAAATACCTCCTAATTAGGAAGCTGACTCATGCAGTCATGCTGATGCAGTCATACATCATTTTGACAATAAAGCACAGTAAAATAATTCCTAATGTGTGACTTTCCCCTGCAATATCCCCCAGAACCTGCTCCAGAAGGCTGCAGACCTAACCTGAGCAGTTTAATAGAAGTATGCCATTGAATTTAGGCTTGCATATCTACTGTCCCTCTGGATGCACATGTTAACGGAGCTCAAACAGAGACCATTCCTCTAAGTGTAGTTCACCTGGCATGCAACGAAAACCGCACAAACACTATAGAAAAATAGTCTCAAATATTGGGAAACCAACGTCTCTTATTAGTGAGTACACAGTCCTTAGCCACCATGGGTCATAGTCTTGCTGCAATTGATCTGATAATTAATTCATATATTTAATTTCACTCAAATGCCCAGGTATTAAACTCAGTTCAGTAATATTAATTACAGCATGACAACCTTATCTTCCAGTCCCAAAGACTGCTACGAAACATTTACAGAAAAGTTCTATACAATATAGCTTTTAAAATTTGGTAGCATATGAAAATGGATAAGAAAACGTTAAGTGATAGCATTAAAATACTCTTTGAATGTTTCTTGGGAACCATTTGCTACATTTGGAATGGCTAGCAGCCAGTGAATTAAACATATTAAACATTTGAAATCTCAGAGAAAATAATTTTGTTTTTCCAGTTCCTTGCCTAAATTGAATTGCCTGCTATTTACATAAGTAATGATGCATGTTTTAATTAATTTATTATAAGTCACATGTTTCTTTTCTCCTCTAGTTTGTCTTAATAAGCATAATTAAACTGTGTAGGATCATAAAGTGTGCAGCTAGATGATAGAATTGTTAGTCTGTATAAGTATTGTATGTGCACTGGTTAGTACAATCATCAGAAGTATCTTCTAAGAATAAAATATGCAAAAATTGTATGTGAGCGTGGTCAATGAGTGCAATAAAGGGCTGAGTGACAATACCACCAGTTTCTTCTGAAACATTAAATTAAAAAAAAAGAAAACAAAAAGAAACTACAACTGAGGGCACAGTCTTACCACAGTTTCAGCACAGTCCTTGGTATACATATAAGTAAGCCTTATTGAAGGACACGCTGTAAGGGAAGTATTCATAGGTGAAGGATGATTGGAGTTAGAGTCCAAAACATCTGGAGGTCTACAATTGTCTCCTCTGGTCTAGCACATCCAGTTCAAAATGTTAAATATATTATTTCAAAGAAATAATTCTATATTCTATATAATATAATTCTATATTATTTCAAAGAAGATAATGTGAAAGATTTATAGCTGAGATCTTAGAGAGCTTTTGCCAGCTAGAAGCTGGTATAGATCAAGGGTGGGCAATTTGTGATCCTGAAAATGCTGTTTAACTGTAACTCTCACAAAGACTGCTTGCCAAAGTTAATAAGAGTTGTACTTCATCAACTTTTGCAGGATCACAGTTTGCCCACTCCTGGTTTCAGTGGCCTGGTGTAAGTAAGATACTCATTTTTATATTTAAAAATAATGTGTTAGCCTTGTGTAGAGAAGAGCCACTGAACTGTGTTGATTCACTATTCAACAATTGATTGAATGTAACTACTCTAGTTGAGACTAACCAAAGAATGACAGCCCATGTTTCTTATATTATTTGTCATTGTAAATTATGAACTGGGAGGTGAAATTACCTAAATATTCCCATTTACACAGTTGACCACATTGGGATTCAATGAGCCTATTCTAGTTGGAACTAACAATGAAACATGACATTTTCTTTTCACTAAATATTTCACTAAATTTATGGCGACATATTTTACTATAAATTTCATTAAATATCTTACAGTGAAAATCAAGATAACAGAATTGTGTGGGCTGTTTCTCCTAGGCAATCTAGAAAAGTCCAAAGTAATGACTTTTACATATATTTTTGGTCTTTCCATTTTCTTTCATCTCATAAAAAAATCTGAGAGGAAGACCTGTTTTGTCATTTCAGTAATCTAATAATGGTGAAGGTTGTTGAGTTATGGAGCTAATATCATAGATATGCTCAATGACACTTTGAAAAAAGGTGATGGCATTTTCTGCCTGAATGATAGGTTTATTTTTCACTCCAGTAATTTATTCAGCCATCTGTAGCCAAACATTCAGTATTCACTCACTGCTTATAATGAGTTCCTTGGCCACATTTTGGGGAGGCTTTTGAAAACTGAAGGCTTTAAATAAAGGGCTTTTAACTGTACTATTTTAATTGCACTGTTTTAAAAACTGTTTTAATTGTATGTTTTAAACTGTTTTTAGTGTTCATGATAGTTCAATTGCATTTTAATATTTATCTTCTGCATGTTTTAACTGCAATGTACTTGCTTTAGTTTCTAAGCTGCTTTCAGTCCTGGTTTGGGAAAAAAGGTGCAGTATAAATGGTTGTTTTAGTGTTGGCGGTGGTGGTGGATGTAGAAGAAACTAAAGTAAACAAACAAACAAAAAAGTCCTGGAATCATACTGTTAAACTGGTTTTTCTTCCAAAGGTGCCAAGTGGAAGAATACCCGTGTTTTAATCAAAGATGCAACAAAATGGGCACTTTCCCCATAAATGGAAGGGACATACTTCAATGTGAGAGTATTTGCTCTGAACGTAGAAAGTCCAGAGTTCGATCCAGCCATTGTTGTTGCATGCTTTCAAATTGTTTCTAATTTTTAGCAACCCTAAGGTGAACCTATCTACCTACTTTTGCCTTCCTCTGAGGCTGAGAGTGTCCCATGCCCAAGGTCACACAGTGGGTTTCCATGGTGCAGCGGGGATTTGAATTCTGGTCTCCCAGTCTCCTAGTCTAACACTCAAATGACTACACCACGCTGTGTCTCATCCTCATCCTCATTGTCAATATTTATTTTACACTTGGTAATGCCCTACACTTTTTCAAGTCTGTCTGCCTTCCTCCTCTACCTGTGCCAGAACTTTTTTGACAGCAGTGATGGGAAAGGCACTATCCAAAATCTGAGAGCGTTCGATAAAATTATAAGTCTCTGGGCAAATTACACTTGAAAGAGGAAAACCTCTTAGCCATATGAACAGCACGGGAGACCAGGTCTGCTTCCCTGATTTTTAAAGGAACTATCAATGTCTTTGTAACTGCTAAGCAACATCTGCATGTCTTGTAACAAATACATATCATACTAAGGAAAGGAGCAAACACTACCAGACTTAAAAGATAGCAAAGTGCATGCTCAGGATGCATGTGGACTTACAGATGCACAAAATAATCAGCACAGTCACTGTATGAAAAGACAACTAAGTAACAGCACATGGAGGGAGGCTGAGATATATGCTTGAAGATCTGGAATAAAGAACCACAACAACAGTGTCATTTTGCAGGGACACATCCATTTCTGGACTGTACATATTGGACATATATACACATAGAGTCATAGTACAGCATTCTATTACTTCGGCCCAGGCCTACCCGGTGATAGCACTAGATGTCTCTTTTTGATATCAAAACCATTCGGCCTTCCTCTGCCACTCCACTCCACGTGTTTGGAGGCCTCCGGACAAGCACATAAACAGGCGCAGCCGGTAATTGTTGGACATTCCATTCTCCACCTAGGCAGGCAGAACAGAGCCACTCTGTTGCTTCAGGGACCTCCCTGCAAACACCTCTTGCTTAAGCATGACTCTAAACAAAGGCACCCGACCTCGAGCCGATAGTCTTACAAAGCCAAACTAAACACTTCGCATTTGCATACTGGCTATACTATTGTTACATCTGCACTAAACTTGACCTTTACCAAAGCTTTGTCTCACTCCAAACTCGCATTGTTCTCACCGAGTATGGCATGGCCTGCAGGCACAATTCACCCTATAAAAACTCCCTGATTCCGAGACCACCTCGCATTGCTCCGGACTTCCATCCAGCCTTGTTGCCGCTTTGTCTGGCAAGCTCCCCTCGGCTTCCACGCTGAGTTTCTTCCCTAGCATCTTCAGTTTCTTCAGGACTACGAGAAAAAGGTGTTGTATCACCCATTTTCCCCAAAAATCCTCATTTCTAATTCTTCCGTTAGCTGTGTGATTGTGGTGTCTTTACTGTTTGTGTGTCTTTTAATAAAAACATCATTTTTGTTATTTTAAAACTGTCTGACTGCTTGACTGACCTGACCCCGTAGACACTGGGTTGCAAGATCCCTGCTAAGTTACCCTGCCTCTCGCTAGCTTAAAAGAGTGCTCCAGCTAATTTCCCCATCATTGTGTTTGTGTTTGGTTATTTGGGCGCCCCTCCCAGGACCCCCAGAGAACAGGGCAACAATTCAAACCACTATGCCACGTTTGCCCTTTTCAGTCTGGTAGGACAGGGGAAAAGTTGCTTAAGATGCCACAGGCTGCTGCCAGTCAGTCTGAAATTATCTAATTGCATCAGTAATTCAGTTTGATAATGGCAACTTCCTGTGCTGTTCTACAGGGTACCTTTTCTGATATCAGAGGCAGAAGGGCATGAGCAAGAGAGTGCAGTTTTGCAGTGTTTTCCTTCCTTCCTTTCCTTTGTGGTTTCCTTCCCTTTGTGCAACAACAGGTTGCTACTGTGCAGAAAGAATGCTGGATTTATTAGGTTTTTGGTTTAAATCAACATGGCTCCCCTTATGTTCACATGTTTTGTTTTATTGCTTTTGTTTATCACTAATTGGATTCAATCCTATTAGTGGTGTGGAAGTGGGGATTGTGTAGTTTTTTCAGATGTTGTTGAATTGCAACTCCTAAAAGTTCTAGCTGGCAGAATGCTGGGAGTGGCAACTGAATGACATTCGGAGGATCACACAGTTCCTGTCTCTACATTAGAGACCATCAACGTAGACTCATTTTCCTGAGAGTATTAAATATTTCTGGGAGTACTGACTCTTCCTATTGAAGCCACTGGAGAATCCACATTTGAGGAGACACATATAGGATGGGGCTAGAAATCTTCTTGTTGCTATGTGTCATCAAGTCAATTTCACCTTCTGGAGACTCTATCATAGGGTTTTTTAAGTAAGATTAATTCATTTGTTCAGAGGATCTCTGCCATAGCCTTTGTCTAGGGAAACTTGTCCAGAGGGTGTCTGTGACTGGGCTCCTAGAGTCTTAGACCAACAGTCAAATCACTGTGCCATGCTGGTTCAGTGCAAGTCTTGCTTAGGACCATAGCAGAGTTGCTTTAGCCTATATCAGTTATTCTTCAGTCTTGATAAAATTCTGACCTATGCCACCTGAGGCCATTTCTGCACTCCACTGTTATAGTGTCATTATTCCACTTTCAACATCCTGTGGAATCCTGGGGTTTGCAGTTTAGAGAGGAGCCTTTAGAATTCTCAGCCAGAGAGCCCTTTGGTCTCAGTAAACTACAAACCCCAGAATTCCACAGGAGGTTGAAAGTGGAATAATAGCACTTTAACAGTGTAGTGTGGAAATAGCCTGACTATATTCAGAATGTTTAAAGAAAAGAAAAAAAAGAAAAGCTTCTTTCTATTCTGTTTAAAATGTATTTAGCCCTTTCTTTTTGACTTATACAGATCTACAGCGATTTAGAAAAGGAAGGTGTAACTTGAATAACCAATGTCCAACAGCAGACACATTATATCAACAACTGCGAAGAGTGAAACAGGGTACCAGCACTTACGTAAAACCATCAAAACTCAGCTATTTTGAATTGTGCTCCATTTGGGAATAGAGCAATAGTAATTTCATTGGGTGAAAGATCCACAGTCTCAGGGTGGCCACCACAAAAACCCTGTCATATCTAGAAAACCACCTTCTGCACCTTGCATACAAGTATGCAAAGGAAGGGACTTGGAACACTGTTTTCCAATATGAAGTTCATATGAGAGATGTCAGTCACCCAGGTCACAGACTGCTGAGACATCTAGAGGTTAAAACTGGAATCTTGGACTGCCGTAAGAAACCAAAGAGAAACTGATAGAGTCGCTTCAGCATCATAATTCTGTGATGCATGCAACTTGCCTCTGTTGATAGCTCGACAGTCTTGTTCAGAATCAACTGCAATTTTTAGGAACATCCACAAATACTGCATGTTATAGAAATCTAAGATCGAAGTCATCAGGGGATCTTATACCTGTTTCTCATTTTTAAATATCAGGTAGACATCAGCAGTTAAATAAGACAAAGGTTGTGAGTCCTGGCTGTACCCACAATTATCTTATTCTGGATGTCTCTTTAAGTGCAGCCTTTCAAAAGAACCTATGCTATTCCATTTAACCCTCAAATTTCTGGCTAGAGTGGTTAAGTTGTTATCACGGTTATGCTATGTCTGGTGAGAGCACTAGATATCCTTTTGATATCAAATAATTTGGCCTTTGCTTGACCTTTCTCTGCCACCCTATTCCACGTGTTTGCAGAGGTCCCCTGGACAAGCATGTAAGGGCACAGCCGTTAATGGTTGTACATTCCAAAACCTCATTCAGGCAGGCAACTTAAGCCTCTCCGTTGCTTTAGGGAAGAACCTCCCTGCAAACTGGCTTTCCTCGGCGCATATACACACAAAGCTGCACGGCCAAGAGCCGAGCCATTCCTTTATGTAGGGCCATCAACGTACTGGCCACGCTATTGTCATTAAGAGCTAAGCCAATCATGCAAAACCTGACCTTTTCCAACTCCTTTGTCCAACTCCAAATTTCCTTTGTTCTCACCGAGCATAACATAGCCTGTAGGTAAAACCCACCCTATAAAAAGTCCCCACTTTTGGGACTTCCTCGGATCGCTTCTGAATTCCATCCAGCCTTGCTGCCGCTGTTTTTGGCGAGCTGTCCCCTCAGTTCTCAACAACTGAGTCTGCATCCCTTCTTGGAGTACTTTGGACTACTTTGGACTTCCATCCTGCCTTGCTGCCGGTTTTGTCTAAGGAGCTCCCCTCAACCAGGCACGTTGAACTTTCTCTCCTGGAACCCCGTCTTTCTCTCCAGGACTGCGAGACCAGGTGTCGTATCACCCATTCCCTAAGTTTTCTATTTCTGTTTCCAAGTTAGCTAGCGTGTGTGTTATTTCATTTGCTGTTTATCTTTCAATAAAACTGTTATTTTTGTTACTTTTAAACTTGTCTGCTTGCTCTCTGACCTGAAGCCGTAGACATTGGGTTAAAGATCCTTGCTAAAGTTACCCTGTCTCTCATTTAGCCAAGCTAAATTCCCCCAACTTGTGTTTTTATTTGGTAATTTGGGTGCCCCTCCCGGGACCCCCAACATACAGGTTAACAGAGTGACCGATTAAAATAAGAGATTCAAAACATTAGACTAAAGATGACTTGTTGAGGGCTGACAAGTTCTGCACAGAAATAGTGGCCCCTGTCTGAAAAAAAGTCCTCATGAAGTTAAAGGGACTCAGAAAAGTCCTCATGAAGTTAAAGGGACATTTAGTATTTGGAGTGGACTTCTCATGATCCCTATCAAACCAGACAAATCATGTGCAGTCATCTGGAGAACTGTTGCATGCATGTTCCCATTCTAGAGGAAATTTTGTTTTTGTACTTCTTTTGATGGGAGCCCACCTTTTTATTTTGAGAAGTTCAGAGTATTTTACAAATCCAGTGTAGCTCCAAGCAGTTTTCTGTAAAAGCGTGAGCCAGATCCACATGCCCAGTTACCTGCAGTAAAATGAGAGCACTGGACAAACCTTGATTATTTCCTTTGTGCACACTCTCTCACACACACACCCAGCAGCCCTCACCATTGGCTATGCTGGCAGGGGCTCCTGGACCATCTGAAGGGCCACATGATTTCCACTCTGACTTAGTTCAGCCACCCATGATCCAGTTCACTCAACCAGCACTGAAACGGAATGCTATCATAAGACTTTGAGGAGGTTGTTGGGAACCAACCTCATATGCTAA
Source organism: Ctenosaura bakeri (assembly GCA_948474755.1). NCBI lineage: Eukaryota > Metazoa > Chordata > Lepidosauria > Squamata > Iguanidae > Ctenosaura > Ctenosaura bakeri. Next base: position 169,218 of record CAOLHI010001105.1, on the reverse strand, counting down.
TATGATCAGTCAGAATGTGTGTGTTTTTTGCAGGGAGGTGTTTTCTGTCATACTTTCAGAATGGCATGGGGAACTGAAGATTTTCCAGTTAACATCAGTTTTCATAAGACTTCTTTTTGCAAGACTGAAAGAAAAAGTCATCTCATGTGACTTAGGGCCTTTCTGCACTCCACTGTTAAAGTGCTATCATTCCACTTTCAACATCCTGTGGAATTCTGGGGCTTGTAGTTTCCTGAGGCCAAAGAGCTCTCTGGCTGAGCATTATAAATGCCCCTCCCTAAACTGCAAACCCCAGGATTCCCTAGGAGGTTGGAAGTGGAATAATAACACTATAACAGTGGAGTGCAGAAAGGCCCTTAGTCATCTAAAATTTGGGAATGTACTCACAATTTACTTCCTCATTTTCTGTTTGAAGACCAGCAATTAATCAACCGATCTTGGTAAAAAATTGTGGTTGGATTTTATTGGTATTTACTTATAACTGAAGGTAAAAAGGTAGTGGTGCATCTAGTTATCACCATAAGCTAACAACAAATACCATACAAATGAAACTTGCTGATCTTACTGGAGTCTTCTGCAGCCATTGTGTTCTCTGATCACACACTCACAAGATCAGGGCCAATAAGCTCTCTTTAAAGCCCTTCCATGTGAGCATTTGATCCTCCCCAAAGTGGCAATCCCAGCGGACTGAGATGTGACAGCAGCTTCCCAATTCATTATGACAACTGGCCTCTAATCAACTGGCTTCCTAGATGAAAACAGACTCATGTGCGGAATTTACACCTACCCACCTTTTAAGTACAGATTTTATGACTTGGCATTTTCCAGCTGATATTGGGGAGGACCTTTTTAATACCCCTGTTAACAGGAGTTGAAAGGAAAGTATGCTGTGTGGTTGGTCTTTAATGTTTGCTTCTCATTTCAACTAAAGGAAAATAGCATGAAATCAGAAATGAAGATTTCTCCCCACCCTGATACAGATCTCCTCAACCAGAATTTTAACACTAACATTCAAAGTTTTATTCTTATATTCTTTTATTCTTATATCCATGCTTCAAAAATCTGAGACCGAGGGTCTTAAATCTGAATACTTTTTATGGGCTGGATCCAGATTGAGTGACATTTAAGTGCAGATCTACTGAAAGCAATGGGTCTTAAGCTAGTAATGACTATTGTTGTGGTGGTGCGCCTTCAAGTCCTCCTTGTGGCAACCCTAAGACAAACCTATCATAGGGTTTTCTGGGCCTGAGAGTGTGTGACACACCCAAGGTCACCCAGTGGGCTTCCATGGCCAAGTGGGAATCAAATATTGGTCTCCAGGGTTGCGGTCCAGTTTTCAAACCACTGACTTAAGCCCAATTCATTTCAGCAGGTTGACTCTACATATGGCTAAATCTGTATCCAACCCAAAATGATCATTTATCAAGCCACATGTATTGGTTAATTAAAGGAAGCCAAGTATCCCACATTGTTAAAAACAAGTAACAGTAAAAGCACTCATCTGTGAACCAAGCTCACTGAAATGAGTCACACTGATGAGTAAAAGGTGCTTATGATATCAACCTCTCTCTCTGTCTGAATGTCAAATGACTTTTTTAGAAGCAATGCACACAGAGCATAATCAGGCCAAAATTAAACGCTTTTAAGTTCCATTCAGTTCTGTAGAGAAGCTAAACATGTCCCCAAACCTCTCAAATCCATGACACTCTAATATGCTCAACAACAACTGGATCATATGATATAAAGAACAAATACTTATTTTATTTTGATGAGTTAGTGCTCTTCCTGTGGATGCGTGGTAGTCAGCTTGAGGCTTTGGTATGCAAGGAGAGAAGGTGAGAACAGTTGAATCTTCACTTGAATAATCTGTGTGAATCTACCCTTCATGGGGTTGAGTTCTGTTGACAAACAGCCAGCTGCCACAAACCTTTCAGCCTGTGTCTGCCTAGTTTTTCATCAGCCCACACTTCCCCAGTTGTTTGAAAGCCTATAACATTGCTCCACTGAGCACAGTACAAGCTGGGGGGATCCATTCATAAACATTCTTTTTTTTTTTTTGAAAAAAATGCAGCTATGATGGATTATTGAAACCAAACAGCCATGCTGAGTTCAGAACATGGGCCTCACTTCAAGTGCAGAGTTGACTGATTGAATCAACTGCTAAGTGATAAAGTAAGGCTTATGTAAATCCCATTGATACATAGAGAATCAACTCTGCTTGGTACTATAAACTGGATACTGGTCATGGTATTGCCGAATCCTGCATGCAACCCAAACAGACCTATGGGGGAGTTCTATTTCAGTGTTTTGTGCACGCATGAAAGATGGAACACTTTAGCCCTGCTCCCTTCTCACAACATTTGCCTTATTTCTCAACAGGGAAGATTATTGCTCATCCTATTGGCCATGCTGTTTGAGGTGGATGGGAGTTGTAGGCCAAAGCACCTAAAGAGCAAATATTTCCCCACCCCTGTCTATAGGAGCATGGTTAAAATTCAGGCCAGGCTGATAAGAAGACTCTGATGCTGCCACCATAGATTCAAAGGTCCAGATCAATAGTGTCGTAAAGAGAAGTCCTGTATACAGTTACTCAGAAGTAAGTCCCTTTGATTGCAGCGGACTTAGATAAGTATTGTTAAAATCAGAGCCATCATTGGTTAAATAGCAGTTACTGTCTTCTCAGACAGAATCTGAATAATTCCTGGATTGTGTTGATGCTGAATTGTCTGCTATTTTTTGTTCCTGCTTTATTATTTTTGGCGACATTTTCATTTCTGATTTCTCACAGATCTAAATGGGACAGTGTCATGGGAATTCAGGGCATGACTGGAGGTTCAGTTGGCTTCAGTCTCCCTCGCACACTAGGAGGTGATGGCTTGCATGTATGGATGCAGCACTGGAGATCTCACACCACAGTTATAAATCCCATATTACTCCCTGCCACCTCAGTTGAAAATGCTTTTCAATGGAGTCCCACAGTCACTGAATGGTGGGAAAAGATGTACCGGTATATGCATGTGTGAGTCAGTGCTAAAGGCCACTCTGTATTTCTTTGCCAGAATTAGTGAGTAGCACCTACATAGATCCTGCATGCAAATTTTCTGCTACTTTTATTTGATGCATAAGGTGTATAAAGAACTTACAGGAAAAGGAATGTTCAAAACCCACAAAAGCAGCTGTGATCCCTGCTTTTCTCTACTAGAACTGATGCTTTTGCATGCAATATGACAATGTTCTACCGTTCTCCCTGACGCAAAAAAGCCTCTATATTGTGACGGTGTTCTTGTACAAAAACAACAAAGTTTAGACATCATTGTCCTCACAGCTCCACCAGTTCTGAGGTTAATGCTGTAGAAAAGAGATATTGGTATTCAGTTGTTTTTAAGCATGCTTGTTTGTTTACCATTCATCAGAGTTTCTACCCTGACATTTCATTTTGATCAAGGTTACGTTCAGAATAACAATCTTTTCTCCCCTCTCCCCCCTGCAACTGAGAGACAGTCTTGTCAGCTGTATTAGGTTATATGACAAGCTGTTTTTGGCTTGACAAAAGTTGTGTTCCCAAGTCCATTAACAGAAATGCTTGTATTAAAATAATAACCTTCCAAAACAGATCTAATAAACAACATATTTTCAGTTATGATCTAGAGCAGTTGACATCCATCTACCCAATATCCTTAGTATGATTCTGCTTTGTGCAGTATTAGGAAGGAAGTACCGCAAGACTCAAACCAGAATGCTTGTGGGTCAAATACGATGTAGGAACATTATAACAGGTGTGTGTGCATGTATTTGTGTATAAATGATGCTTGTCACCACTTTTCTGTTGTGATTGGATCCCCATTTTGCCACCTGATTATCTCAAATTTTAAGCTGAAATAGCTCCTTGAAGAAAGAGCATTTGGCTCTGTTTTAAGTGGATAGTCTAAGGTGCACTGCGTAGTCTAGAGGCTATAATGTATATTCTTCTGCTATGCAGTTACTGGAAGCTAGGTGTTCCTGAAATGTGAGACAAATCCACTATATCTCATGAGAGCTGCAAGGAAGCACTGCAGGACTCAATGCTTATAAGTCAAATACTAGCTCCTTGCTCCTGTACCACAAGAAAAACAGAAGAGGACACTGCAGATCTGCCCAGCCAGGAGATTATCCAGTGACAGCTGGTGACTTCCATGTCAAATGAGGTGGAGAATCCATTCCAAGTTTTAATCCAGGTTTTAAAGGAGCTCTCCAAGGTGCTGAACCAATAAAGCTAGCCAAAACCTGGCATGGATTCACCACTGCACTGATATGGGAGCCACCAGCTCCTACTGAGATTAGATTGTCAACAGATTATAAACATCACCTGCCTTCTAGGCTACTTGGCTACTACCCTAATGGGTAATAGGCCATGAGCCTAGAAGTCAGGTGATGTTGACAGTCTAATTAAATACTGCTTTTAGATACAGAGGCTAGCAGACTTTCCCTAGTTTGGACATTTTTTTAAATTGAGAAAGGCTGCCTTGTTCTCACTCTGTATCATCAGATTTTGGCATCCAGATAGATCCAGAGCTTGTTTTCATTTTATCTCTAGTTGCTTGAAGACTTCTTCCAGTCCAGATGGCCAGAGTACCTGCACACGTTGTTTGAGAGCTCTCCAGTATATTCCTTGAATATGGAGTCTCTTCGAGATACCATGGTGGAAATGTGAGGCTTATCAGCAAGGGACTGAAACTGGAGCTGTAGAGTTTAATTGGTTTAAATGACAAATAAAACAATTAAAGTTTTAGTTGATTGATGAGACAGTTTTAAATGGTAGGGAAAACTTTAATGGGTATGCTGATTATTAAGGGTATGCTGAGTATCTTTGCAGATGTTTTAATTGTGGTAGCTTATAGAATCAAAAAGAATACATTACCGATATCCTTCTCCTATGAGTCAATGGTGATATATTTCTAAGTTTCCTGAAGCTCATTTCATGCAAGAAAGAAGTCACAAGCTAGATCAAATGCCACATGCAGAATCTGATGGAACATCTGGATGTGTTATAGAAGCTGAAGGGTTCCAGAAATGCCATTGTGGGCTTTGAAATGGATTCTGGAGTGGACACTGTATTACCTGTATGAGGAAGAGGGCAGACCAAGTTACATATACAAAATCCGCTGGACTGTCTAGGTTGGTTCTAGAATTGCCATTCTGGGGCCCCAAATGGAAAGGATGCTAGGCCTTGTTGTGTACAGGTAGAGGCCCTGAGTGCATAGCTTAGCAACAGCAGTAGTATCATTGACCTCTCTTGCTTGCTACAAACTGTTGTAAATCTTGCAGCCCAGGCATTTTTCAGGGAAGAAACACCTGACTTCTAGATGTTTTAACTATAGCTTCCACAATCCCTTACCATTAGCTTGTGGGAGATGGGTGTCTCAGTACTTCCCACTGTTGTAATTCTTGGTGTCATTAGTCCTGTAATCTCCCAAGACAACCTCTTCAGGTTGCCAAAATCTGGATTAATCTGAATTTTGGCAGCATGTGTTGTGGTTGTGTACCAGTGACCTACAACACAGCTTAAACTCTGTAGGAACAGCATCCTGGATTAAACAAGCCTTTTGGCTTGACGTGTCAAGAGCTTGGGAAAGTTACCTTCTTGGACTATAGCCCTGTGGGAATCCTCCCAAAAATTACTCCAAAAAGTAATGTTTTCTGCACTTGGGAAAGGGTTCCTATAAATGGCTACTTTTTGCCCTTCACCCACCCACCCTGCAGCTGCTGTTTTGTAGGAACTTGAACTACAGACTGCAGTCACTAAATGTCAGTATTGGCAATGGAAGGAAGAAGGAAAGAAACAAGGCTCAGCTGCAGTTTCCCTGACATCATTTGTCAGGCTCTGATGCATATATTTATCAGACAATGGAAGACAATCGTAGCTCTCTTATTCCCAAAAGGCTGGAAGTGAAATCACACAGACAGATACATCAGTCTTCTAGAGATCAGAACGTATTAGTAATGGAAGTGTCCCCAGGGTACAACTAGAATTAAATCCTGCTGAAAAATGAAAAGGAGGGGATGCCGCAGGTATGAATAGGGCTAATACTGCAGGGAAAGGAAATGGCCATGACTGTATATGTTCTGTAGATTTTCTGGGGAATCTTAAGTTTTCCTATGCTGATGTTTCTAGACCATGTAGTTTTAAAGACTTGCTTAAAAATGAATGGGCAATATCAACTCAGAAGCTGCAAACTGGGAATTCAGTAAGCTATGAAGTCTTCCCTCTACTGCAGATCACTCCTGTGCCCTCAGATCTGTCCTGCTTCTGGAATCACTCCATCAGGCTGTGGATGGAAGGACACACACCCCACACTGCAGAGCTCCACTGCAGGCAGCCATGAACTAATGCAACATGTACCTTCCCCATTCCCATTAGCAACCAAACCAAAAATGAATGTGTATACTTGTACAAGAAGCAGAAGAAATTGTGCAGAATAAGAAGAAAATGTAGGAACCTGTATTTGTACTTTGGAATTGATATTTCACAATATGCTTTGGAGGACAACCCGTTCCCCATCACCACTATCTAGGGGTAGCTTTCACATCCTGTTTTTCTATTACTATGGTGTGAGTTCCTTTTGAGCTGGATGTAAAGCATATAGCTGTTCCCTATCATGAAAAGACTGGAAGATGTAGGCTTATGCTCTTTTAACAGTAATTCAGGAAGTATGAGTTGGAGCAATACTGCTTCTCAACTGTTTTGCTTCCTGTGAATGAGATTACATCTGTAAACACATAAGCCCTGTAAATCCTTTTGCTATGAAAGAACTAGACAAGATCTTGAAGTGTCAACCTATATTGTTGAATACTGAAGTTAGGATTGTCCATGCTATTGCATTTCCAATTTCTGTGTATGGGTTGTGAAGGCTGGACAGTGAAGAAAGCTGATAGGAAGATAATCAATCCATTTGAAATGTGGTGCTGGTGGTGGGTTTGATGGAAAACAAATGGGTCAAGCCTAAACTCTCCCTAGATACCAAGATGACTAAACTGAGGCTGTTGTTCTCTGGATAGATCATGAGAAAACATGGCTCACTGGAAAAGAGAATAATGCTTGCTAAGATAGAAGGCAGTAGGAGAAGAGGAAGACTCTATTACAGATGGATTGACTCAATCAAGGAAGCCATGGCCCTGAGTCCGTGAGACCTGAGCAGGGCTGTTGATAATAGTGTGACTTGGATGTCTTTCATCCACAGAATTGCCATAAATCGAAGTCAACTTGAAGGCAGTTAACAACAACGAACAAAACCCTGTTCAGTACAAAGGGACTGCAGTACAATCCTATGTGTGACTAATCAGAAATGAGCTCTATGGGGCATGATAGGAGTCCCAGTTAAAGTGTCTAGGACTGCAGCTTCAATTCTGAGTAAAGACCCCTAAGACTGCAGTTTCTTCCTTTCTGATGCTTTTGCCGTAGCAAGTGAAGACTGAAGGAGGTTTTGGGGGGTCCTTTTTGAAAAAAAAAATGATCTCCAGACTTTCCCTCTGGTTTCAAAACAAAACAAAGTGGGGATAGTTAAAAGATCAAAGGCTACACATCTGTCAATCTCCAAAATGCAAGTCACCTGGCACAATGCTGAAGGCAACAAATCCTGCATTAACACCTTGGTGTCAAATGCTCTAATTAGGCTGAACAGACTGGAAAAGAAAAGGCCAAAGACAACATATTTATCGGCTGTTCTGATTTTGTTGTCTTCCCAATTGAATTGGATAGAGTCTTGAGTCTATTAAGAAATGTTTTTCCCTAAATTGGCCAAGTGACTTATCAGCTAGTAGAAAATTACATTCAGTAGCTAAAGAAGGAGCTGAATGTTTAACATACAGCTATAAACCATAAAGAAAAGTTATTTCTATCTAACTTATATAAAGTATTATCTATTTCTGCAATGACATTGATGCATTATAAAGATTTGGTAGCTTGTGTTCCACCAACTACCAGAGTATTTTTTTTAAAAAAATATTGACATCTATTTAGCCTTTCAAGGTGGTTTTAGAAACTACTTTAAAACTGTATATACATTTCATTCTTGCAGTTTAAAGGATTATGTGCATTTTCTCAATCACTTCAATGACCGCTGGTCTAAATCCAATATCATGCTAATGCCAGAATCCTACCCTCTTCCACCTTCTCTGCCTTCTGAAAACCTGCTCCAGATGTTTCCCAGTCCTCCACAGTGGGTTTTGATGGGGCACAAGGGCTGTAGTGAAGTGAGAGAATCACACACACTCCAGTTCTGCTGATAGATGCAGTTCTGTCATGAAAATGACCCACCCAGATTTTGGCTCTTCTTTTGCAACTTTGGGGCATTTCAGTGTGCCATACTTTCCAGTGATCCAGCCATGGCTGTGGGACAAGACTATGCTTTCTGGGCAATCATGTTGCTTCTGACATTTTCCCTTATGGAAGTTAAGCAGTAACCAAAGCACATTTTTACTTTATCATGCATGTAGACCCTTCTACAGTTTTCAGAGGAATCTCTTATCTCTCCCACCTGCCAACACAACAGTTGGCATAAACCCAAGGGGCTACTGCACCATTAGTACGGTACTCTTTAACTCACCTTGTGCTATACAAAATAGGTCCCAGCAGTATCACCATTGCCTAGAAGGATGAAGGCCATAGGGGCCTCTAGATTTTGAGCTGCAGCTCCCACTAACACTCACCATTGACTATGTGAACTATAAATGGCAGTCCAATGAATTCTCCTCCCCTAACATAGAAAGCATGGTACGATCCACAGTGCTGACTGAGAGGAAGAATGTATGCACATTGGGGGTGAGTATTAATCATGTTATCATGATAGTGCTGTAAATTCAACTAATTCCTTTTCGATAGTAACTTTCTTTAGTAGCTCTTCATGCACCAACTGCAATCCTCAGAGCTGAGAAATGGCAACATAATGGGGTTGCCCTGACCCACTTAATTTGAAATTATCCATTTCGATCCCTTTGATACCTCACTGGTATGACAGTAGAAGAACAATTTTCTCCATAAACAAGGATTTGTGCCCCAGGTAAATGTGGGATTATTTGCAAAATTGGTTCTTGTTAATTTTTGTCTTAACTGTGCAGAAACCTTCATCAGCTTTAGATGTTTGTGCAGGGCAAATATGAAGAGAAGTCAACAGCAACTAATTTGCTGTCTGCCAAAAGTTTTCAATTTTTATAAAAGCAATTGGAAGAGAACTATCATTAGGCCATATCTTGGATGCTTTTAAGAATAAAGAAGTAATCTTTGCTTTAAAAGCTGGGTTGATTATACTTTGGTGGAGTAGAAAAATCCCATGATAATCTCTTTAAAGAGAACTTTCAGAACAGCTTCTCATTATAACAGGAGACTATCTTGAAACCATCACTGAGAACTTTTAGCATTAGCACCACTGGGATATAATGTGGAAGGCTCACAGTGAGATTAATGAGACCTGTTATCCTGAGTCAAGGTAAAAAATCTTTTCATGTCTAAGGAGGTGTGAAGCTCTGCCATTTTACATCAACAGATGAAAGGAAGCTGCAGTTAGCAATATTACTAGATCTGTTATAGGCTAAGTGCTACTGGTGAAACAGTAAAACATAGTGGTGGATTTAACACTTTGCCCTTCAGGAAACAAATACTTTGTATTTCTGACACTGCTTAAACGTGCCATGCACCTATAAGCTCATTTTAAATTGGCATACTTTTATGTCAGATAGCAAGATCACAGACCCACCACCAAATCATAACACTTCTTATATTTTCTCTCACATGTATGAACACAAGCACACACACACTCACAGTGTGTGCTACAGATTTCTTAAAATTTAATCAGAGGTTCTGTCATCTGGTTTACCTGGAGAAGCAACATATTTTTATTTATTTAATTAGTTACTAAAGCTATGTTGAGAACAGTTGAGTGGCACCTTTAGTATTAACAGAATTATTTTTATTTTTATATTAGTATCTTAATTCTACTTTCTAAGGAAAATCATTCTGGAAATATTTTGGGGCTTAAAGGCAACATGTGATCAAAATGTTTAGAAATTTATTAACATATTGTGTAATGCAGTTGGCACATATTCCTAATTTCCAAACAACATGAAACAATCCATAAACCTGACATATTTACATATAAAACTGAGTGAATTTTCATGATGTTGGAATAAATATTTATAGAAGTTCACACTCATAGGAACTTCTTATATATATTTATTAATATGAATTTTCTATATATAAAACTACATAATAGGATTACAACAAAAACATAAATAAAACATGATACACCAAAAATCTAAGACAATACAAAGACAAAATGCAACACAAAATAAACTATGAGTACAAACTTAGTTACTTCCAACCCTTCGTGAGATGGGAATAATAATGAACATCATAAAGCTTCTTCTAATCCATTCTAAATATTACATTAATATATGTTGCCTATAAAATTTCTAATCAAAAGCTCCCTTCTTTCATAAACCTATATTCATAACTTTACTCTACGATCTCTCTTTCTTTTATTGTCTAAACAAATGCACTGTTAACATCCACATTTTATTCCACAATTTTCTTTTTAATAAATGCTGCCACCCATTGCCATGTTCTTTCAATACCAGTCCTTCTTAAACCTTTCCAGATTTCCCTGATAATGAAGAGCTTCTAATGTTATGCTACTATAGACACCATAGTCACTCCTACTTGTTGCATTAAATTGTATAGGCAGTTAGAAAAGTACCCTGTTTAACTGTCTTCCTGAAGCAGAGAGAAACTGTCTGCAAAGTCATCTCCTGAGGGCCATTTTTCAAGCAGTTGCTAAGCAGGTAAAATTGCTCTTGTGATGTGACAATTCCTTCTATTTATCCAAGAACTGGCTTTGTAAACCTAGGACATGGCATAGCCAGGGTTAAAGGGTTTTAAGGCAAACTGTTTCAAAAAGACATAAGCACCTTCTTAAATCTTTTCTAATTAAATCATTTGAAATTCACAGTGTGTGGGTTTATTTTACACAGATCATTCCCTTAATCCTAGTTTTTCACAGAGTTTGGAAAATTGGCCATTCTGGCTGTGGGGTACTGGGGGTTACTAATCCACCAAAATTAACATTTTCAAGCTCTGGTCTTTCAGTGAGTTCTGTTTACGTACAAGTTAAAATGTCATATATCCTTGCCTTACTTTTTTTAAAAAAAGTATTTTAACATTCATAAGAAAAGGAATAATTTTTCTTTCCCGAAATGCAACAATTATATAAAGGAATAATTTTGTCTCCTTAATTCTTTCTGCTTGGGAAACCAGCCATGAACTGCATCTTGACATCATTAAAATCAATAGTGAGCTATAGAGGTGATTGACTGTGTTGTCAGTCCAATTCTGTAGTGGTTACACTAACAGGGCTTTACAAGGACTTCATGTTAAGAGGTGGCAGGGATTGAAGCGGAGATCTTTTGCATGGAAGGGAGGTGATTTATATCACTAAGCTGCAGACACTGCCTCATTTGACCCCAGTAAGGAATACAAGTCATGTAATACTCAGCACCAGAAAATCTATGGCAACATTAATGATGTAGGCTGTTGTCCAAAAAGACCCTCACCTGGTGGTGGTAGTCACACAGCAACACTGTGTACACAACAACATCTGAGTAAAACATGTATAAGATTGTGCTGCAAATACTCTTGTGTGCCGTTGCCAGTATGGGATAGCAGCTTGAGTGTTGCACTACAGCTCTGGAGACCAGGGTTCAAATCCTGCTCAGGCATGGAAACCCACTGGGTGACCTTGGGCAAGTCACATTCTCTCAGCCTCAGAGGAAGGCATAGACAAACCACTTGAACAAATCTTGCCAAGAAAATCTTATGACAGGTTCATCCTAGGGTTGCCATAAGTCAGAAACGACTTGAAAGTACACAACAACAAATTATTCCATTCCATTTACTCAATTTATTAAGTATCACTTTGTCTTTGGTTAAAAGTATATTTGAACATATCATTTTAAGGCAAGATTGATAATGACAGAGTAATGCATTATTATGCCAATCCAGTAGATGCAAGTATAATCCAGTAGATGCAGATATGGTAAATTCTATGGTAGAAACCAGTTTGACGATACTTATCTCAGTTTGGAATACCATACCCACCTACATGGGAAGAAACATGTATAGGACTGCATGGTGGAGGATTAAAACTGAAATCCTAAATGCACTGATATGAATAAGGGCCAATGAAATCAGCAGGATTTGTTTGCAGTCAAATGTATTTAGTACTCCAGTGAAACATGTATGTATTGTTCAGAAGAGTTAGATTGTTTGCAGTATTACATAATGCCACCTCAATTTAATTCAGTCCTTGAATTAATCTTTTATATTGAAAATTGATGTTAAAATCAAAGGCCTGTGCTCACAACACTCACTAAATCAACAGAAAAGGTGTAAAATTGATGTAGCAAATTGTAAAAAATGTCAGTGTGTGACGGTAATCCTTTCACTTGATATTGATTTACTTAACTTCCTAATCCTGGAACAAAGTGTTCATACACTTTCAGAATAGATACTAGTCAACAGTAAATTCAGCTTAAAGACAGCAAGTACTGAGAGTAAAAAGGGTTGAATGTGATTGGCTAGAGATGAACTTTTCTAAAAATGAGGAAGGAAAAGAGGCTCTGCAATGTATAAATAGGGTGATTTGGACTGTGCTGAGACACATGACATTGGACCAGTAACCAAGATGCCATATTTATAATTTTATCTGTTTCACAAATTAGTTCCTTTAACCTTTTCTTTGCAAAAAGTAGCTGGAGTGTTGACATAATTTTTATGGGAAATATGATCTTTATTAGGCTTGGTGTGCATGTGCAAAATAATGAAGTGATAAAATGATCCTCTGGTTTAGAATTCAAGTTGAAGACATTTTTTTAAATGCTCTCCTCTTTTAAAAACTCCCTGGAAATAGAAACCTAAGAGCAGGTAAAGCACTAGGGCAGAATTTCCCGCCCTGCTACATTAGCTTTCTACTTGTAGGGAATCCTTTACATGTGGAAATATTTGAAAATGGTTATCTTGTAGCCTGAAAATCCATTCTACCATATCAGAAGTCTAGCACTTACTATAATTTTGTTGCCTGTGTATGTCCCATCTTAGAACAAATCCTTAGACTGTTGTGTGATTTGGCCCAAGAAAAGCTCTAAATTACAGCCAGAGTACAAAAGCGCAAGAAGGAGGCAACCTGTACAATATGAAGATACTAAGATATTACAGATGCTGTTATCGGATATGCATGAGTATCATAGAATTATAGAGCTGGAAGAGACCAGGGGCCATCCATTCCAACCCCCTGCTATGCAGGAACCCACATCAAAGTGCTCCCAACAGATGGCCATCCAGCCTCTCCTTAAAACATCCAAAGAAGGAGACTCCACCACACTTTGAGGAAGCATATTCCACTGCTGGACAGCTCTGACCACCAGGAAGTTCTTCCTGAGGTTCAGGTGCAATCTCCTTTCCTTCAGGTGGAATCTCCTTTCCTTTCCATCATGTTTAATGACTGGGATAACAGACCAAAATTATTTTTATTGAATGCCTGACTTCATGTCACCGAGGTGTCACTGTAATGGAAGTCTATACATCTAGCTAAAACAAGGCCATCTTATAGATGCACCATCAACACAGCATGTCCAAAGTAAAAATTACAGGGTGTCATTATAAGATCATAAAAGCTTCTCCAAAAGGCTAATTAGAGAATAGTTTCATTCTAGACTTTGTTATTTCCCATTCAGGAACTCTTACCATGTTTTCACTAAGTGAAGGATGTGTTTAGACCAGGGGTAGGCAACTTCAGGGAGACAACGAACTAAGTCTGTATTACTGAGACCCCCTTTGGTCTGAAATCCCCAACTAAAATTTAGCATTTGGTCAGACGTGGATTGCAAACAGCAAAAGCTCTCCAAAGGGTTTATGAAAACTCATTTAGAGAAAGCATGTTCTGCTTGTTTAAGATGTAAGTGGTTTGTGCTGCATTTCAGCAATAGTTTTTTTGGGGGACAAGAGAGACTAGGCGCCATTAAAAGGGTCTTAGAGGTTGCACGTCATTTTCATGTTGCCTCCCCTAAGCTAAGCCTCTTTCACACTACCCAACTATAGCATTATGATTACATTTTAACTGCCAATGCTACATCCTTTGGAATCATGGTGTTGACTGTTTGGTCAGGGGGCACCAGAAGCTGCCTAAATATTTCTCCCTAAATGTAAAACCTAGGGTTCCACAGGTTGGAACCATGGCAGTTCAAGTGGAATCATAGTGCTATAGTTGTGTAGTATGTAGGGGCCCCACGACTGTTATTTGAACATATGGAGCCCTTTAATAGTCTGAATGAACAGAAGGTAACGTGAGAAAACTCAGTATAGTGAAATGGAAAAGAGTTCTTAACTGTTTTGCAGTCTGAGTTTCAGTCTTTCTGACAAAGGCAGGGGACTATTGATCAGCCCATCAGAATCGATTTCACTCTCCTCTAGTGGAGGATTAGATCCTCTAGGATTACACTCCCAGAGTCTTGGAGGATTGGGAATAGGTGCAGTGGGCTGCTCTGTCACTGCTAAAGTCCGTGTGCCAAGGACTTTATGGTCAGGTTCTTCTCTCCTTTGCTGAATGTCAGGCATCGATTGGTTCTCTTCCCTTTTGTTCCTGTACTTGCTCTTTGGCTGAACCAGGTCACACTTCTTCTGCCACTTTGGAATTCTGCAACCTTTCCTCCTGTCTTGCATATTGTCGCTGTCACTGTCTTCACTAGAATAGCTATTCTCACACACACTCTTCTTCAGCGAGCTTTTCAGAATGGGTGGCCTGAATTGTTTTCTAACTTGACAGTGATCTATGTCTGCCGCTGATCTGAGAGGCAATGCTTGTGGCTTGTTTTCCAAGCAAATCAGTCTTAGCATTTCAGGGCACAGATCTACAGATGCACAAATGTCTGAACTGGTGAGTCTCTCTTGTGCCTGGACTGTTTTTCTGGAACTTTTGAGAACCTCTTTATAATCCTGTGAATCAAACCCCCTTGGATACTTTTCTGTTAATGCCACATTTTCCACTTCCTGAGTGCTGTCATTTAGCTGAACTGAAAGAGATGAAAATGCTTCTCTGGGGCTAGCGGTTCCCTGTATTTGTTCTACCGATTGCAAAGCACTTAACGGAGCTATGTCTGCGGCTGTGGAAAAAGCTCCCAAGACTGAAGGCTCTAGAATTGCCTCTTCTTTCAAAGATAAATCACTTTGTCTTTTAGGAAGGTCACTGCCTGAAGGAGAGCAATCCACACTACTGGGTAGATGTGGATCATATTGCACAGAATCTGAAGAAGGCATGGTGATTTTTGCTGGTTCACAGCACAGCAGGGAACATGGCCTGATACAATTAGTACATGTGTGAGACTCAGATTCCAAATAACAGGCAGCATTAACCTGCATTGGAGAAACACTAAAGGATGTTCCTTCCCAGTCAATGCCACTTAACTGCAGATTGGCAACTGCAGAAGAGGCAGGAGAAGTTGCAGACTGTTTATGAAATTCTGCCCATGATTTCAGAGAACCACCAGGATTGCATTCCTCCTCCATGTTTTGTGAAGCAGTTACGAGCGAGGTAAATGAGGGGTTTGGAGTTTGACCAACTGCAGTAGAACACTGTGAGGCTACAGGGGGACCCTGAGATCCAGAGCCCTTCTCTGGAAGTATTGTGCAAGCAGAAACAGTTCCAAAATCAGACTTCTCATCTTTGCAGGGAAAAGCTTCATGTGCAGATTCCAAGCTCAGCTGAGAAAGGAGATCAGTGACTTCATTGTCCCCTGGTAAGCATTCTTTTTCTTTAAGTTTAGTCCCCTTACCTGAGAAGACAAAAAAAACCAAAACATAGACACTTTGTAAAAAAGGAAGACTAATCTCAGTGACAAGGACAAAAGAAAGAATTTGTTTGTGGTTTCAAGTACAAGCAAGCACTGCTATCATGGAGCCTTGGCTCAGCATAGTGGAGTACTTTAGCAAGGCTGAAGCTATAAGCCACCACATTCCCCAAGCTTCCTTTTTCTGAGTTTAACTGTAATCCTCACAGTAGCTGCTGGGGATGGATTTTTCCAGAATTATTGTCAGCTATTCTGCAGTGGTGAATAATTTGATTTGTAATGGAAAGTAATTTGCCTTGGATAGGCAATTAAATAACCATTAGCTTTACAAAAGACCTGCTCCTGTTAGATATGAAAATAGCTAGAACTGGTTTGTAGATAGAGATCAACACAATACTGCCTGAATTAATGGATTGTTCTTGGAGGCATAGATGTGGAGATACTTGCAATGAGTGCTTCCACTTCAAGATTTACAACCACACCACTGCAGCCATTCAAGGACTAAAGAAGTTGATTCCACTTTATATTCTGCTGACTGAAACGCATAAACCACTGTAAAACAATGGGTAGATTCACGCAGCAATAGGAGAACAGTGTCTGCTGAATATAAACCAGAATAAAATTTAAGCTTACCTTTCTTTTTTCCCTTGCAAATGTCCAGTTTCTCCATTTGATACAGGGCAACCACTTCTGGGTATGCATCTTGAAATAACCTGGCTTCTTCTATTGTTGTTATAAAGGGCTCTTCAGGTTGATCATCAGCTATAGCATAGTGCTCTAGAGAAATAAATGAGGAAACAGAACATATTATCAGATTTAATTTGACAGATTAGAGATTATGCTGTTCTTCACTACCCATTGTAAAGGATCTTTCATACCATCTCTTAGACAGTGTTGGAGAAGCTCCAGTCCTCAAGATCTTTTGGATTTCCATTCCCAGAAGTCCCAGTCAGCTTAGCCAATGGTGCAGGATTCAGGGAGTAGTAGTTCAACAACATCAGAAGAGCAAGAGGCTTCCTACCTTTAAAGCAGGCACTATGTTGTTGTTGTGTGCCTTTGTTTCCATCTTAGGGAGTCCCCAAGGTACCCCATCACAGGATTTTCTGTGGGCTGAGAGTATGTGACATGCCTAAGGTCAGCCAGTGGGTCTCCTTGACCAAGCACGAAACTGAACCCTGGTCTCCAGAGTCATAGTTCAAACTATGGATGGGTCAACCAAATCCTTGAATTCTTGAATCCTGAGTAAGGATTCAAGATTCCCAAATCCGAATCCCTGTGCCAAAATAGGCAAACCGAATCTTTCGAAACTGCCAACCAAATAGATTGTTGGAGACTGGGATGCCTGAAAACCAGGGAGACTGGGACTTTTGAAAACAGACAGGGACTCCTGAAAATCTGGGAGGCCAGACATACAAGGGAAGATAGTAAGTAGGTGAGTTTTTCCCTTGGAGTAATGATGGCCTTTGCTAACAATTTCAGAAATTATAGCTAGGGTTGTATTCTAAGATACTTAAATTGAACATTTAATATTTAAGTTCAGTACTTGACTGGAAGCTATAGGCTTGAGATTTCAAGGACAACTGAAACATTCCTTTGCATGGCTCCCTTGCAAACCTCTTTCAGACACAATTCTGGGGTTTGCAGTTTTACAAGGTGTCACAACCTTCTCTGCCAAAGTGTGCTGGTGCATCATTAAACTACAAACCCCAGGATGCCAGAAGGAGCTATGCAAAGAAAAGCCAGTTTTGACCTGGATGTGGTCCTGTTTACACAGGCAGGAAAATGTGGGTTTAAGCCACATTTTCCTGCCTATGTAGAAAGGACCTTCATGTCATTTTCAATCTGGGGAGATCCAGAGGCAAAACTATGACAATTGTCTCAGCCAGATTTCTTCAGAGGGAGCTTTGCCTTTGCCTAGGCTTTTGCTAAGGCTGAGAGAGTGTGTCTTCCCCAAGATTATCGTTCTTTCCCTTCCTTTTTAAACTCGTTTTAAAACAAGGATTCGAAAGATTTGAGATTCGTGAGATTCGTGGACCCCTAGAACCTCCCAAGGATTCGGATTTGGAATATTCTGGATTCGTCCCATCCCTAGTTCAAACCATTATACCGTGATGGCCCACTATAAAGAAGGCTTATAATGGCCTTGTAGCAGGGCTCTACTATTACAGCTGAGGCAGTTTTTTATTACTGAGATGATGATGATGGTGATGACAGTAGCAAGCAATATTGTTATATAGTCAGCCCTCCACATTTGCAGGTTTCACTTTTGTGGATTTGATTATTCATGGATTATTTGCTGTCACCTCTGCTGCCTCCCTCTGCCATTTTTAATAGGGACTGCAAGCCTTGTGAGATTGAGAAACTGCAAACGAGGCTTGTAAGTCCCTATTAAAAATGGTGTGGGGCAGCAGTAGAGGTGGCAGTAAGCCCCTCCCAGCCCCCCACTTCTGCCTTGTGAAGGAACCCTGATGCCTCAAAGGAATCCACCATGTGTTGAATATGGTGAGCATACTTTTTTGTATGTTAAATATGGTTTGGGAGGGTTGATGGTTTTTCCATTTCACAGGGGTCCTGTGCCCCTAACCCTAGCAAACGTGGAGGGGTGACTGTATTTAGTTATATCTGCCTTTTCCCCTCAAAACTCAGACTATATGTATTGTTGTTGTTAATATATATCCTGCCTTCCCCCCAACAATGGGACTCACGGTGGCTAAAAACAATCTATAACAATACACATTAAAAATTATACAAAAATGTTAATAAAGGTATAAATACAAAGTTATCTAAAAAGCAATTAAACAATTTAGATGCTGTCCATCTATTACTTTGCATGAAGTCCATCAACTCCTATGCCAATATTTTTTCCAGTCCCTCACATAATCATAACTGATATTCCCACCTGCACTGAAATCTTAAGGAGATTAAACTAGTCAAGTGGAAAGGGAATACGTACATGTCACTGGCTTGGAAGTGGTGGGGAAGGAGAAACAAAGACCCTAACTTTAGAGGCTGTTTTCTCTAGTTGTGGATGTGAATGCAGGACCCTGCCTCATATCAAAATCTGTATGACTCTCAGCAACTCACCCAAGTTCTACAAAGTACCTTTCTCAGTCCTGTGCTAGAGATGTCAGGAATAGAACTGGAGATCTTGTATATGCAATCCATGTGCTTTACCACTGGGAATACATCTCTTCCATAACCAGAAAGGAATCAAGCCAGGCTTTCCTGCAGGGGTGGGCAAAGTATACCCTACTGGAAGCAAAAGTCTACCTCAAGGCTGTTTTTGTGGGTCCTGATTATACCTCACTGCCCTCCATGGAAAAAAATATGCAAAAAGAGTATTTTTTCCATTTCTGGAAGCCTCTAGGAGTGGTAGGTTTCCCTGTGAAGAAGTTGCAGTTTTTTGTTTAAATTTTTGCTCATTTAGAGGCCTCCTGCAGCCCACAGAAGGTTCTGGAGGGTCTGGAGAGTTGTCTGCCTCTGATCTGCTATATCCATCTACTGCTGGAACAGTGGCATCAGAGGGTACACAGGAGGAAAATCCAAGTTTGTGTCATAGCAGGCATTCAAAAGCATTACTTTTAAAAATATTTTTACTATTCAGATAGTATAAAAGTCTCCCACGTCTGGCCTTAAGTACATCACACCATGACCAGCAGCCTTTAAAAGATGTCTTATTCCTATATTTTAAATAGAATGGCATGATAGTCCTATGGCAAGCGTAGCGAAGCTTGGATCCTTCAGATGGATGGGACTACAACTCTCATGATTCCTTATCAGTGTTTATGCCAGGTGGGGCTGATGGGAATCGTAGGTGAAAACATATAGAGGTCCACAGTGTCCCAAACCCCCTTCTCCACTGCATGAAGAGTGAGTTAGACCAACCTGGCTTTTGCCATTCAATTTCAAAACAAGGGATTCCATTTTTAATCCGTGTCTTGACTATCCTGTGAAACAAACAAACAAACCCTTTATAACTTGAAATAAAGAATAGAAAGGAAGGGGAACAAGCTCGTTGGTAAAAGGTCTGCATGTATTATACAATTTCAGGTATGTAAAAATCCTTGCTCTGACATACCCAATTATAGAGGGGCTCTTTCTCTACAGTATTCCCCCACATGGCTGCTACATTGGCAGAGAAACCTTCTTGTCTGATCAGTCCAGGTTATTTGAGTACAGTTTTCATACAAATGCTACAGCCATGGGTGAGGGGAATATCAGAGAGAAGCAGTTCTCATGTGTTTGGGGAGTTCATGAACTGCAATAAAGGAGACTGTAATAAAATCAAATTTCTGGGGTTGGTATGATGGAGTGTATGGCCCTCCAGTTCCTGCTGGACTCACATCAGCCCTAGTGAGCAATAGCAGTGGTGAGAGATGATGGGAATTGCAGTCTAAAAACATTAGGAGCTTCACATCCTTATTTTAGGGCCTCTTCCAGGGATTCTTCCAGACTCTGTAGGCAGTGGGGTCACTTAGGATGCTTCCAGAAAGTGTTATGTGGTCAGAGCACAAGTCATGAACAATCCACATACACAGGATGTTGCTGACACCAATCCACACTCCCAAGCAGGATCAATGTGTGTTGAGATGCTGTCAGAACTGGCAGCAACAGAGCAGCAGTGTAATGGGGCCAGGACTTACAATGCTGAAGCACTGGGATTTGGCATCATCTACTACCCCTCAGCCCTAGTCCTTTGTATTTCCTCTGAGCTTAGCTGTGATTCTCAAGGTATCTGGAGGGAAAAGATTTCTCAGTAATCATATATTGGAATATATTTTTGTTGTTGTAATCCAAAGAATTTGAGGGGTGATTGACCGTCAAATGGCCAATTAAGATGCATTAGCGATATAAAAAAGCCTTGTTTTTCTTAAAAATGAAAACTGCTAGAAATGGGGCCCTTTCATACTATATAATTATAGCATGATGATTCCACTTTAACCACCATCCTGGGACTTGCAGGGTGGCAGCTGTATGGAATCTTGGGATTTGCAGTTTTGCTGTCATCAGGCTTCAAGTAGTTTCTGACTTATGGGGAGCCTAACACAAACCTATCACAAGAGTTTTCTTCGCAAGATTTGTCTAGAAGGGGCTTTGTCATTGCCTTTCTCTG
Organism: Ctenosaura bakeri; assembly: GCA_948474755.1. Lineage (NCBI taxonomy): Eukaryota > Metazoa > Chordata > Lepidosauria > Squamata > Iguanidae > Ctenosaura > Ctenosaura bakeri. The sequence goes on along the minus strand of CAOLHI010001105.1, from coordinate 148,238 downwards.
AGAACAAGAGAGTGTGCCCCACCCAAGGTCATTGCATGGGTTTCCATGGCCAAGTCAGGATTCAAACTCTGGTCTCCCAGAGTCCTAACTCAACACTCAAATCATTGCACCAGATTGGTTTACATTTATGTTTCCATTTTATGGAGGGTTATTTAGAATGCTCAGCCAAAGAAGTCTTCTAAGTGCTTTACCAAACTACAAAGCCCAAGATTCCATAGGATGGAGCCATGGTAGTTGAAGTGGTATCAAACTGTAGTGTGAAAGGTCCCTTGCTGTGCTGTTGTGGATCACACAGCTACCTGCATTTTAAAGACTCTTCCCAGGAGGCATGGCCATAGGGACTTTCATGCTGGGTATCTGCATTTCAAAATTTAGCCCTATACCACTGGCAGCTTTAACCTGCATAGTGACATCTGGTGGCTCCCTCATCACTGGGGAAGAGAATCTATTTCAGGTTTTGCCTAGCTAAAGGGTGCTGTCTGAGGTGCTGAGCACATTTACGAAAAGGGTCCAACACCTAGGACATCTCCTTTAAAATTTGGTTTAAAGCCTGCAGTGGATTCAGTGCATCATAGACAATGGAGTCACCAGCTGCCACTGCCCACCCACCCCACCCCCAGAAAAAAATGCCTTTTCCTTGAAGTAATTCTAACTGTACTTTATGACTTGGTATACTGTTACTGCTGGGATCACTGCAAGGAACTACCTGTAAATCAATGTTCCACAAGACTGTTTGGAGATGTAGGATCCAAGACCCACATATGTTTATGCTCAAACTAGTGAATTTTTTGACTTTCAAGCCATAGGTGAAAAATTGCTGCAACCTACTTATCACATTCCTATTTCTTTAAAAAGCAGTGTGTTTACTCACATGTAAAATATTCCCAAAGCTAAAAGAACTAAATGCACAAGTCTAAATCTGATTATTGGTCCTGAACTAGAAAAGAAACACTGAATCAACAGAACTTGAGTAAGTGTTGATTTAATAGGTCCCCACTAATTAATTGAGTCCACTCTAGTACTTTGTATCCTGACCACATTTCCCTGTGTGTGTCCACAGGGATCATTCACTGGAACACCAGAACAATTACCGTAACACAAGAGAAAGCTGGTTTTATGAACCAAGCAGCCTCATTGAGTGATACAGAGGAAACACATACAGACACACACACAAACATGTGTGTATATTATTCAACTGCACAACATTGGGAGAAATAAAAGGCTTTGTATAAAGGTAATGTATGACTGCAAGAAAGATGGAAAACAAAAGTCATTTTGCACTTCCAAGAAGTTATCTAAAATATGTATTTCCTGCACTGACAATGTGAAGAGAAACAGAAAATGTATCTTAAAAGCTTTGTAAACTGGATTACCGTAGTGCCTGCAGTTGCTGTGGGTCACTGTGGCCAGACTTCCTTCTGTTCATGTCATAGTTTGTCAGAAGGGCACATAACTTCTCACAAGCATAATGCTTAGTCCAATCCATTTTCTCAGAAGCAAGTCTCTGTTTTAAACAGGCAATTAGAACATTTTAAAATGTGACTTTTAAATTATAAATGCAGTTCAAATTCAGTGCTATTTGTCTGGAGAAATCTTAAAAGATAACATCTATGAAGCTGATTCCTCACAAGCAGCCTCAGTAAGACTATTGTGAGGATCAGCGTACTTACCTTGGAAAAAGTTGTCACTTGTCATTTAAAGAGGGCAGAACAGCCTTTTGAAACACATAAGTGAGAAGAACTGAAAGCTCAAGGAATTAGAAATTAAGGAAGCTGCATTTTTGTGAATTAAATCTGCAGTTCTACACAAAGCTTCTTGGGAGAAAGCCCATTGAATTTAATATGACTTACTTCAGAAAAGTGGAGTAGAGGATTGTGCTACAAGAGGAACATATTCTCATAAATGGTTTAAAATGAAACCACAACATAAATGCCTTTCATTCCTTCACTCGTTACATGTTTATCTCACCCTTCCTCTAAAGATGTCAAAATTGCCTACATATTTCTTCTCCCCCTCCATTTTATCATCACAACAAGCTCCAAGGGTCAGTTTGGCTGAGGGAGAGTGTCTGGGCTACGGCCATGCAGTAAGCTTCATGACTAAGTGGCTAACTGCACTTGGTCTGGCATTTCAACCACTATACCACACTGATGAGCCAGTGTGTGTGTAGTGGATTGAGCATTGGTCTCCAGCCCTGGAGACAAGGGTTCGATTCTCTGTTTGGTCGTGGAAACCCACAGGGTGCCCTAGGTTGTATCATACACTCTCAGCCCCAGAAAAACCCATCATGTGTTTAGCTTAGGGTTGCCTTAAGTCAGAAATGACTTGAAGGCACACAACAACACAACTACACTGATTCTTTTGTTCCCATTTTTAAAAACTACATCAGGTTCTCAGGGTTTTTTTCCCCCAGTTTAAAACCTAACACTCACTCTCCTCATAAATTTCTTCATTCAACTTGATCTGCACCATATAAATACCAATGAACAGACATTCAGTATTTACACAGCTAACAATGAAAGCTTAAACATGTGTATTCAGAAGCAAACCCCATTACATTCAGTGGCACCTACTCTCTGGTAAGTGTATAAATGACTGCCACTGAAGGCTTCACTCCGATGTCCATATATTCGGAATAAAGCCACAAGGCAAAAATGATGTTTGGTTCTTAATATGGAACTTAGGATATAGGCACAACAATACTAACCGTTAACAGGGACTAGAGAAGCAATGTCCATTATCTGTGTGTAAAAATGGAGCATCTCTTGAAATACAACAGCAAGGGACATCTTTTATCTCTTCTTATACCAAGCCGTGGCAGCTGCTGTTTTTTATTTTTACTGTCCTGTCTCAGGACTTTGGGCCTGCCATATACAACAGTGAGCATACTTATCCAGGAGATGGGAAAATATGAAGATATAAATAAATGGCTATAAACTGTCCCTTTAGGACAAAAATGTGAAGAACTTTTTTAAAATATTAGACATGAGGAAAATCTTTCCTAAATAGTTTCCTTATAAGTTTCAACTGGGGTGGCCATACCATCGGTCAAGGTGAGGAAGTCTGATACAGGCAGCAAATTTAAGAATACCATTAAACTGAAACACACCATCAGTTTTTAAATTTAGTATACTAGGTGTTACAATCATGGACAGCACCATTTGAATTTTTTTCCCAGTTAGGCACAAAATGTCCAAGACTATTTGATCAAAGAACAACCTTAGCTTTTTTAAAAAATGGAAAAACTGGAGCTACATGGGTATTCATCTTTTGTCTCCAGAGTGACAGATACCAAATAACTACAAAATGATAAGAACAGGCCAAAATAAAAGACCACTGATGTCAGTGGATATCAGCTAAGCATTATTTCTTATTTAAAGCAAAGGGCTTTCAAAATGCTTTACTTTGCTGAATTGTGCTGAGCAAGTTTTTTTTTTTAACACTTTGAAGTTGCTGTGGTTTCTTCACAGAATGATCAGATAGAACCACAATTAATGATCATTTTTTTAAACCATGGATTCTGCACTCATTTTTTGTGCATCAGTTATTTCCTAAAAAGGCTCATATTTATACCAAGATTCTTTGAAAAGATGAAATGCCAAGTATAGCCAGAGCTTACACATTTTACATTTTGAGCTACAGGATCTGGGAGTCTTTGTTCAGAAAAGTTAATGTTTCCAAGTCTTGAGTACAACTCATAAACAGGCCTAAAGACTAATGTATACAACACTTTAGCCAGCAAAATTCAGTATTCTTTTTTTGTACCTGAAAGGCAAGTAAGTTTGGCCTTTGACACTCATTTAGCTTCATCAGTTTGTCTTTGCTGATGAGATACTCTTGGATAACCTTGACAGAGAACAGAAAAAACAAAAGGAGCAGGTGTTTGGATAAGAAAATTCTAAGAAAGCAATTGCCTTGAAAAGAAAGGGAAAGTGTTATATTACCTCAGGAAATGGAAAGCCTTCACATGCTTTGGCTTTTCTGAAAATAAAGTGTACACATTAGAGATAGGTAGAAACGAAAATACTTCAGAGCTGGTACAGATTCACCAAGGAATTCAGAGCAAATAGGAGCACACCTACTTTCTAACAGCTTCCTCCACTATGTTGGCTCGCCAGTCTCTCTCAGAGGCATGCCAGTCACAAGGGCAGCAGTACTCGGCATCATGGGGTTCACAATACCCCACAGTGCCACAAAGATGACACCTAGTCCTCCCATGTTCTTTGTAAGAACCTACATGGAAATGGGATCAAGACAACAGATAAAGCATGTCTCTTAAGAAGGAGAGTTACATTCTTTAAAATTCCTTCAAGCAGTATGGGTTAAGCTATCTGATGTGGGTAGGGGGCACCAATAATTTTTTTCCAGTGTGCCAGGGACCAGTATTATATTTGTGCTCATTGGTAACAATTGTTTCTTTATTTCCTGGAACTCACTATGGAACAGCAGCTGATGGCTCACAGACTAGCACCAGTCCAGAGACCAGCACCACTTTGTATATCACTGATAAATTGTAAAGCAAGTAGAACTGTAAAAGCATAGAAGGGCCCTTCATTCAGTCCCTGCCATGATGTTAAGCACATCTAATATAGCTGGAAGACAAGGTTTTCATGGTGGCTGCTCCTAAGCCTTGGAACTCCCTGTTAAGAAAGGCCTGGTTGGCTCCCTCCCTGTTGTCTTTTCACTAGCAGACAATGACCTTTTTATATCCAAGCAAGTCTTTGACAACTAAACTTGGTAGCAGTGGCACCAAGTGGTACCGGAGTTTAACTGAGTGGGTGATGCATTTTTTTGTTTTACTGATGCATTTTAAATTGTCTTTTAAGTTTTATTCATTTAATATATTTGTAGTATTAGAAGCTGCCTTGAGACCCATTTGTGTAAGAAAGCTGGGATTTGAATCAAATAACAACATAATTATTGAATCCTAACTTTTCTACAATTTTGATATCAAAATATGATTCAATGAGCTTGAGAGGTCACCTGGATGAGCATGTAGGCAGCAATGGTCGAACGATCAAAAACCAGGTCAGGTCAGTAAAATCCCCAGTCATGTAGCCCCAGGAGACCTCAAGCTGTGCAAACCCACAGTAAACAAAGGGTCTTCAGCCACTGAGGAGCCAACTTGAGGAGACTAGCATCTTTCCCCCAAGTTGAGCACTGACAGCAATAAAATCCTATCAGACAAGGACTATCTATATAAATTCACACCACAACCCAATGCAACTGAAGATCCTGAAACTTTGGCAACACCTTGTGATCTCATCATGCAAAGCAAGTTGCCATCGTGGAGCTTCTTTTCTGTTGCAACACCCATTGTTCTCCCCGGGAAAGGATTAGCCCTGCAGGTACCTTGTCCCCTACAAATAGTCCCAGTTTTTGAGAGTTTCTTTGGATCAGTCCTGGTCATCCCAGCAGACCATTTCTCCATTCATTGAGTAATCCCCTCAGCCCTCTCCGTGCTGAGCTCTACTTCTTCACTGTCTTTCCCGGACGAAGGACTTCAAGAAAAGGTGCAGTATTACCCCAGCTACAATCTCTTCAATATTCCCCCTATCCAGTTTCCTCTCTTTTGCTTCTTAATAGGTCTTGAGTGAGTGTGATGCGTGAGACTTTCATTCAATAAAATCATTTGTTGGACATTTTTGTTTGGTTTTGGCTTGGCCTGACCCTGTAAAAACTGGGTAAAAAGACCCCGCTAGGTTACCCTGCCTCTCACATTGCTATTGCTCATGCTCTGGCTAGTTTCCATTCCCCATCATGTGGAGCACATTGTGGTGTCCCCCAAGGGACCCCAGAAATCAGGGTAACACAACAACTAAGTTAATCTCACTGACACAATGGATCTGCTCTGGTTGGAACAGTTGGATTCAGACCATGAAGTCAACCTACGGTTTGGGGCATTAAACACCTAAGCCTCAGGCTTGACATGCTGGTGACTCTTTCAGTGAAGCATGACAATTCTTCCCTTTCCTGGTTTGATGCAAACTCACTCTTTGCCCTTTTACCCACCTTCAGCAAGTTTTACTTTGCACTAGCCCTGAAAAGCAGGATCAGAAATGAGAGTTTGAGTACCCAGCTTTTTGGGGGCAATTAGCTAAATACATTGTAAATTGCTTAGAGAGTACTTAGCTGAGAAGCGGTATAGAAAACACACATATGAAAAAGCGGATTGGTGTCGGGGGCGGGGGACAACATTATCTTAAGGCTCACTGAAACAACGCCACATCACACTTTACCACAACATCTGAACCAAGCCTCATTGAATGAAGTGTCATATTATGGATGTAGTTACAGAACGAATGTTTACAGGATAATACACAGCTGATCAAAGAACAGTGAAATGGTAAGCTGCAGCATTCAATGACATATGGGCTTCCCCTGCTCATCTGACAGGTTTGGGGCTCGAGCACTGTCAGAAAGTAGAAATGGCTGAAAAGTGGAACCCATCTACTGTAGAGAGCATGAAGGATTTATGGAGGATTGCTCGGGACCAATTGTGCACATGTGCTGCTTGTAAAGTCTCTCAGCTAGCTTGGTGCCTTTTTCTCCCTCAGAGCTCTCTTTGCAAGCAGCATATGAACAGCCCCAAAAGAGCCTCTGTGGGCAAGAAGAACTGACAGAAGCCTACTGTTTTGATGCTTGCAATACAGACATGTTTCATTAATTCAGTGAGGGGGATCTACTCTTTCCACAGCAAAGACTTGGGACTGTGCACATGTGTGAGTGGTCCCAAGCAAGCCTCTATAGGCAAGAAGAACTGAATTAATGGAATCTGTCCTTCATTTAGAATGGCTGAAAGAGCAAGTTGTCAGATAACAGGGTGTTGAAAGGCAGGGCTTCCTGTACAGATTATACCACTAATACTTACAAAGCTATCATTACTATGTTTTGGCAAGAAGTTATACTTTTCTTTAGAGAGAAAACACATTGCTGATTACTTTTATTACTTAATGCTGCTTAAGCCAATCTCTTATAATGCCACGTTCTATACCATTCATAGTATAAGGAGAGGCTATTTTAAACTGTTCTTCTCTGTACTACTTTTTAAAAGTCACAATTGACTTACCTGGGTGGTGACACACAGCACAGTGAGCCAACTTTTTAACTCGTATGGGTGGGTTATTACCAGATTGGAAGTAGTCTTTCCAGTGCTCAAATCTAAAACAAGTTTAAATTAAGAGTATAAGACTGTTATACCATTATACTGGCTGGTCAACTTCTGTGTTACATATTTTATGTATTTCATCTTGAACGTGTTTTACAGGGGAGAACAACTACCAGGAGTTGAGGGCTATGTTGGACCCCCATGGGAACTCAGAACTACCCCCTTCTGCTGTGCCCCGATTCCTGAATTTTCTAAACCTTTTTCAAAATTTGAAATCAAAATAGGGCATGGGGCATTGTTAGTGAAAGACTTAAATGGGGTATGGGGAACCATTAAGGCCTCAAAAAGAATTAACATGAGCTGTACTTTACCTGCCCCTGATATGTTACAATTGTAAGGATCTGCATTTCCGAGTTTTACCAAGCACAGAATATTTCAAAGCAACTGGATCCCTTCCACTATCATGACATAATAGAAGAGAAAACTGGGCTTTTGATTCCAAGAAGAGGAGAACATTGGCAGAGCCTGGAAAAGCTGTCCACTGGCCATGTTGGCCAAGGCATTCTGAGAGCTGTAGTCCAGAAAAAAAAAAGACACTTTGCCAAGTTCTGAATATTACATATATACAACGTTTGTCCAGAGAATGGTCTGAAGACACATGATACTGAGAGGCTAGCCTGCAAATAAGATCACAACATGATGTGAGCTCTGCTAAGGATGGTATATCAACAAAATTACATTTTACAAAAAGAAACAACATGGAAATATATGTTAAAAACTCATAGGATTTCATGAAGATATAGAAGAGAGAAATGGGAAGCAGAGCTATCTTAGTATCTCAGCTAAAACACCAGCATAGCTTAAGTCCTCTTCTCCCTGAACTGCTTCAGTTCAAATTGGCCATGATCAGTTGGAGCCCTGGTGGTGCAATGGTTAAATGCTGGTACTGCAGCCATGAGGTTGTGAGTTTGATCCTGCCGGACTCCAGGTTGACTCAGCCTTCCATCCTTCTGTAGGTCGGTAAAATGTGTACCCAGCTTTTTGGGGGCAATTAGCTAACACGTTGTAAGCTGCTTAGCTGATAAGCCACTTAGCTGATAAGCGGTATAGAAATACACATGCTATTGCTACCATTGTGTTTAAGTACTGGTGCATGAGCTTGCTTTTCTCCTTTCCCTCCCCGCCCCTTCTTCCTTTTATGTTACATGTTTTAGACCTAAGGCCATGAGCTGGAAATATCTGTTGTGGCTGGAGAATGGAACTATAAAATATTTAACTAACTAACAGGTTTATAATACCATAGTTCTCATTAAACAGCTTCCCAATTACACTGTATGTTGTGAGGAATAAATGGCATTTATTAAATTCTAAAGCTTGGACTGAATCAGCTTCTCTGAAACTACTTGTTCAGAAAGGATGGCTGAAATTTAAGAGACAAGATAAATTATACCTTTGCAGTAAACTTTGTCCTCCCAAAGTGCTAATCAGCTTTAAAGCCTGCTCTTTTCCAACTCCAGGAACTCCCTTTTGGAGACAACAGAATATTAAAGAGATTGAAGCAGTCTAGATAATGTATAACAGCATCCTGTAAACTGCTGCAGCAGAAAGATACTTTTGTTTCAGCAATAGCTATGTTTTGACATAATAAGCCAGAGGAATGGGGAGACAGTGGCTTATTGCATTGGAGCAAGCAATGTGGCACACTGCCTCCCTTCTCTTACATGCAGCATGAGTTACCAACCCAGGCTGGAGAACTTTAGTGGTTCTGGGCACCAGTTTCACCCCTTGGATCCTGTTGCAGGCTGACTCAGCAGCACAGTGGCAACCAGAAGTGGTTTGTTCTACCTGATTTTAAAGCTAAAACAAAATGTGCTTCATCTGTTAAAAAACAAACACACCCACAGTTTGTTTAATTGCCAACACTGTTGAAATTTAGTGATGTGTCACTAAATTTGGAGGGGGGCTACAAAAATGCATACTGGGTCACATGTAGCCTGAGGGTTGCCCACATCTTGCCTAAGGAAACCACAGAAATTTGCTCCATAGCTTTTGTACCTAGGCTGCAGCTGGTTTTCAGGTTTGCTGCCCAAACCAACAGCCCAGGGAAACAAACTGTAGAACAAATTTGGGGTTCTTTCTCTGGCCTGTTGGGTAACTTTGATGTATCTCTGCACTTTCCAGTTTAGTCAAAATGTCAATTCCTACTAATCAAAATGAATAAAATTCATGTTACCCAAGAAATTGTAAAATATGCTCACTTCCTCTAAGCAGGGCTGAAGTGCACTCTGGAATGCAAGAAATCTGTGAAACAACCCACTCTAGAATTTTTAAATACACGGGCTAGAATAACATAATCACAAGGAAGGTAACTGTGGAGTTAAGTCAGGTACCAGAAGATTTAGGCTGCATGCAAATGTCAAGAGTGATGAAGTTTATGGGGCAGTATGCACCAATACACTGAAGCTAAAACATAGGAAGGAATCGTGAAGCCTTCCAGACATTATTGAACTGCAGGTCCCAGCATTCCTCACCAGTATGTCTACTGGCTAGAGCTGCCAGCAACTGCTGTTCAGTAACTTTTGAAGGACTATATAATTCCCATTTCTGACTTAGAAAGATACACACAGGAAGTTTGTGGTTAACTACAACCTGTAGACACAATCAGAATTGTTACTCAAAGAAACCAAAGTTATTTCTTTGATGTTGGAAGCATGAATCAGTGGACTGTAGGTAGCTGAGGGGGAAAGAAGCACCACAATAACTTGATGGGAATGGATTTGAATTTCAGGGTTTGTTCATGTCATCCTTTAAGCCTATGGTTTACTTTAGTGCAGGGAAACTGGGCTTCAAAGGTATTGTGCTATGGCAGGAAGAGCAACAGGGAACCTTAGACCTTTTGTGAAGTTAAAACTCAGGCAGAAGACTAAACGTGCAACAAATACAGATTAGATATTGAAAAATGAACATCCCTTTCCAAAGACAAGCTGAGAGTTGGAGAGATACATTGCCACAAACAGTGCCATCAGTTACAACCTGACAGGGTCAGATAAGGTTACTTTTAGAGGAATGTGCAAAGAATTATAAACAGCAACCCCCCCCCCAGTATATTTATGAAATTAATTATGTTAAAGAACTGTCTCTCTCTAGTGTTATACCTCTTAGAAAACAGGGCTGTTTGAATAGCTCCGAACTTCTTGGCTCACTTTTTCTATAGAAGCAGACTGAATAGGACTGTTAACTGTACTTGCAGTAAAATATGCCTCTGATGATGAAACACCAAAACCAAACTGAGCAAAATGGAAGCTTGAGAAGCAGCTGGTTAGACGAGGGCAATGATATTTTGAAATGGAAAGCAAGAGACAAAACACTGGAACATTTTTATTTAGACAGCTGCGTCAGCTAAACAAACAAACAAAAAAAATGTCAAAGAGAGAGATAAGGATGTTGCAGTAGGACATGCTATTCCTGCACTGCAGTATTTGCCAGCTGAAAGCCAAAACAAAGCCATCAAACAGTATGGTGTATTGATATTTTCAAAGAATAAATCACATCAGAAAATGAAACTGACACCACTGAAATGAAGAATTTCTGTGTGAAGGTGAGGGGAGAAGAACTGGGAAATTGTGGCATTCCTTGCTAGTGGACTACCATTACCACTGTTAGAAGCTGTCAGAAGGCAATGGCAACTTCAAATGGGAGTGGTGAGACATAGGAACATTTAAAGCAGAGTAGTTGCGGCCCAGCTATAGACTTCCAGATATGATTGGATTGAAGTTTCAGTCCTGGACAGTATAACTAAGGGAAAACGATGATGGATATTGTTGTCCAACTACATCTGTGGAGCCAGGCACTCCTGATTTATGAATTGATAGAATAAGCTACGATTCAATCAGTGTGACCTACTAATTGGGCTGGGATTGCTCAGTCTATTTCCAAATTTAGCACATGGGGCAGATTTCCTTTCTCCTCTCCTCCTCATCTAATGCAGGTTTCATTCACAAAGAGTAGTTTTGACTACAAATCCCACAATCCTTTTATCACTGGCAATGCTGGCTGAGGACAATGGGAACTGTAAACCAAAATATCAGGAAGGTTCAATGATCCCCTCCCTGCTTTAGTACTTGACACCAAGGACATTTATATTACACTGAGAGCCATCATGGTGTAGCAGTTTGAATGTTGGACCAGGACTTTGGGAGATCAGAGTTTGAATTCCTGCTCAGCCATAAATACCCATGGGTAACCTTGGACAAATGACACTAATTTGATACAAATGAGAAATGACCTCTTGGCTTCAGAGGAAAGCAAGTACAAACCACCTCTCAATAAATTTTGCCAAGAAAACTATGTGATAGGCTCACTTTAGGGTCTACATCAATCAGAAATGACTTGAAGACACATAACAACAACAAATACATTTACATTCATTTTTGCCTTGCTTCTTTACCTTAGGAAGATAATCACAGCCAAGCAGAATGGCTAATCCAATCAGTGACTCTCTGCTGCATCCTAGTTTCTCCTCAATAGCTGATATCGAATAGCATTCAACATGCGGGTCCTGTAAAGAATATAATAAGATGGCAATTATCTCTGCAATTGAATCATCTTTAGGATAGCCTTAATCAGGGCTCAGAAATGTTACACTTTTGGGCTACAGTTCCTGCATAGCCAAGGCACGTGTAGGCTGAGGGATTCTGGAAGCTGTAGTCCAAAAAGTATTTTTTTTTCCTGAGCTCTGATTAAAGCTATAAGCCAAAGCATTAAAGAACTGCTGCTTACTGCCTTTGTTGAATGAGAACTGAATAAGCTTTTGTTGCTAAAACAAATAAAAAACACTACCACCAAACACAGCCACAGAAGTGCCAATAACTGCTGTGTGGATATGGGAACTGGCAAATGAGGCTTTGCTGAGAAACATATAGAAACTGCAGCACATGAGGAGAGAGGCCAGCACCAAATACTTCTCCTGTCCCATTCCTATGCCATGGGGGGGTGGGACATGTGATCTTCCAGATATTGCAGATCCTAGCATCCCTAACAGGCTGTGTTAGTTACCACTGCTGAGACTGCAGTCTAGTGACATCCAGGGTACCATAACTACTCACCCTTGAAGTAATGCCAAACTTCAGGCTAGAAGGGTTCACTGTTTCACAGTGCTAGTATCTGACAGTGCTGGCAAAGCTTACAATCCCAGACACGTCTATTCAAATCTAAGTCCCACTGAATAATGGATCTTGTTCGCAGTCTCAATGAGCCCAAAATGACATAAAGTCTCCCTTGCTGCTCAAAAATGGGAACAGTAGCAGCATTATAGTTGTTCAGCCTATCAAGTTTTGCTTTGTTCTGTTTAAAGCAAATGAAGCACATTTCAACAAAGTCCCAATGAATTACCTTTATGTTCATGGTAAAATTCCGGTAAACCGTTTGAGCACCATAAAGGAAGGCATCACCATCATTGGTGATGCAGCCATCCACATAGCTGTTGGCATTCAGGTAGGCACACATGGCCTCTGCTTCACCAGCTGCTTGAACCCAAGGGACTCCTAAGCACTCCAGCATCTCAAGGCACTGAGGAAGCAAATATGTCAAGAGAAGAAACAGTAAGATCTAAAGCATGAGTCCATTTGAGGGAGACAGGGGTAGAATGATATGTATCTCCACCAAATGTCCACCTAAGTAAACCAGTAAAGGAGAAGGAGACTAGGCTCCACGTGCTTGTAGATGGAATAAATTTTATTCTTTAAAAAAGTTTCCTTCTCCTTTGCTTATTCTGATACGTCTTTCCAGTATTTGTTCCTGCTCCCACCTAAGTAAACCATCATAAACCCCTAAGACTAATCATTATACCTATGCTGTGCTTTGAAAACACTCCACAGTCATGTGGGCCAAAGCTCTGAACTGTTTTGTAATTTAAAAATTACAGGCATACTTCTTTTAAAAAAGCCTTTGACAAAGAAGCTCCTTTTTTTAAAAACAAAACATTTTTATAGGAGCCCAGTCCCGCCCCCTGCCCACTTTTCTTGTCTTCTGTCTAGCTGGAAGGTGTGTGTGTGTGTTTTTAACCCCTCCCAGCGTTGGCATTGGGAGAATGATGAAGGAGGTTTGAAGAAGGATAGATTCTCTGTTGGACTGCAGCAGCGTGTCTGCAGTAAACAGTGCACTAAAGCTTGACCTCGTATGTGATTCTGCTGTAGATGATCCTACTGGAACTCCACTGCTGTAGGTGTGTGGGCCTATGTACAACAGGCAAGGTAAACCGCTCCCACCAGAATCAAGTACTGAGCACGAGGGAAAACAGAAAGAAAAGGAGAAAACAGATTGGCCTGATTCCCCAGTCTTGTGGCACGTTGAAAAAGCACAGATCTGTAAGTCTGGCCACCAGAGTGGAAATCATAAGGACAGTGGAGGCTGCTGAAAGAAAAAAAATCATCCCAGGCTGCATTTTGAAAAAAGCTTTGAAGTGGTCTTTAGATGATTTAAAATGTTTTTGTTTACTTATATAAGGTTTACCTGACCCTGTTGTTTCCTTTCACACATGCATAATGTTAGTTGTGAATAAAAGGTTTGCTGAAACATGTTCAACTGCTCTTTTTTTTTGTGGTGTAGGCACCAATTCCTATTCTTTCCCTCTTAATTCTACCTCTGGTAACAAAGTTTCTGTTAAAGAAGTACAGCCCAGGAACAAATGTACTTCATTAACTGAGATATAGCTGTATTTAAAGAGAAGATATTGTATGCCAGGATGGAAATTGCAAACCTCCAGATGTCATTGGACTTCAACTCTCAGCACACATTGCTGTTGGCTCTGTGGGCTAGCATTGCTCCAGCAACATTTAGTGGGCTGTATTGTTCCAAACCCCTGCCTTAAAGAGCTCACAGTGATAGAAACCCACATTGTGTATTCTTAGTGATAGATGAACCCTTTAAAAACTGTAGAATAAGTTGCATTCATTCAATGCTACTGTCTTCAAGGACACTTCAAGGATACTGCCTTTAAGGATTCATCCTAGTATGCAATCTCTTATGCAAAGGTAGCAACTTTTGGTCCTCTAGATATTGGACTGCAACTCCCATCAGCTTAGCCAGCACAGCCAGTAATAAAGGATAATGGGAACTCCTAACTTTCTATTCCTAACTGAGTGATCAGTTGCAATGTCCACTGTATCACAGACCAAGAACTGTGGAACTTCAGAGCTTTACAGAAACAGGCAGAATGCTGACATACATTACTTCACAAATCTAAAATCATGCAAAACAACCTGCAGTAAAATAAACCTTTGGCCATCTTACCGTTAGGTGACAGCTATCAAAACAAAGCAGGAAGTGAACCTAGAGAAACTCAGGCCATTTCCGCACTAGACTGTTATAGTGCTATTATTCCACTTGCAACATCTATGGAATCCTGGGGTTTGCAGTTTCGGGAGGGGCCGCCTGGCCCCTCCCTAAACTGCAAACCCCAGGATTCCATAGGATGTTGCAAGTGGAATAATAGCACTATAACAGTCTAGTGCGGAAATGGCCTCAGTGGCTACCATAGTCCTCACGTGTTTGAAAATGTATTAAAATATGTTGTAAGCCTGATGACAGAAGGGCACTCTGCTTCATCCACATGCATTCCAAATTCTGATAAAACCAGAGCTGGTCAGATGTGGCATATTATTTATTTATGCTTGCTGTTCTATGAAGCCAACACTGACCATATATAGTACCCTGAAAATACGACAAACAATGAAAGCTTACCTCTTTCAGTAAAGACTTAAAGTGAGATCTCCCTGTTCTTGCAGTTCCAGGCTTCTTAGATGGCCCAAAGCGAACCTCTGTCCTCTTCTCCATCGTGTTTGCTTTCAGTTTTGGAGGGTCTCCTTCCATGACAAACACCAGATGGATACCCATCAGCGTTAAAGAAGAGAGCCGAAAGAAAAGATTCCTGTAACATGAGAGAGCAAAGCCACTTTTGTGCAAGACGGTTGCTGGCAGATACCATTTGTTAACAGAATGTTAGCTAAATATTTACTGAGGGACATGCATGTGCAGGCGTATTTTCACAAGGAGGCAGTGGTCTCTAGTGGCTTCTCTGTCAAGGAATCCACACCAGGTTTTAGTCTGAACTGGAAGAGAGCTATTCATAGTGTAGAACTGTATCTTCAAAATAGAATCAGCACTTTGGATAGCTACTTTAAAGTTCAGACTGAATCCACAAACAGACTCACTGTATCACTAGCATAGAAGCTACCAGCTACCCCTGCAAGGAAGCACTCTTGCACTTGGGAGGATTTACCAGAGTGGTCTATCCTTGACTACACACCTTTCTTTATTCCTAACCTCGTATGACTTACACATACAACAAAAATGAATTCATCAGTATCAACTCATTTCCCATACCAGACATCAGTAACCAATATATGACTAATTCATCTATTTTCATGCTTAAAATGTTCATTCCTTTATCTAAAACAATTAACCTAAAGGCATTAAAAAAAACCCTGCTTTCACACTTGCTTCAAAAATGCTTTTTAATTAAAAACAAATGGGAACAAATCCATTTTTTTATATAAAAAGAGATACATCTTGGTATGATGTGCCTTTTGGGAGGAATCATGACATTATGACATTGCTTTTGCAAAACAATGCAAAAACTACTAATGGAATTACTTTGAAGGCATGAACAAACAACGCTTGCTCACTATTTATTTGACTTACTTTGGGGAAAATGTTTTTGGGGCATTTTTAGTTTTTTTCTTTCCTTCCCCACAATTTAGGTCATGTAACAAGTCCAGGAAACCAACGTTCAAATCCCCACTTGATTGTGGAAACCCAATGGGTGATCTTGGGCAAGTCACAGTCTTTCAGCATCAAAGGAAAAGCCTCTCTGAACAAATCTTGTCAAGAAAACTCCATTAGTTTGTCTTACAGTCCCCATAAATCAGAAACAAAGGCACACTACCACCACCACCACCACAAGTGTGAGTATGTATCCTATAAAACAAGAAATAATGTAACAAGAAGTGTAACAAATTTCTCTTAACATATATTTTTGTAATGCTAACTGCAACCCAATATTATCTGGGGACTCTGTAATGAGTTAGGTAACAAATTACTTTTAAAAAGTAACTTTCCATACTCTAGGAGAAGAGGAAAGAAGATAAACTCCAGTCTTCACCTTATTCCACTACCCAAGGTAAGCAATTTGTCCTGCAGATAATCCATATGCTAGTTATGATTACATAAAATTATACTTTACCTACCTAAGATGAGGTTTTTTGACTACTCCCATCATCTTTTTAACTGTCTGTGCTTCACATACCCAGAGACTCAAATCCACAGCCAATGTCTTTCCCTTAAGGCTGCTGAGGGGAACATGCTGTTTTACTGGTTCCAGGATCTGCCAAAGATTAGTCACTCCCATCATTCCAAATCTTCAGACGCATTGGCTGCAAAGATCAACATAAATATATTTGAAGGTTCTGATAATGAACCTTAAATTACAACCAGCAAGACTTTTAGGCAATGGATATTCTGTGAGTCTGTATACACTTTCATGGGTTTCAGTCCCATTGAAAACATCTGGAATATAAGATTATGCAAATGACTGGGACTCCCATGAAGACCTTTAAGCATTATTTATTTTTAATTTTTTTAAAAATTGTTAATCTCATGATGATTTGGATCCATTCCAGTTTTGGGACTGCACATAGTCTACAAGTGAAAACTTTAAAAAATGGCCTGAAGGCTCCAGAAGGTAAGGGTACAATCTATCCACCACAACATTACTGCCAGGAGCTAGGAGCTCAAAGATCACAGGGTCTTCCTCGTGGTGGCTCCATCCTGATGGCATGCCTGACTCCACATGGTGTGCATGATTCCTTCCTTGAATCTTTTCAAAGACCCGATTGTTCCAAGTGGTTTTTAACAAGCTTTAAGATATGCACAGTGCTTTTTACTTGTTCCTTTTTTACTGTTATCACTATTTTAAATATTGTTTCATTGCATTTCATTTAAAGTTTTTATGTGTGAACTACCCCATATTAGAAAAGTAATATAAACATCTTTTAAATGATAATAAAAGGATCCGTGGTAGACTCGTGCAACTACCTTCCTTCAGTATCTGGACTACATTTATGAAACAGGATTTCCGGTCTTATAGTACTACTATTTTGTCATGATTCTTGTTTGTCACCTAGAGAAAACCAAACTGGGGGCATGTAACATATTTTTGTAAGGTTGCAACTCATTCTTCACTTTTCATTCACTAATTTCAGCACAATCCTAGGCATGCTTACTTATGTGTAAATCCGACTGTGTTCAATGGGGTTGACTCCCTGGAAAATCCGCACAGGATTACAGCCTTAATTTATTTCTGCTCCTCCACTTCCCTGTGATTATCTCTTCTATTTGTGATTTTCCTTTCTGTCACCTTCCTACTCTTCTCACGTTTTGCCTTTCATGTTCCATTCATCCTGTTTTTATTTTCCTCTTTTCATCCCCAGTCTAAATTAACACCCCTTTCTTCTTTGCCATACTCCTGTGCTAAGTGTTCTAGTGGTATCTCCTCCAAGATGAATGAAATTCTTCTGGTTATTCTTCTTCATTCCAAACTTTTAAGAAGTCAGACAGAGTGAGATTGAATTTAAAAACAGCAACACAGTTTCATTTTCACACAAAATCTCAGAACAGACAAGGCTGAAGGTGATTAAAGCTGCAGTCCTATACACACTTACCTAACAGTATCTTCTATTAAAGAAATCAAGTGGAACCTTTGAGACTAACTGGAAAAAATAAATTTCCAGCATAAGCTTTTGTGGACTACAGTCCATTCCATCAAAGCAGACTGTAATCCACTACAGTTTATGATGGAAATTTATTTTTCGGAAATAATAGCATAAAAAAGCTTATGCTAGAAATATATTTTTCCCTATTAGTCTCAAAGGTGCTAATGGGTTCCTTTATGTGTTTTTATTCTACATAAGGCTAAATCTATTGTTAGTTCTAAGCAAAGGAAACCCATGGCATCAATAAGATTTACCTATGTGTTGATTTACAATTCAACAAGCAATTGAATAGTTTTACTCTGGTTTGGACTAATCCAATGTCAGCCATTGGATTAAATATGCTATTAGCCATTGCCAAAAACCAAAACCAAAAAACTGTTCTATGGACTTTTTCTGAGTAAAGGTCTTTTTTTTTTATTTCAGAAGGCTTCCCTGCTTTATTGCAATGTATCTGTTTTATCAATTTTGTTTGGAATTATTTGTTTTTCTCATTTATTTCCCAAGTGCAATAGTCAGAAAGTGCAAAAGCAATATAACCAACACTTAAAGTATGCTACTAAAGTAATGTCTTTCCATTCATTAGGCATTAGGTTGTACAGGATATCATCACCAAAGGACAATACTCGGTTTGACTAACAGAATCTGTCATGGATGGCTACTGTGCAGCCCTCAAAATGTTGTTGGAATGCAAACCCCATCAACCTATATCAATGGCTGTGCTGGCTAAGGCTGATGGGAACAGAAGTGTAAGGATCACATGGTCCCTACTATAAATTTGAGGCATTGTCTGGGAAATTCTGGAAACTATGACAACTGATACAATTGAACAAAAAGCCTTATCCAACCCAATATCCTATTTTTTATTGTTACTTATTTGGCTCTGTTTATAATCGGTTAACAAATAAACACTGTCCTTAGATGACATGCAAGATTTTATGTCATGATCAATTGCTTCCTTCACACATTATGCCTGACATCCTGTTAGTAGCATACACTGGTAAAAGTCCACTGTGCAAATAGTTGTAAGTCGTTTCTGATGTATGGCAACACTAAGGTGAATCTATCACATGGTTTTCTGGGGCTGAGGGTATGTGACACACCCAAGGTCACCCAGTGGGTTTCCAGGGTGACTGTGGAATCAAACCCTGGTTTCAAAGGTCATAGTCCAATGCTCAAACCACTATACCAGGCTGGCTCTCAAATACCAGGCCTAAATATCCTTAAGGCACCAGATCCCATCTGATCTTGGAAGCTAAGAAGGGTCTGCTCTGGTTAGTACTTGGATGGGGGACCACCAACAAATACCAGGTGCTGTAGGCTGTATTTCAGAGGAAGGAACTGGCAAAACCACTTCTGAGAATTCCCCATCTAAGAAAACCCTATGAAATTCATGGAGTCACCTTAAGTTGACAGGTGACTTGAGGGCACAAAAACACACACCTGCAAATGCCCTATTTTGATGCACGGGAAGATTGGTATTCCCTTCCCTCCTTCTGCACTGACCAAAGGCCCTGCCCCTAGACTTACTGTAGAGCCGGTACAGCCATTCTGTGCCTGGTGGAGAGTGTGCTAGGGGTGGTAGTAGTGGATTTAAGAAGCACCTTGCTATGTCAAAGCTAGGCACAGAAAAATTATATCCTCTACTGAGATGTCTAGAGGACCCTAATGGATCTCAACAGATTAAGTAATCATTCTGCATCTGGTTATGAGGACATCCCCCCATTCTCTTTAGTAAAGGGTGAAAGATTTATACAATCTGAAGAAAAACCAGAGTATCCCCACCCCATTCTCAACCAGGCACAGAATGGTCATGGGTCAGGGGGCTACAGCAGCTCAGTAGTAGGTAGAGGGAGGTGTTTAATGCCCAGCTGTAATATAGTTCTGTATGTGGAACAATTATACTATGTGAGCAAATGCTCATCTGTCCATTACTCACCAATATCATATACAGAACAGGGGCCAACATTTCCATGAGTTAATCATGGATCTTCATACAGAAAATAAATTATTGAATTCATTCCTGTTACATTTGATGTTTCTTACTTGCTTTAAAAAGGGATCAGACAAAGAAGGCTATCAAGTCATTAGTCACAATGAGTACAGAAGTGGGCCACTCAGATATCCAAGTCAGGGTGGCCAATGGTGAGAAAAGACAGAAGTTGCTGTTTCTTAGCTCTAGAAGGCCACAAGGCCTCCTTCTCTCCAACACCAGTTGGTGAAGAACAACAGTGAGTGAGGCCTGCCTCCTTCCTGTTTCTCCAGGGAGTACTTAGACAATGTGAGGGGAAAATTTTGACCTAGTAAGGAGACCTTTTTTGACTTGATCCCACATAGCTCTTATGTTCTTATATATCCATGGTCCTTCAGAAAATTCCAGTGTCCGTATAAAACAGATTGTTTGTGAACATGCATTTGTTGTGTTGTGTGCATAAACTACCGTTCGATGTGGACCTATAAATATATAATAAATAATCCAAATGACTTTAAGATAGGCTAGAGAACTGATGACCCTCTAGATGTTGTTGGACTACAATTCCCATCAATCCTAGCCAGTATAGAGAATGGTGAAGAAGGACAGAAGCTGCAGTCTAGCAACATGTAGAGGGCCACATGGTTCCCATGTTCAGAGGATACAATTCAGATAAACTTTAATAAAATCACTGGTACTTGTCTCTAAATAAATGTCTTTAAGATGGAAATATACTGCCAATTCTTACTATACAGAAACAGTCAGACTAAACATTTAGTAAACTGAAATTTGATGTGATGAATTGTCTATCAAAAGTAGAAAGAAAAAACTGGTAATTTTTTTGACTCAAAAAATGGAAACAGTGCCATCTAATGGAGTCTTACCTATATAGCATTCGATCTAACATGCTCTCCATCAAACCTACCCGCTACTGTTAACACTGCAGTAAGCTGGCATCAAGCTTACATAATGTACTTTCCCAAGCTTCTCCACAATCCACCACTTTGTGCTAAATTTGCAAAGCAAATATGAATACTCAGGATCTCTGAACCGTTAAGGCAGAACTATGCTAAATGATCTCATATATAACTCTTTTGTTTAACAACACAAGTGCATAACCAAAACATTTAATCTCAAATTCTCTGTGATAATGCCAGTTAGAGGGATTATGTGACTATAGGTGCCACCTTGTGCATTTATAAGTGCAATAAAGTATACTTTACTTGGAATGAAGTCCCATTGTTGTCAACAGCCCATGGATTCACTTGCTCAGTGGCAAGCACAGAACTCCAATCTTGTATTGCAATTATATGCATGCCTCCTCAGCAGTGAGTCTAAAGTATGCAAAGCACAGATGGGCAATTTATGGCCTTCCAGACATTGCTGGACTCCAGTTGCTGTTATTCCTCACCACTGATTATGCTGAGTAGGGCTGATGGGATTTGTAGTCCAGCAGCATTCAGCCCAAGTGTGAAAGACTGCAACAAACAATGGGAATGTATGCATGTCTGCACAAATGTAAACCCCACTGAGTTCAGCAGGACTTATATCCAGGTGGTTTGCTTGCAAAAAGAAACCTCTGTGGATTAAAATGGTGTTGCAAAAAATATTTCATTTAACACACAGGTGTTATTGAAACAAAGTCAAGAGGCAACCAACAGCATTGGAAAGCTGACAGCATATGAAAGAAGCAGATCCTGCTTTCCAGTATGTCCGTGTACACAAACATTTCTAAATTTGAGGCCTTTTTTTAAAAAAAGGTTCAAGTAACAGTGCAGGACTGGGGAAACTGAAGTTCAAATCTCCACTTGTCTCTGATGTTTGCTGGGTGACCTTGGGCCAGTTGTTCTCTCTCAGTCTAATCTACTTTACAGGAATGTCATAAGGATAAACTCAGGAATGAAAGCTCTTTGAATTCTTTTTTCAAAGGTTACATTCATCTTGGACAGTTTCTCTGATTCTGAACTTTTTTTTCTAAGAGAAAAGCAAAAATGAAACAAGAGCAGAGGGTTGGACAGAAGAATTAAATTTCAGTCCTTAAAAATGTTGTCAGGGTGATGCCTGGAAAATGACTGCATTCAGAGGTAATACCAAAATGTTTTCTCTCCAAACTTTTCAAATGAAGTTTGCTGACAAGCATGATTTATTTTGAACAATTACTGAATCAAATTTGCATTGTAGGCTTTCTTATTTAAGCCCCAAGCCCAAACACTAAGAAATATAGTGCTTCCAAATATGTCCAAAGCTTCTTTTATATTAGCAGCTAACAGAACTATAAGAGTCTACAGGATGGAAAAACACTATAGTCTGATTATAAGAGACAAAATCTTTAAATTCAGTTTCTTTTCTCTGTGCTACCCACAGGCCAATCCTGCTAATACTGCAAAAGCCATTATAATTTATATGTCTTGATTTTTTTTAAAAAAATGATGTTTGTTTTTAAAGGTTATAATACATCTTGACTTCCTTCTCCAGACATACTTTGCTTTAAATATGTAGCTTTGACAATGTATTTACCTTCCATTTCTTGAAGCCTGATGAAGAGCCATGAAAGCAGCCAGAACACAAACAAGCATTTGAGATTTTCTGACATTTTAGACTGCTGTCCCATGTGCACTTTCCTGGGAATGAGCTCCACACAATCTAACCAGACATACATTCTGAGAAACATTCTATACATTTTAGGCCTCATTTATAGAAACAGAAGCTATTCTTAAAAGATGAAATGCTCTGGTTGAAATATGGCTTGCTTTCACTGGTCACTGTTTTCCATTTTGATCTAAATATTTGTGCTGATATCTGCACAATCTGCTTTGCTCAACTGTATAAAATACATGACAACCTTTAGGAAAGTGAATAGCAACAACAGTGTTATCTGCTACATTAAAGAAATAGTCATTCTACAAGCACAATTGTACACTTGAATGAAACCATCTGAAAGTCAAGCTACCACTGCTTCTTTACCCTGAGATAAAAGGCATGGTTTTGGACCATTCCCATGCACTAGCTAGCTGCAGAACTTTACTGATTCAGAAAACTGTCTTGAAATTGCTATCTTGCCTCTAATTGCTCTACCATGATACACAGACGTTTTCCATAGTCTCAAGAGTGCTAATAATGTAAGTGTTATGCCTGATTAAACAAAAGGTCCATCTAGACCTGGGCTAAAATTCTCATCAATCTCAAGTCAGCATGACCAATGACAAAGGGTTGTGGGTATTGATCAAAGCATCTACAAGACCAATAATTCCCTACCCCAATCTAATCTCTTCCCCACACTCGTCATCCAGCTATTTCCAAGGAGCTCAGAAACAGGACCTGAAAGCAATAACACTTTCTTGGAATTTGCCCAAAGAGCATTAGTGGAGTAATGCTAATCATGTGAATTTCAAAGGAATTATCCATGGTGCTCAACCAATATTAGAGATGGGGGTTTAGCACCTTAGATAGCTCCTTCAAATCTGATTTAAAACCCAGAGCAGATTCACTGTACCACAGTCATGTAAACCACTGGGTTGAGAGGTGCGCCCCAACCAAATACACTGGCTCCATCCAGATCTCTTTTCTTCTAATAGTTTATCTTATTCACCTTTAAAGCCATTTAAGGTTCACAAATAACAGAATAAGGATGCAATGTTTGAAAAAAAAAATCTTCAAGTATGCTTGGAATCTCCTGCCAGTCAAGTTCACTAAATGCCCCAGAGATCTCATGAGAGGTATAAAAACTATCTTACCTTACTCCACACCACATAAAATTTTATATAGTTATAGTATATCCTTGTCCTTCTTTTCTGTCCTAAGCTAAAGGCTCCAACCCATTCAACTTTTCTAATATTCTGACTTCTGTTTGTTTGGGTGATTCCTTTTACATCTTTTCCAGCTGTAAGTTGTTATTTTTGAGACAGCTGATCAGACAGCAATTAAATGTGATATAGTAGTCTAATTTCAATTCTAGTTTCAAATCTAGCTATATCCTTGAACTGTTTTCCAAGGGTATTCTTGTCTATTCTAATTTCTTTGTTATTACTTTTTGAGTTGCATAACTTTTCACTATCTAATGATGGAATGAATAAAAACAATATAAATAAATCAAGAATTATGGGCATATTATGGAACAAAGTCAATCTATGTCCCAGAGATGCACTGAAAGAGATTGAATAAAGCAGTGATTCTCAAATTGTGGGCAGCTGCTCAAGGGGGGTGCACAAGAATAGTCAGCGCACAGGTACAGCAAATGTGAAAAAGAAGAGCAAGCCTGTGCGTACCACTGAGGATTGACTGGTCTCTGCAAAAGAGTGACGCAATGCGTCTTCCCCCAGTATGTCTTGCTCCAACCTCAGATGTAGCAAAAATCGGCTTCCCTTCTTTATGCTTTTCTGACTCAACTTCTCTGAATATTCCATCACATTCACCTTAGCGAGCACAAGGCAGTATCTCACGTGGCAGGAGGGAAGTGAAGAGAGGAGACTGAGAATACAAGAACTCAGCATTAAGACAGAACACAGATGCAGCATGAGGGGCCTGTATGTGTGAGAAAGAGAGTTGGTGGACAGGGTACACCGGGGGCATGAGGTTGAACAGGGGGTTGCAACATCCTCATGTAGATTGTAGAGGGGATCACAGGGGTACAAAGTTTGAGAACCACTGGAATAAAGGTACAGAAAGGTTGCAGTCCTAGGGATATTTATCTTAAAATAACAGAAACAATTGGAACATAAAGAGATGTAGGTCATCATCTTGCATCTGATGAGGTGGACTGGATCCCACAAAAGCTTATTCCATTATACAGTCAGCCCTCCATATTTGCAGGTTTAACCTCGCAGATTTGCTTATTTGCAATTTTTTCCAGACCCCGCACCCCCACCTCAAATGCCATTTTTAGGGGGAAGCTTGCTTCGTGGAAGCTCTGATCAGGCTGCTGAGCCATTCAAAAACATGCCTCTGATCCTCCTCCTCCACCAGCCACTGCCTGGCCAGCTCAGGATAGCCCGAACCCCAGTTTCTCAGCACTACAAATCCTCCCCTGATGCTCCCACACACCCAAGGAAGGAGATGGGTGTGAGAGAGGAAGTATAAGGCTACCATACTGACCCATCCCTTTTCCCTCACCTTTCCTGACCTGACTGGGACCCTTGAGTGCCTGCTCTGCCAACTCTGCCTTGTCTACCTTCCCACAGGCACATACATTCTGGTATTTGCTGTTTTTCTACTTCTGCAGGGAGTCCCTAACCCTAGCAAATGTGGAAAGCCAACTGTATTTCTTTATGCTGAAACAGACAAACACATCTATGTCTATGAATGTTCCTTCATGGAACTCAGTTCTGCAGAAACAGGATTTGACTACATGGCTGTAATCCTAGGCATGTTTACTTAGAAGTGAGTGCAAATGAAATGAGTGGAACTTATTTTTAAATAAAATGCTTATGTCTCAAATTTTAATCTATGTTCACTCTGAAATGATGTAGTAATTTGAGTTTGGACTAGACCTCTGGGAGAGCAAGGTTCAAATCTCCTTCCAACCATGGAAATCCACTGGATGACCTTCGGCAAGTCCTACTTCCTCAGCCTCAGAGGAAGGTGATGACAAACCCTCTGAATAAACCTTGCCAAAAAAATCTCACCATAGGAACACCTTACGATTGCCATAAGTCAGAAATTACTTGAAGGCACACCACAACAAAGTCAGAGACTGATTTCAGTGGGACTGACTTCCCCAAAAGAGTACACAGGACTGCAGCTTTAAAGTTTCTTTTTGCTATTAAAAGCCAGCTTTTACCTTGAATGATATTTTTGTGCAAATATTGCATCAACTTCAATGTTCATCCATTGTATACACAAGCCTACCTTGGTTTTAAGATCATCAGGGGAAGATCCCTCCATCCCGCCACTTTCACAGGCTGCACTGAGAAAGAATGCTGTGAAAGTACACTATACACTGCTGGTGAGGACCTGGCAAAGACCCTTCTCCATAGCTGCTCCCAGGCTATGAAAATTATGCAAAAGAAGCTCCGTCTACCAGCAGGCCAAGACCTTCCAATTTAAATAGGCCTTCAGTTTTTAGAGTGGATGGAATATTGCAATGGGAAGGGTTTTAATGTGCTTTAAAACTAATATAGTATTTAAAAGTATCATATTTAATGCTTTCTATGTTTTTGTAGTCCAGATAGTTTTCAGTCATATCATTTTAAGGTCTGGTGAAAGCTGCTTTGGGTCCCAGATGGGAGGAAAGCGGGCTATACGTTAAATAAATACACAGCCGATCTGAGCTGTAACAACTCTTCATCTCAATTATAATAAAACCTCACAAAAGCAGAATGATGGGTAAGAGGGAATCACCACAGAAAATGCTTTTTCAGTGCAGCCCCCTAGGTGTGCACCCAGAAACAAGTCCCATTGAGTTCAGTGGGTCCTACTATATACCCAAGTGTGTATATTAGGGAAAGGAATCATGCAGCCCTCCAGATGGGTGTGGACTACAGCTCCCAGCATCCCTTACCATTGGCTATGCTGGCTTAGGGACGATGCAAGTTGCAGTCAAAAATAATTGGAGAGCCATAGGTTGCTCACTGCATTTCATAGGACTGCAGCCTTAATTTACCTGTCATCTAAGACTCTTTCCGCACTACACTGTTATAGCACGATTACTCCACTTTCAACCTCCTCTGGAATCCTGGGGTTTGCAGTTTCGGGAGGGGCCTCAATGACCCTCAATGGCCCCTCCCTAAACTGCAAACCCCAGGATTCCAGAGGAGGTTGAAAGTGGAATCATCGCGCTATAACAGGCCAGTGCGGAAATGGCCACAGTCGAAGGCCCAGAATAAGCCGATTCGTCTTCAAGGGGCGTTAAAAGCAAAACCAAACCTTTTCTGTCCTTGTTGCAGTAGATTAACCCACCTGATCCCTTTTGGAAGTCAGAAAATTCACTTTAGAGGGAAGGCGAGCTTTTCACCCCCAGGACTTTAACGGAGCCCTCCAGAAAGGCGGATCCGGGAGGCGAGTCTCACCCCGAGCCTCCGGGCACCAGCTCCTCCTCTGCACAGAAAGCGCCCTCATTCGTATTTCGGCGGGACTTAACTGCGCGTGCGCGGCACCGTGACGTCTGGCGAAGGAGGCCCCTCGTCCAAGGAGCTGCAGTCTCTATGACGTTTGTACGTCACGTCTGGTTCCCAGTAAGAAGCATCCCACGCCCTGCCATAGAGGTTCGTAAGGCGGCAAGAGCGGCTCTTTTTAATTTGGTAATATATTTTCGCCCTACTAATGAGGACGTTCAGACGTGAACGGGACATGCATATATATAAATAAATAAATATAAATATGTATGTAAATTAATTAAGCAAAAAAAAACAAAACAAAACAAAAAAAAACCACGCAGACGCTCGTCATAGCTCAGGCCCCAGGAAGAGGGACGGAGGAACGCCTGTCGTCAACAAGCTGCGCATGCGCCTTGGCCACAGCGGAAAGCGCGCGCTCCGACATTCGGGGAAGAGGTGAGTGGCGTTGTCGTTATCGCCTCGCGCGTTTGCCTCTCGCGGGGGTCGCGCGCCGGGCGCGGGCGCTGACGTTTTCCGATACAGGTACAGAACTCCTTTAACGGATTTGCTCCCCACCGGCTCGCCTCGGTGTCGCCGGAATGCCGGCCGGCACTTACTTTCGCTTTCGGTATACGGTGCACGAGTGGGGCGCTGGGGGGGGAATAGCCGGGAAAGTGGCTTTTTAACCCCCACCGCACCCCGGAGAGCAAGTCCAGGGGCCAGATGAAGTTCTTGCTCCCCCTTCCGTGAAATATGCGTTCTCTGTCCAGATTTCTCCGCATGGCAGTTGCTGAAGAGGTCAGTTGAGCATTTAGAGAAGGGACAGGCGAAGTCACCGGGAGAAGAGGAGCGCAGCGAACTAGGAGAGTTGCGGGTGGGGGTGGTTTTCCACGTCTCGCTCTCTTAAATGCTGGAAATTGAAAGACTGAAGAAAAACTTCATGCGGGAGCAATGCCTTTGGCCATTTCCGCACTACACTGTTACAGCGCTGTTATTCCACTTTCAACCTTCTGTGGAATTCTGGGGTTTGTAGTTGACTGAGACCAAAGAGCTCTTTGGCTGAGAATTCAAAGTGCCCTTCCCTAAACTACAAACCCCAGAATGCCATAGGAGGTTGATAGTGGAATAGCAGCACTTTAACACTGTAGTGCGGAAATGGACTTTGTTTTATCTCCGCTGTAGGTTTATACCCCGATCCAGTTCCTAGGAAGGAGTATAAGATTGCTAGATCCTGTCTGATCTTGGGAGCTAAGTAGGGTCAGCCTCGATTAGTACTTGGAAGGGACACCGCCCGCAAATACTAGGTACGTTAGACTCTGGGCCATTTCCTCACTGCACAGTTACAGTGCTATTGTTCCACTTTCAACATCCTGTGGAATTCTGGGGTTTGTGGTTTACTGAGGCCAAAGAGCTCCCTGGCTGAGAATTCTAAAGGCCCCTCCCTAAACTGCAAACCCCAGGATTCCATAGGGTGTTGAAAGGGGAATAATAGCACTATAACAGAGTAGTGCAGAAAGGCCCTAATTTCATAGGAACTTGTAAAAACACCTCAGTATTCCTGTCCAAAGTACAGCCTGTGAAATTCATGAGGTCACCATGAGTGGACAGGTGACTTGAAGCCACAGGCAGACACACTTGCCCGTGGGCAAGTTGCCTTGAACACGTTGGGACTTGCACCTGAGTTCCTAGGCTTGTGCTTTTAAGAGGAGGGTAGAGAGTAGCCTTCCAGAGATTGAAACTGTTAAAAAAGTAAATCAATGAATAGTTCTAAGAAAAAAAAAAGTAGTGTTGCATGTTAGTAAATAGGTAGAATTTATTTACTGCATAAAGGCAGACTGTTGGGTGAAATACAGATAAGACATGTGACCATCGAAATTCCATAACTGGAGAGTTAATTAAAAAGTTGAAGTTACAATGGAAAAGGAGTAGCGTTTTGGGTTAGCTGTTTGAAATGGAACTAGTTGCTTCGCTACTGTGTTGCTGGTCGTTTGTCACTACTACAGTGGACCCATTGAATCAGTTGCTGAATGGTATAAATCACATCGATTCACTGGGTTGGCGCTAGCAATAGGATTCAGGCCAAGTCTGTTAATTAAACTGGCTTCATATTCCTTTAAACCAAATCATGGGTTGGATTCAGACTTAGGTCATACTTCAAAATAACCCACTTTAATCATTGGGGCTTAAACTAGCTCCAAGTGTGGACTCAACTAATCTGGATCTAACCCAGTGATGACTGAAGGTTGGAATAAAAATGTTTCAGATTTCTTTAAAAAGTTAACAAAATTAGGTTCAACAAGATTGGGCTTTTTTGTGTTTTTTAAGGATGGACTACTGTTGTCTTTGATTTTAACAGAGTTGTTCTCATTTTTATTTATTTATAATCCTTATTTTTTCAGCCCTGGGACTCAAGGGAGATTTATAAAAGTTAAAACAGATAAAGTTAACATGGTTAAATATATGTAAAAAAATTAATGATTGTTAGAATTGAAAGCAATTTAAAAGCATGTTGTGGTGGATCAGCTCTCTGTACCAGCCTCACATTTCCAACCCTTGGACTTCTATCATTTACCTTACTCCTTCTAACCTTGAAACCCATTCTTGGATTTGATTATTGGCATAGAAAATTTTCTACAACACACATTGTCAGGGGCATGGGCCTGCTGGAGAGGAGGCGACGGGCAGAGAGCTCGCAGCTGTGAGGCACAGCACAGCTGCGAGCCCTCAGCCACATGGCCACGCCTGATTGGCTGGCACCTGGCTTGGAGGGCAGCCACATGGCCACGCCTGATTGGGCCCTCAGCCACATGGCCACGCCTGATTGGCTGGCGCCTGGCTTGGAGGGCAGCCACATGGCCACGCCTGATTGGGCCCTCAGCCACATGGCCACGCCTGATTGGCTGGCGCCTGGCTTGGAGGGCAGCCACATGGCCACGCCTGCTTGAGCCCTCAGCCACATGGCCACGCCTGATTGACCGGCGCCTGGCTTGGAGGGCTATCTGAGGCAGGCGCCGGGATGGGGAAGGCACGGAGCAACAACTGTCGGTCAACCGTGGTCCTGCTGTCCGTGCCTTGTTCCTGCCCATGCCTGAGACCAGTCCTCCTGTTCGCCTTGTTGAAGTAACCTGCCTTATGTCCTTTAACAGCCTGTGTTTATTTCTGTTAAGACTGTGTAGAAACCTGCTTGCTTTGTACTTTTGAGTTTTGGCTGTATTAAAGGCCTGCACCTCTAATCAGCTCCCCTGCCTCTGCCTGACCACTGCCTGGCACTGACACACATACACAGACACATTTACCCACGGTTAACTGTGCTACTGTAGTCAGTCATGTTTAGTATGCTAAATATAAGTTATGAATGTCTGGTTATTCTTCTAAGGACATGGACATTAACAAACACTAGTGCTCAGGAGAACAAACTAACAAGTGAATGCAGATATTGTTAGGCTTATTTATATTGCTTAAAATCTCTTACTTTTCAGGCACAAATACAAGTAGCCAAGATGTGATAAGTTCTTTGTCTCCACAGTCCCACATCCATTCTTTAGTAAAAAAGAATGTTTAATAAGTTGCCAAATCAGATTTTTCTCAGTTTGAAATGGAACTGATAAGTAGTGCAGAGTGAATAAGGGAAGGTGAAGGTACTACGGTTTTGCTACTCAGCAAAATAATGCTCAGACTGCTGATAAACAAGTGCAGCTCTCTTTCAGGTTCTTTGGTAAAAATAGTGCCCTCTTGGGTATAGTCATTTTTTGTTAATATAAAAGGAAGTAAGTTAAACATTTAGCTTCACTCTGGCTCCACACACAGTAAGACACTTTAATTAAAACAAAGTAACAAAGTAACACTTTTCACTGAATTCTCTTAATAATCTTAGCTTCTATCCTGTCTTTAACTGGTCCTCTCAAGATGCAATCCATTCAAATATATCCCTATCTAACTGTTCCTGACTGAGGTCTTTACTTAGGTCATGGAAACTAATAATTTAAGCCGTCTTCACACATGCTCATGCATTCAGATAATGGAGAAAAATATTAAAAGCCCCGTCTTCATAAGTCCTGTCAAACCAAAAAAGAGTCTTCATTTGCTGCTGAAAGACATCATAGAGAGAACCTGTTTAGCCTATCCAGGAAATATCTAGAGCTGTAGAACAGCACCAGAAAGACCCTCTCTTATGTACCTACCAAGTGTCCTGTGAGGATACTCTGAAGCTCTCAAAACCAGGGGGATTGAGGGGGGATGGGGGTCATAAGAGAGCATATGGTCCTTCAGATAACTGGGACCAGATCTATGAAGGAATTGATAAGTCCTCACTAGAACGTTGAGTTGTTTAGCATACACTTATATTTATCATGTTGAAATGGCTAGAGTTTAAATCTTTGGCTGCACCATGCAAGTGTTTGATAGTTGTGTGCTGGATGAGATTTTTTTCCTCTTTGTGTTTACTTTGATCTGATTACCTTGTTAGTAGTTATGGCAAAAAGGAAGGAAGGAAGCATTTCAGCACCAGTATCCAGTAAAAGACCAAGACAAGAATCCAGAGAGGATTCTGACGATGAACCTAATGAAGAAGAATTGTCGCAGCTGCAGAGTGACAGCAGTGTTAGCTCACAGACGGTAAGCTATATGTGCTGCAATATTGGTTTACAATTATCCTAGAAAGAAAAATGAAATTGATGATAATTATGTAAGAAGAGGTGGGAACCGCATTGAGAAGAAGTCTAGTTAAACAGTTAGACAGGCAAATTAAGTCCCTGCACAATGAAAAAATTTACCCATTTATTTAGCTGAAATTAAGACAGGTGCGCAGCCAAGATAGTTAAGTGCCAGAAGCTGAATCCTTGCAGAGTACTCCTGTAAGAAGTAGATGACATTTGGCTTTCAGATGTTGAAATGAAATTGCTGGCAGTATTGGCTGTGAGTGATAGGAGTTGCAAGGTAGCAGCTGGAGGGTAACCCCGGTTGCTGGAATTTATCTTTTCTCTTCTGAAAAGCCTTGACTAAGTCCTGTTCTGAAAAGGAAATAAAACTAATCTGTTGTTCTGCAAGGACTGGTGTGCAAACTTGAGTTGTGTCAAAATCTGCTTATAAACAAAGGCCAGAGTCCTGCATCAGAGACTACAATGTATAACTCCGTGTCACACATGTCACTGACACACTATGCAGCAGTATGCAACCATGCCAATGAATTGTGATAATGCACAGTGGGGCAGCATGCAGAATGTCCTGTTCTTCTTCATGGTCTTTGTGAATCACACAATGGGGTATTCACGCCTGTGTAATACAGCATTTGGAACCTTCTGGAAGCCTAAAATCAGGAATTTTGGGAGTTGGCCCATCCCCCACATCCCGGAGTATATAAGGCCCCTCCCCGGGTAACGGTCAGCTCCTTTTCTTCCGCCGCGGTAGCAGCGATTAAGGAGTCTTTCTCAGCGTGACTGATAGATTTAACGGTTTTCAATCTTGGTCTGGCTTTAGTTTTTGACTGTATCTTGGCGGTTTTTTTGGCAGTTGGTCAGACACGGTGCACGTTTTTTGGACTATGGGTTTGTTTTCTGAGATTTGGACTTTATATGGCAACTTTCAGACATTGCATAACCTGTGGAGGGAAAATACCCGACAAAGATGGTCATTCCAAGTGTCTCCTTTGTCTGGGTGACGGCCATCACATGGCAAATTGTGAACATTGCCAGTTATTTACTTCTCAGACAAGAAGAAACAGAGTGGCCCCGTTTGAAGGCACTTTTGTGGGAACAGGTTTTGTCAGCCTCTGAACCCACAATTTCAAGAAAATCTGTTCAGCCTTCTAAAATGGCTCAAACATCGCCTGCACCCTCCACAGATCGACACCACTCTGAGGCTTGGGATTGAGAGCAATCTGCGCAGCCCGCAGTGTCAACAAAGAAAAAGGGTGATCCGAAAAAGCATGTCTCCACCTCAATGTCGAAGAAAACAGCTCGAGGTGAGAAAGACAAAATGAGGAAGAGGAAATTGAAGGACTCTTCATGAGAAGAGCCTTCAAAGAAGTCTAAAAGGACTGAGCAGCCTAGTCTACCTGCTTCAATCCAGTCTCCGTCTCCAGAGGTACCTGGCACCTCCATTGATAAAATGGTGGAGGATGGCCAGCATGTGATTGCTCACGATGTGTATTGTGATAATGTACCATCTAGTGAGATTGAGAAGGTCTGTGTACCCTCTGAAGGGGAGATCATGCAGTCCTTTCCTATTCTTTCAGTGGGGTCTGTATCACGTTGTCAAAAGTCAAGATCTCCTGCTGGTGGACACTCGAGATCAAGACAACATGATCTTGTTGAACTATCCTCTCCGCCGAGGCGTCGGCATAGAACTCCACCATCACCTCCACCATCCCCTTCTAGGAGATTGCCTTGTCGGTACTATTATGTGAAGGATACACCCGCTACAGCTATCAATGGTATCTTGAGGAGGAGCTTTCCATTAACTCCAGGGATGCCTCCCCTTGTACTGATGATGTTTATTGGGTGCACTGACATTCTTGATACTGAGAGGAAGATTAATCGGCTTGCCATCGATCTAGAGAGGGGACTAGTCAACATACTCATGTTCCAAGGTCATCCACTAAGTCTCCAATTCCATCCTGCCGCAGAATGTTGCCTGCAGTGTCCGGATCTAGACATGGGAAAGAAACAGAGAGAGTCCAGTGATGTTCTTCTCATAGTCAGGTCTCTCCTGAACTACGATCTACGACACGGTACTGTTCTCCTCGTTACTGTACAGCCAGGTCTCCCTCTGTGTCAGAATTTGAGGGATCTCATGTCTTGTATGTGCCTGATCAATCTAAATCGAATTTTGTGTTGACAGCGGAATGTATATTGCCTGCTGATGATGTCCATTCTTTTTCTGATCTTGTTCTGCGAATGTTGAGATTGTTGAATTTCCAAGTGGAGACTGATAAAGAGGATCTCCAAGATCCTGTTTTCCAGGAACTGCATGATAGAGTGCCTTTACCATCTATCATTGCACCGTTGCCTTATCTGCTAAAGTCTGTGAAAAAGTCATGGGATTCCTCATCTTCTATCCCTTCCACATCAAAGAAAGTGAAACCTCTGTACTGTCTGATTGAGGGTGATCAGGAGTGGCTGACTCAACATCCAAAGCCAAACTCGATAATTATTGGTGCCACTCAATCTAAACAGTCCCAGAAGCTTCATGTGTCACCTACTGATAGGGAAGGAAGTTGGACAGTTTGAGGAAGAAGGCGCATTTCAGTGCTGCCTTGCTGTTTAAAATCTCAAATTATGTGGCATGTATGGGTGCCTGTCAGCAGTTCTTGTGGACTAGAATGAAAATGTTCATAGACATGCTGCCTGAAGATGAGAGAAAGACTGCTTTTTCTCTGTACGGTGAAGCCTATCATTTGTCTTCCCAACAAATTAAGACTTCTGAACATATTACTGATTGTAGTGAGAAGGCAGTTGCTGGAGCGATAGCCTTGAGGAGACACGCTTGGTTGAGCTCTTCCGGTCTGTCTCAAGAAGCGAAGAGTGTGATTAAAGACTTCCCTTTCAACTCTGTAGGTCTCTTTAATGAAGGTACAGATACTAAACTAGAACACATGCAGAAAATGTGCACCACTGCTAAAAAGTATAGCTTCCCGGCACCATCGTCATCATATTCCAGGTACTGATATTGCCATTACTAGCCTTACACAGCTAGAACAAGAAGTCCAACGCCCACACAGCAACAGCATCAAACATCAGGACAGCAGCAATTTTCGAGGAAGTTTCCAATGTCCAAATTCAGACAACCTCAATACAAAAAGAAACTGCAAGACCAATAAAAACAGCGAGTTTGACAATCAACTGAACGATACCTCACCTGCGCACCATCAACATCTTTCTGCCATTCCTGTTGTCGAAGATTCAGATCTTTGTTCGAACCTCAATTGTTGGTTCCGCTGTTGATAGCATTTGTTCCGCTGGTATTGACGGAATGCCGATGTTAGATACTGTCATCTCTACCATCATCACTGCCGACATCGGTATCGACGGAACTGTTCTAAGGTGCGGGACAGAGAAAAAGCCCTTTGGAAACAGACTGTCAAATTTCATTCACACATGGGTGTTGGATGTGGTGAGATGGGGCTATATGATAGAATTCCATCGATTACCACCGGTAGGACGAGTTCATATCACACCTTCATCTCCAGAGCTGGAAGAGGAGATTGGAACTCTGCTGGAGAAAGGGGCAATCAAAAAGATCTCTCATGCCCAACTAAGAAGGAGTTTTTCCTCCAAATATTTCCTGGTACTGAAGAGAGATGGGGGTCGTCGACTCATTTTAGACTTAAGAGGCGTCAACTATTACATCACAACAAAACAGTTTCGCATGGTAACCTTGGCGCTGATAATGCCATTGCTGAAGAAGGGAGATTGGTTTGTGACACTGGATTTAAAAGATGCCTACTTCCACATATTGATAAGGAGAGAACACAGACGGTACCTAGCCTTTGTGTTGGGGAAACAAGCTTATCGATTCAGAATTCTCCGTTTCGGCATAAGCACGGCACCGAGGGTGTTCATGAAGTGTATGTCCGTGGTGGCAGCATATCTGCGACAGAGAGGTATCATTCTATTTCCATACATAGACAATTGGCTTATAGCTGCTCTGACAAAGGAGGAGGCTTCACAACACCTGAAGACTACAGTGGAACTCCTGGATGCACTAGGACTGATGATAAATTTCAAGAAGTCTCACCTTATACCTCAAACAACAGTGAAGTATATTGGAGCCATACTGGACTCAACAAAAGAGTTGGCTTTTCTGCCAGATGACAGATGGCAAAAAATGCGATACGCTTTAAGAGAATGAAACCTTTGCAACACTGGTTCATAAGGAACTTCAATCCACTTCTGCATGATCAAAACAAGTACATGACAATTCCAAAGCAGGTGCAATTGTCTCTCCTCTGGTGGTTGAGAGCAGAAAATGTCCTAAGGGACATGTCGTTTCTACCAGATCCACCTGTGACCTCTGTCACCACAGATGCTTCCATGGATGGTTGGGGAGTGCATATGCAGAATGTATCTGTAAAAGGACAATGGACATTGTTGGAAAAATGTCAACACATACATTTTCTGGAGTTTCTTACTGTCATCAAGACTTTCAGAGCTTTCCAAGTGCACCTGCGCTGTCTTGTAATGCAAATGAAAACAGACAATACAACTGTAATGTATTATATCAACAAATAAGGAGGGACTCACTCCATAGTGCTTCTGAAATTAACAATCAAGTTCTGGAACTGGTATCTTTCCAGAGGGATAACGCCATCAGCGATTCATGTGGCAGCCTTGACTAAGTCGTGTTCTGAAAAAGAAATGAAACTAATCTGTTGTTCTGCAAGGACTGTTGTGCAGACTTGAGTTGTGTCAAAATCTGCATATGAACAAAGGCCAAAGTCCTTCATCAGAGACTACAATGTGTAACTTCGTGTCACACATGTCACTGACACAGTATGCAACAGTATGCAACCATGCCAGTGAATTGTGATAATGCACAGTGGGACACCATGCAAAATGTCCTGTTATGCAGCAGGGGCTCTCATTGTGTGTTGGAACATGTTTGTTAATGTTTTGAACTTCTTGGAAGCCATCTTGGGTCCCCCTGTGGAAGCAAGGCAGCATATAAATATAATAAATAAATGAATAATGTTGTGGATTGGGGCACATGCAACAACCATGCTGGTGGCTCTATTTGTGCAGTGGTCCTGATGGCATAACTACATCTCTGTTCCCCTTCTGAAAATACAAATGTTGTGCAATTACACATTTCAGCTTTATATTGTCATAAGTCAATCTGTGATAATGTAACTGCCAAAGTTACCAGTTGCCAAACAAAATGTAAGTTTATCCTTCAGTTCAAGCTCAGTGTAAACCAAGTTTAGACTTCAAATGTTTATAAGCAAATAGTAGCACAATGTAGAAACTCCGGTTCAGTTTTAAAATATAGGGTAGAATCTAATTGCTAGTCCCATTTAGAGTGAGTTCATTAATTCTGTGAAATATAGTTGTCCCTCCTTATCCATGGATTCTGTATCTAACCTGTATTCTGTATTCAACAAACCACAGCTTGAAAATATATTTTAAAAAATCAAAAAAGCAAACATTGATTTTGCCATTTTATGTAGGGGTTTTTATTACGTACGTAATAGGACTTGAGCATCCATGAATTTTGGTATTGACGCAGGGTCCTGGAACCAAACTTTAGTGGATCTTGAGGGCCCACTGTATATATAAGTGTTCACTTACCCTTTGGCACTTATATCAACTAGTCTATTCTAGTTTGGACTAGAAATGAACATTTCCAGAAATTATCAAGCCCCTGGGAATTTTTTTTTCATTTTTTTCCACAAGCAGTTGAAATTTTCAGAGAAATTGAAATATTTGTTGTACTTATGTTTAAAGGAATCTAGTTTTACTGCTTAAGTGACATGAAATGTTTCATTCATAAATTATTTAGCATATAAATTTGCCATATTTAGTGTAGTTGGCAATTTTTAAAATATAAAAATGTTTAGTTTCATATTTGTAAATTTTTGAATAATCTCTGTATTTCTACAACTGTAAGTAGTACACTTCCTTTACGGGAGTGCTCTATACTACCCTAGAATTTCAAATTCTTATCTTCTTGAAACGTGAGGCAGTAAGTTGTTTGTATTACAGTCATTTGAAGGAAAAGGTGAACCAGGGCATATCAGAAGGAGAACAAATGCAAAATAGTTGCTGCTTCTGTGATTTACCAGAAGATGGTAAACAGCTGTGTGCCAGGAAGGGATGTGAAGTAGAAGATCCACGTATAGTTCTCTTACAACGTTGGCAGCATCTACTAAGTGCAAAAATGCAGCTTGCAATGTTGTAGGTGTCTATAGTACACACAGAGATTACTGTTAGGTAGACACCTTTATATTACATAGTTTCTCACATATTGACATAGTAGAACCTCGTCATAAAAAGCAGTTTGCATATTCCAAAAGACAACATATTTCACTTGAATTTTTCTGCATCTCTCAAAGTTCCAGTTTTTCTCTTAGGGAGGAGAGGAAGATTTATGTAAGCTGTGGAAGCAAAGAGTCTGTAGAAGTTTGGGAGCTATCTAGCATCTTATCTGTCTGCATACTCAGTTGAAGTTATGGATATGTTTTTGGTAAAATAAGCTCTAGGTGTTAAGATCAAAGTAGCTGACCTAGAGGATCCAAGAGGGAGAGAAATGTTTGGAAAAGAGCTTCATATATATGATGGTTGCATTACACTTCTAGGATCTTAGTTTACCAGCTGACGTGAAGAATGAAGTTCTCATCAAAGAAGGAAATAATTCCTTAGGCAGGATCCTTTCCTTGTGACATAGATTAATAACTTCTCTTTTATCAAGGATAAATCTTCAGGGTTGAGTTGCTTCTAGTCATTAGTTGTTCCATCATTAAAAACAGAAGTGGGATTGTGTTGATCGTACAGCCTGCATGGTGGCTTGCCTCCCAGGTGGGAAGGTAGTTGATGTCTCATTTAGTCTGTGTAGGCTGTCTGACATTAGTATATAGGAAGCAGTGGCAGTGTACACTTTGATAAAGTTAAAACTGTCATGGTTCAGTTCTATGGAATCCTGGGATTTGTAGTTTTGTGAAGTACTTCAAATTCTATACCAGTGAGCTCTAATACTGTAGTTGAAAGAAGCATATTGGAGAATTCAAATTATCTCGCCAAATTACAGATTCCAGAATTGATTGGGAAGGATACATGATTCTTAAAGTGGTATCAAACTGCTGGCGTTGTGCATTGTGTTTAAACCCTGTGTCCACATTGGTCCTTAGAAATATAGTTCTGCATTTGAAGGAGAAAATATTAGATTTCTTAATAAGGAGGTGAATGCAGGTCTTCCAGTATAGGGCTTTCTTTTTTTTTTATGCTGCCTGTTATGTATGAATTGCCAGCTAAGCAGACAGAAACAAGGAATTTTAGTGCATGGATGGAACTCTAGTTGTGTTAAGAAGGTTTTGAATTTCTCTGATTTTGGGCAAGAAATAGTTTCCAAGTAGCTAGATTACTAAACAATTCAGTTTCCCTCTCCCAAAGCAGTGTTTGTAAATGTTGTTACTGATTTGATATATTGGATACGTCCTAATGTTTATTTTTATTTAGATTTGTTAAATTATTTTTATTAATTGATATTATTTGGACTTTATTGTAAGTATTCAATTTAATAAGTGTTTTTACTATTATAAGTAAACTGGTTAATCATCCAGTTCTTATGATATAGGGTGAGATTGAAATATTTTAATAAATAAAAAGTTGAAATCATGAATATGGTTTCTCAGAAAATGAGAGGCTTGTGTTTGTACCTGAAGTGCTACCTGATTGACAGAATTTATCCCTTTAGTTTCATGAATTTATCCATTCCACTGTGTAATGTGGGAACTCCTACATTGTACTCAAACATATTCTTGGTTGCTGTGCAGGCTTTTCTGTTATTAAAAGGTACTGCAACCACCTACGAATTTGTTCTCAATGTACAGTCATCTTCTAGTGCATCATTTTGAGACAGCCTCACTTTTCTAGTGTGTGTACAAAATATAAACAATCACTTTTGTAGTACTTAAAAATGTCATTGCCATGTTTTTTTATAATTTATCTATAGGTATCAGGAGAAGTTGGAATAATTGAAAGTATCAGGCTGAGGAACTTTATGTGCCATTCCATGCTGGGCCCCTTTGAGTTTGGACCCAATATCAATTTTATAGTTGGAAATAATGGAAGTAAGTTTACAATAATTATAAACAAGATCATAGCATCCACCTTGTGTTTATGCCCTAACATGTTGCTTGTGTATTCATTAATTTATACCAGTTTAGCCACATTTATATGGAACAGTACCATCATTTATATAAAGAAGAATGAAATATTCTCGATGCAGCAAAATGGTCAGTAGCTGGGAGTGGGAATGTGTTATCTGCTAGTTTCAAGATAGCTTCAAGAAGCAAAAGAAAATTGATATCCCCACATTTTTGTGGGATAGGAAGGATGGGGATATTGGGGGACAGCTCTATAGGATACTTCAGGATACCTATGCAGCTCTCCCAGTACCTGGAAATCATCCACTGCCTGCCCTAAGTCTAATGCTCAAAGTGTCTCAAGTTTGTGCAAATACCTGCCACATTCTTCTTATTTCTTCTGCTGTACAGTGGGCAAGGTAGTCTGCTGGATAATCTTAACTTTGCATTATTGCCATGTTGACAGCTTATCTCAGAAACTTCAGTGGTGGCCTCACATCATATGGTAGATATGAAAAAGTCTCACTGGTATCTTAAAGGTGTTTCTTGGGCCAGCAGTAGTTTCTTCTTCATCAAGGAATTCAGTCCATCAGCTGAAAACTCATTCAAAATGTTTCAAAATGAGTTTGTGGCTAGCTCTACCTTCCACTCCTTTGCAGACAATCAGTGTAATGCCCTCTCATCTCTTGTGGTAGATGCAGACAAAGTGAGCAAATGGCATGTGGTGATTACCAGTGGGTTGTCAACATAACCGCTCTTGCTTATTAGATGCATAGATTGCCAGTCACTGAAGAATTATAGTCTTTCCTTAAGAGCAGTCCTTTGTCATCCTTGGTTGTTTGTAGAAGGTATAGTATTTACCATATGTATGTAGAATGGGATGGTACTCCCATCCAAAATTTCAACTCTAGCAGTTTCTGAATTGAGATTTTGCACAGGGATGGAAACCTCTGTGTGTGAATATACAGATGACCACTTGAAGAATCACAGTTAAAGAAAAATAATCTATTTAGTTCTGCAGCTGATGATGTCATCCAGCTATACTTCTGTTACCTGCATTAAAAAATATAGAATTTTTTGGCCATATCTGATGCTTTTCCTTTGAAAGAAACATTGGAGGTTCAAGTAAAATTCTAGTTATGGGAACTTGTAACAACATGGTGCCCCATGGGGAAGTTGTTAGTCTTAGATTTATTTGTTTATTTATTTGGTAAGAGACAGTTGCAAGCTGTGTAGTTTGTAAGAAGCTTAAACAAATCCAATAGAAACTCTACAAGTGACTTTAAAATAGTTACAGAATGTTAAGACATCATTCACTTTCTTCAGGTGGAAAAAGTGCTGTGCTCACTGCGCTTATTGTTGGCCTTGGAGGAAAAGCTGTGGTGACTAACAGAGGGACGTCCTTAAAAGGGTTTGTGAAAGATGGTCAGAGGTACGTAAATGTCCTGCACTGGAGCTGATTGGGCAAGAGGAAGTGCAGGGAATAGGGGAAGTCCTGTACTTCTTCCAAAATCATGTACTTCTTTTTGAGGTCAGTGTGCTGGTGAGAATGAGGTTGTTGTACTGCGGATATTGACAGAATCAGAACTTCATTTATGCATCCCCTGCACTAGCCACCCAGAAAGAAGGAAGGGAAGAAGCACCCTTTCTCAGGGTGTCACAGAGGAGTAATCCACAATGATTAGGTTATGCCTGCGTGCCAACTGGACCAGGGAGGATTCCACTTTCTTTTTAGTTGAGTCAGTTAGGACCCCCTTCTTTGTCTGTCAGTTTTTTGTTTTCTGCCAATGAAACCAGACAGGCTTTTATCTTTTTCTGCCAAATGGTGAGATTAAGAGAAATTAATAAACAGAGATTTGGAAAAGTCAGTGATGTCAAAGGGAGAGTGTTTCTCAGATGCCCACCATTCATTGTGGAACTGAGGAGGTAAAGAAAAACAGAACAAAAAGTTTGCCTTCTCAGATACCTGCCATCCTGTGAGACTCTGAGCTTGAAAATAAAGATGAGCCAAAAGGCAGACCCTCTCAGATGGCAGCCAACCTACATGCCTCTGAGGAAGGAAGGAAAGAAGATTTAAAGAAGCTTTTTCTTTCCTCAAGTGAACATGAGTTGGAAGAGATAGCAACAGTTGTAAGTAAGAATCTGGAAAAGCAGGAAAGTAAGGTAGAAAAGGCAGCTAAGGATTCTCAAAAATAAACAAAAAGAAAGCTGATACTGTGTCAAAATTGGGTCAGAAGACTGCTTTTAAAAGGATGAAAGCAGTGGCGGCAGCAGTTAAATCTACCAGGATTGATTCTGGTTGCCATCTTGATTTGAAGGATTCCAGGGAGATGGAAAGGGCTGCTTTGGAGCAGACCTCCCTCTCCAGACCATGCACAGAAAATAATACACAGCATTCTGAGGTGAAAGGAGGGGCCCCTATGGAACGTTCACTAGGAGCGTGAGCAGGTGCAGTAAATCTGTGTCCGAAAGTAGCACAAGCAGGCACAGTGAATCACTCTCCCTTTCATTCTTCCCTGTGATTTAATAGTGCTCGAGAAGAGATGGGGAAAGCTGGTAGAGTGGAGGCAGACAATTGGCAATCCCCAGATATACAGCCTGAGTTGGTAAACTATCTGAGAACCTTGGTTGGAGAAAGTTCCATAAGGTCTCAGGTTGACAGGCAAAGGCAGTTGGTGACTGGTGGAGACCAAAGGCCAATATTGGGAGATAGTGGATTGTTTAACATGAGCACATATGCTCCTATCTTGGGCATGAATTTATTGAACACTAATGAATTGCAATTAAATGTAATAATAATTTTTATTGAGTTTCACATAGAATATACTTGACCAAACACATACACATATAACGAACACCCAGCTTCCCTACCCAGAAACAAGAAATACCCATTCTCTAAACGATAAAACGTACTATACAAAAAGAAACCTCAATAAGTATTCCCTAAAGAAGTTACAAAGAGGAAATTAATAAGTAAAAGAGGACTGGAAGGAAACGAAAAAAAAAAGAGAAAAAAATCTATTGAGAAGAAAAAAAGAGAAGGAACAATTTATCTTTCTACTTTACCCTCTATTTTCCCCTCCCTACACTTCCCACATTTCCTGGCTTCAGTTGCTTTAACCTGATCAAAATAAATCCCCTCACCTTGAAAAAAAGGAAGTTTCCTATATATATTTACAAATATATATTTACTACACTCTGTAACTCAGAGTTTTAATTTACCTAAATGAACTGCAGTTAATGATAAGGCAGACCATATCTAAGGAATTAAATTCAGTATTAATGTGAATACGAGGAATCAGTTTGATTAAATGAGTTCTGGAAATTCATTATTTAATCCAATGAATTACCAAAGAAATCCAAATGTAGTCAATATGACCTTAATGTCTCACGAATAAATTGCAGTGACACAACTGATAGGATTGTTGATCAATGTAGTTTTGTGCTGGAAAGACAAAAGGAAAAAGACAAGAGGTTGGAGCATGATAGGAGTGCAATAAAGAAAAGGAGAATGGAAACTTGGCCAGATGTAGAAGAGGACTCGAGTGCAGAAAGACCAAAGAAATGTGCAAGGAATACAACTTTCAGTAGCTTGCAAGAGAGTTAAGGGGATGATGTATCGCAAGAGGGATAAATGCAAAGGGATATAGAAGGAACTGAGGGTTCATCAGATGGGGAAGAAGAGGTGGAAGTTGATGGTAATAGATTGTTTCTGTTTGACATATTTAGGAGTGTGTTAAAGAGAGTGTTACAAACTTTGGGATTAGAGTTGGAAGAGGAGAAAGGTCAAAATAAGGAGGGAAAGGAAAGAGAGACTAAGGTAGCAGCAATGAAAAAAAAGAGGAATCGCGTGGAACAGATGTGCCTTTACCAGAGATAGGCAAAGAGTTGATCCAGTCTGGGTGGGAATTTTCGCTAAATACTCATAGATTGTTAGGATATACAAATAAGCTTTATTCCTTTGAGAAAAAGGAATTGGAGTTTTGAAGATCTCCCTAGTGGATGACCCAGCATTGGATTCTGGTGCCATGGTTCCATGTGAAGGGGACATGACTTCAAAAGAAGTAGATGAAAGAAGGGCGGATTCAGTATTGAAAAAGGCCCACAAAAATTCAGCGATAGCCATAAGAGCATCTGTGGCAATATCAGTGTTTCCTTGGGCAGCAGTAATCTGGATGCAAGAGATTATGGAGTGTGAAGACACAAGTCTCATTCTTTGTCTAGAGCTTTGGCGAGAATTGAAAATGTGCTGATGCTAGTTATGATTCACTGGCCTTTATGTAGCTGATATAGCTACAATAGCTGATATAGCTTTAATGTAGCTGATATAGCTACATATAGCTGATGCTAGTTATGATTCAGTGGCCTTTATGTTGCAGGTGAAGTGATACATTCGGCAACTGTAGGAGAAGCGCAGCTTCTAGTAGGTGCAGAGTGCGCCACTGTGGGTCCCCAACCCCTACAAGTTGCGTGTCTCTACTTCTTAATTATGCTACCTTCCCTTTTTTTTACTTCCCAGTTTTACTTAATATCTAGTCAGATTAAGACTTCTGGAGAATTTGAAAATGTGTTCACTATGTTTTGGACATTTTGGTTGTTTTATAATATCTTGCCTTACTATGGATTAAAAATTCTGCTTTTCTTGACCTGACAGAGTTTTTCCATCAGATCAGTCTTCACCAAATTAATAAATGGAAAACTGGTCTCAGAATAAAATTTTTACAAGCTCTGCTTCTTCTGTCTCTAATGTAGACCTGACAATTGTGGCTTTCAGCTTTTGTTCCCTCTCACCACTGGCTGTTCCAACTAGGCCTGGTGGGAATTGCAGCCCAAGAACACTGAGAGAAGCACATGTTTCCCAACCCTATTTGAAAGTCTTGAGAGAAGATACAGTTTGTTCACATTGCAGTTATGGTGGAAGATATGCTCCTGCCTACCTTGGCAGTATTTCCATGAGAAAGGCTGGGACTTCAGTTGCCTTGGTGATTCAGATTTAGATTGCAGTGCTATATCCAATTACCTAGGATAGAGTAGATTTTAGTTCTATGTGAGTGTGTGGGATTGTATTATTTAGCTTGCTTCTGGGGAGAGTCTGGCTTTAGGTAGAATCTGTTTTCAGTATGATTCAGTAGGCTTCTTCAAAAATTTCAGCTATAGAAGCTTCTTAAAATATCCTAACACAGGCAAAGAACATATGTGTGCAAACTTCTGTTTCATTGTGCTCTCTAGTTCTGCAGAT
Source organism: Ctenosaura bakeri (assembly GCA_948474755.1). Lineage (NCBI taxonomy): Eukaryota > Metazoa > Chordata > Lepidosauria > Squamata > Iguanidae > Ctenosaura > Ctenosaura bakeri. The sequence continues at coordinate 103,326 of CAOLHI010001105.1, read as the reverse complement.
GTTACAATCACTCTCCGAAACAGAGGTGAAGACGCATTTAAACCAGAACACTATGGCAATTCTATCACTGTAAATCAACACATATCCTTGGAAGGCCATCGGAGTTACAAGCTGAAAAGCAGTACAGGTCTGGTGATAGTTTATTTTCATTTTAAAGGATTTAAGGTTTTTTATGCTTTTAGATTTCCTACTTCTTCATGGTCCTTATAGTGAAGTGAGCCTTGAAAAAGTTGAAGGTGCTAGCTGTTATGGGTCTTCCCAGCAATTTCTTTTCTGTTCTTAAATTTGTATATGGTATACCCTCCAGGTGTTGCTGGACTACAGATCCAATCAGTCCTAGCCAGCACAGCCAACAGTGAGGAATGTAGTGAGTTCTACTCCACCAAGGTCTGGAGGACTGTGTGATTCATTCCTACTGCATATCATTTCTCAGAGGCATGACTGTTTTGACTGTAGGATTAAGTAGATGGTCCACTTATTCCAAGGGTGTAGAATTGCTGGAAATTTTGAAGCCATAGGGGGAAATAAACGTCTTGTTTTTCTGAGAAAAAGAGAAACAATTGGAAAAATAGAAATATTAGCAACCTTCACAAATTAAAAAAATCATGTTATTACTTCAATAGCATAAAAATGCTATGTACATACTATGCTACAGTCATACAGTTTTGTTTGGTGTAAAATTGTCAACTTTATATATTAAAAATGAAGTTCACATAGACAGTGGTTTCAAACTGTATCCTTTTTTAATTTTTTTTTGTTGTCGAAAATTCTTTGGTTTTGACAATGTATTAGGAGGAGGCAAAAACACTAAAAATAAGATGAAGTATCCTCATTATTGAAACAGAACATTATTTTGTCTTCTTTAGTCTTATGTAAGTGTTAAGCAGACATAAAGCAATCATTGCTGTAAAAAGAACTGAGGAAAGAATATGAAGTCCAGGAATTGTAGTAATCACGCACTATGCGTTTTCTTATATTGACATATTCCTGTTATATTTTCTTTATGTACCTATTTATTGAATGTATATTTGCTTTTCTCCCAAGATGTGGTTCAAGGCATTATATATCTTTTAGAAATAATTTGGTGGGAGTAAATATATGAACTGAATGTGATGTCATAGTTTGAGTGACCCTGGAGACCAGGGTTCAGTTTCCTGCTTGGGCACGGAAACCTGCTTGGGCACGGAAACCTACTTGGGCACATCACACACTCGCAGTACCAGAAAGCCCCATGATAGGTTTACTTCAAAATTGCGATAAGTCAGAAACAACTGAAAGAGACACAACAACAAATATATGAACACTTGATTGTAAACATTTTATTCATTGTTCTAAGAGAATGTACAGTGGCCCCTTGACTTTTGCGAAAGTTCGAAGCGCAGAACACTTGTGAAAGTCAAAAAACGCAAATAACTATCCACTGCCGGAGTGAGTGCTCTTCCTCTCATTCCCTTCCAGCCCCCCCACCATTCGCCTGCATTTTGCCTGGGTGTGCTGCCTTCATTCCAGACACCCAGGCAATAGGCAAGCGAATGGGAGCCATGTGCCCAGAGAAGGCAAGCGCATGTGTCTTCTTCCTCATTCACTTGCATTTCGCCCAGGCACACTGCCTTCAAGGCACCCAGGCGATAGGCAAGTGAATGGGAGGGGACAGCCACATGCCCAGAGAAGGCACGTATGTGTACCTCCCACGCTTCACTTGTGCTTTGCCCAGGTGTGCTGCCTTCCAGGCATCCAGGCAATGGGCAAGTGAATGGGAGGGGGAAATGATACAACTAGAGAATGCATGTGTGCAGGGTTAACCCCTGCCATTCACTTGTCTTTTGCTCAGGTCCATGGAAAGAAGACATGTCTGCTTGGGCAAAAGGCAAAGGAATGAGAGAGGGAGAATGTGGGGGAAGCCTGCTAGTGCCTTGCAAATAATCAAGTTTGTGAAGATCAAACCCGCAAATGTAGAGGAAGGACCGTATTACAAAATCTGTTTTCTCCAGTGTGAAGGGCGGATTTTTTCCTGAATAATTTTCCCCCAGACTTTTATATTTCTGGTTGTTTCTGACCCTAAATATATTATATTTTTATAATTTTTTATTAAAATATTTATATCCAGCCCTGTACTGTGAGTTGTTACAGTAGCATACCTTTAATAATTTAAATATTTTAAAATACATTAAAATATTTGGGAGGAGTTGGAGTATGATTAGGAACCATCAGAACTTAGAAGTATTACGAAGTTGTAATCCAAATTCCCTGTCCTGCATCCTCCTCCTAGCTGATACCCATAACATTCAATCAGTTGTGGCAGCTTGTAAATACAAGTACTTTGTCAGCTGTTTTTAAAAATTCTTTTAATTCATACATTACTATTTTCTGTAGTTCTGGTGAATCTCCCCAACACTACTTTGGTTTTTATTCCCAGTTTGTTTCAGACAGTTCCAAGCATGGAAGTGGAAAGCTTGGGAGATGTAAAAAAATCAGTCTGCCCGGGGTGTCCTATGGTTTGCATTTAATACCTGTCTTCTTTTTTCTTCAGTGTTTTTTATGGCTCAATTTGGTACTTTTGCTTTCTTTCATGTCTACTTCCCTCATTCACATCAGCCTAATCCAGTCTGAAGCTCTTCTTTCCAATCTTCTAACATTAACATTTCTTCCCACCTTGCTTCTTTCTCTCTACAGAAATAAATATCCAAGAGCCAGCACACTTATCTTCCTCCAAAAGTCTAAATGTGGGAGGTACAGCTTGTCTGAATAGACTTCTCACTTTTGCATTTATTCTCTATTCTTCCCTGCACACATTATTCTTAGTTTCTCTCTCTTTGGCTGGTTGTAGTTTTTTTTTTGTTTTTTGTTTTAAATTACACTTAGGCAAATCTCTGATCAACCAAGCATGCAGACCTACTTATTGCTTGCTTCCTGTTGGGCTGTTTTGCCTCCAGAATTACTAGCACAGCCTGCCTAAATGTAGTATGAAAAGAATGTCTATTTCTGTGTTAAATTGATGCTTAGTTTAGCAGAAGCTAGTGCAAGAGGGCTGACATTATTTTTCTCTCTAAAACATCCTTGAAAATACTATCTTTGGCAACAGAACTCTTGTGGAAGCTTAGCTTTTTCTTCACAGGGCACAATGTGAGGAAGTCCTTATACTTCAAGGGTATAATTTAATTTGGGCAGTATAGTCATTTTTTTTTTAAAAAAAATGCTGACTCTGGTTTATTCTTTCAGGTGTCATAATTTCTTCAAAGAAGGAGGAACTTACTGCAATCCTGGATCATTTTAATATCCAGGTAATTTCAGCACAGCACACATATGCAACTAGAGTGAGTGTGCAGTTAGTGGGTCTCCTGATCCTTCCATCCTTGTATTGCTTCTCCATTCTAAATTGCAAAAGCACACTTTCATGTCATGCCTTACAAGGAGAGGGGCACTCTGATGAATTGTAACCTGTTGCTTTGCCTTTGAATTAAAACAAACTGCCACTTTTAACCCTACCAGTTAGAAATCTCCTGACTTCTGCTTCAGAAACTGGTTGCGAATGCCTGTTAAAAGACTTAAAACTTGGATGAGTTACACTCACTTAGCCTGAGAGGAAGGTATGGACAAACCCTCTCTGAACAAATTCTGCCAGGAGGACTTCATGATAGGTTTGCCTTAAGGTTGACATAAATCAGACATGACTTAAAGGTGCACAAGATGATAATGACAACGACAACATATAGCATTGAAGGGGGATGTTACAATTCTACAAACTTGTGTTTAAGTCAAAGCTGAATATACTTGATTAAAGATTATTACTTTTGAGATACTTAAATAATGTAACAATTATGTAACTGGACATTCAAATATTGGGCTTGTTTGGATTTAGTGTAACCAAGGGTTCTGAGGATGCCCTGCCTTTATTGTTTTTAATCGTTGCCACTTGGTTCTGCCTGCAAGTAGATACAGCTAGGTAGATCATTCTGTAGGTTGTTTACTGTTATATGCAAGTAGGGAACTCTGTCTTGTCTGAGGAAAGACCAGCAGGAGTTCCCAGTTCACACCTTGAAATAAACAAATGAGGAGCGTCTTCCCATATTAGCCTGCCTGAGCAGCAAGATATTCAGTGAGGCACTTGATCCCAACCCCTGCATAGGTATATTTGGTGGGAGTACAGGAGAGGCTGCTTTTCCATGGCTGCTCCATGAATGCCCTTCCTAGGGAGACTAGGACACTGCCCTGCTGTCTTTTTAGCAACAGGTGAAGACCTTTTGTTTCAGTATGCTTTGGGGAAGAGTTTTACAAGAAAAAGGCTTTTTATTGTGTTTTCTTGCCTTTATTTTTTGCTTTAAAGTATATTTTGTATTGCTTTCATTTCGTTGTAAGTTTAGTACTGTTTAGTACTAATCTCAACTATTAGTTGTTTTAGTTATTGTTAAGCGTATGAATTTTATAAGATGCCTTGAGTCCCAGTTTGAGAAGAGGCTATGGTATAAATAAGGTAATGGATAAGTGGATGGTTTGTTTAGCTACCCCTGCTTGCCAGAGGAATCAGGTGGGGACAGATAGACAATGTTCGCCAGCAAACATTTCCAGTAGGATAAGTTGTACTTCTTATGGTTTGTTGTGTCTGAACTGAGCCAGTTTATTGTGGCTACTTTAAAAAAAACATGAAAGAATTGTTGTTGTTCTTGCAGGTAGATAATCCTGTGTCTGTACTTACCCAGGAAATGAGCAAACAGTTTTTGCAGTCTAAGAATGAAGGTGACAAATACAAGGTAATCGGAATGGCTACACAGAATAGTCCGTAGTGTAGAAGACAAGACCCGTCTTTGTGCAGAGGAAGCATGACAGACCAATATGAGGAGCAGGAAGCTTGTGAATGCTATCAATACCTAATTTTCAAGTACAGTAGACCCTTCACTTTCATGGTTCATAGGGAAACAGAACCCCTGCAAAAGTGAAAAAAACCGCAAATAATTGTGGGCCTCCACTTGTGCAATCATGATTGTGTGGATGGGGGGCACAGGAGAGAGTGGGTGGGGAAAGAGTTTCCCTGCTTGACTTTCTCACCCCCACCACCTGCACAACTGCGTGGGTGGGGGGAGCACAGAGAGAGTGAGCAGGGAAAGAGCTTCCCCACTTGGCTTTCTCCTTGCCCCCACCTGCACAATTTATTCCATGGGTGGAGCTAAGGAGAAAGCCAAGCAGGGAAGCTCTTTCCCAGCCTGCTCTCTCCTGTGCCCCTATCAGCAGAAGGAAGTAGGGAATGGGGCATTGCCCACCCTCCATCTTCTGCCACCGGCGGTGGAGAAAGGAGCACAGGGAATGGCCGATTGCCCAGCTTGCACCTTTTGCTGCTAGCCCAGGGCACACCCACGTTGGTAACAGTGGAAGGAGTGCAGAGAATGGGCAATCACCCTCCCTGCACCTTCCTGCCAGAGAATGGGAGGGGGAGAATGGGGGGACAAGCAGACACCTCACAAATAATCAAATTCATGAAAGTGAAACCTGCAAATGTGGAGGGAGAACTATAATGGAGCAGTGAAAGGCTAGATGGTGATAAAGGAGGTATGTGCAAAATTAGCATTTGCAGGAGGGTTCTGGTGCTGCTTTATGAACCCACCTGCACATGTTGAATTGAAGGTGGTGGTAGAGGAACTGGGAAGTTATAGAATAAAAAAAAGTGCCTGTAATTTTGAAAGAAGATTTAAAACATGAATTTTATGTTTCTTGAATTAGTTCTTTATGAAAGCAACACAGCTGGAGCAGATGAGAGAAGATTATTCATACATAATGGAAACCAAATCAAGAACACGTGATCAGGTTGAACAAGGAGGAGAGGTATGAAGCACTTCCATGTAGTTCGTAAGAATCATGTACTAGAACATTAAAATTCAGTCAGTTATTAATACAGATATTCGTTTTTTTCTAAAAAATAAGGCCCACTTCAACATAGCTGTCACGGTCCATAGATCATGTTGAGAATTATTCTATATGTGTGTGTGCTCCTTCCTCGTTTTCCATTTCCTTCACTTCCTGCACACCTAGTTTTAGTGATGGTTAATTGGTTTCTTAAGCCACAGTTTCTTGTGATAGCCATGGTATAAGATTGTTTTAAGAGTTCTTTACAAGGCAGACTACAGTACAACCCCATATCCATGGGGGATTGGTTCCAGACCACCCCACGGATGCAGAAATCCATGGATAGTACGGAACGCCCCCAGCCCGATTGCGGGGGGTCCTGGGCCTGCAGCTGGAGGAGGGAAAACAGTGGGCAGTGCAATCCTCTGCTGCCCTCCGTTTTCCCGCTGGGTGCCATGGCAATCGGACCAAGGGCCTGCGGGCACCATGGCAATTAGATCGAGAGGTGGTGGGTGCTGCAGCAATTGGGTCCTGAGCCTGCGGGTGTCAGGAATTTCTCCCTGCCGGGCCGCAGCCAGCAGAGTGGCCAGGAACACTTGGGGAGTCCGAATATATCAAACACCAGGAAAGCACAAGCCGAGCCAGGTCAAGTTCAGTCCAGTCCAGAGGTTCAGGAGGCAGAGTTCCATCCAGGGGGTTTCAGGGAGCAGGAGAGACAAAGGTCGTGAGAGCTTGCTAATAATTTGCTACAAGCAAGGAGCAGCCACACTGGCAGACTTAAATAGCCACTGTGAGCTGGTGCTGCTCGTTATTGTTTCCCCAGGCTAGTCCAAGCATTCTCCCTCTCTGCAACCCATTTCAGCCTTCTGCATGAGTGAGGGCTGATGGGCTCAGCTGACTGCAACTCCTCTGCATCGCTGATGGTTCCCTCTCCGTCATGAGCTGGCTGGGGCAACTCAGTATCTGTTTGACCTTCCAGTGCAGGGGATGTTTGCAAGTTGACTTGCTCACTCACTGGCTCGGCCCGCTGCACAATCAGTTGCTCCTCAATCACAGCATCATCATCTATCACAGCAGGCACCGTGGCAATCAGATTGAGGGCTGCAGGCGCCACAGTGATTGGGCCCTGGGCCTGCAGCTGCGGTGGCGATTAGGCCCTGGGCCTGTGAGCATTGCAGCGATCAGGCTGAGGATCTGCGAGCACCGTCGCGATAGGGCCGTGGGCCTGTGTCTGGAGGCAGGAAAACCGCAGGCAGCACGATCCAATGCTGCCAGCTGTTTTCCCACTGGGCGCTGTGGTGATCAGGTCTGGGTCTGTGGTTGTGGGCCCTGGGCCTGTGGGTGCCGCGGCGATCAGGCCCTGGGCCTGCTGCTGTTTACAACCACAGATAACTGAATACGTGGATATGGGGGTACATTATTGTACATGTTAATGGAAATTGAGGGAAGAATAGGAGATATAAGGAGGGAATTACTCCCTTAACTCCCTTGTCAAGTTGTGATCTATGAAAGCAAGATTTTTAACATCTGAATTGGTTAAAGCATTATTTATTGAATGAGTTGATTTTTATTTATTAATAAATTGTTACAGCTGGTATTGTTAGTGCCTTGTATCAAGTGACATTGAATTTTCCTGAACAGTTCTCCTAAAGTTAAAGTTTGAAAAAGTGTCATTACATCCGTCTTTCTTTCATTTCTGTTCATCAACTTTTTTTTTAGTTTCTTGAAGTACTTAGAAAACAGTATTTGGAGAAAGAGGAACGCTACAGAAGCATTGCTGCTTTGAGTGAAATGCAAAATGATTTAAAGGAGTTACAGAAACAGATGGCTTGGGGAATGGTAACCATTTTGTTCTAGTAACTGCTACGAATAACATGAATTATACAAATTAGCATAAATCAACTTTGACATTATTTACAATGTGGTAATTTTGCTATTACATTAAAGGTAAGAAATACTGAAAACGAAATGAAAACAATCAGAGATGAAGTTGATGCTAAGGAAGCAAGGACTAAGAAGTTTGTTGACAAAGTGAAAGAATGGAAGGTACATTCTCTTCTTCTTGCAAAATTTGGCTTATATTGTGCTGGTTACCTTGCTCAGGCGTTGTGATTCATCTTTCATGAAATGAAACTATGATTAATCTTTTAAGGCTTTTTTTCATCAGACCACATTCCCAGTCTTTTCTTAATTGTCAGTATTTGTCATCTTCCTGCAAATTTAAATCTTAAGGTCATATTCTTTTTTTTTTAATTTATATTTATATACACACACACACACACATATATAAGTATAAATTTAAAAAAAGAATATATATATATGTGTGTGTGTGTGTATATATATATATAAAACATAATATAAAATACACAAATTGCAGGACAGCAGTATTTTGAGTATAAAAAAACAATTCCAGGTATCTTCTTATCCTTCCTCCACTCTTCCCTCAGATACAGTACTCTTTACCGTTTTTTCCCCTAATGTACTTCAAAATTTTATCTGGTTGTCTGTTCCTGATGTTTAACATAAAAAGAAGACATTTAGTATTAGAAAACTCTTGTTACTATGTATGCTATTTGCTATTTCATGCACTTTGTTATAATTTATTACACCCATATCTCATTCTAATCGAATTTTTCTCATTTTGCTTTAAAAAACTTTCTATTTCAAGTGGTCTTATTCTAGTTGGTTTTGAAGAAAGATATTTACAAGTGGCCCATTTGTTCACCTTGTCATCTGTTGAGTGTTTGGTAATCTGGCTAGCTGGGGTTATCTTGTATAAGAAAAATAAGGTATTTGCATGTGAATAACCTAATATCTGGATGTTTTTTACATTTTGAGCTACTTTGCACAAAACCTAATGAATAAGAATGATTGTCATTCTGTAGAAGGGAGTCTAAAGTTTATGTTATTTCACTAAGACATTTTACTAAGTGATCAGTAGATGTATGTTCCATTTTTAATTATGAAAACAAATTGAGATGACCATTTACTTGTAAACAGCTAATCAGGTCAGGGGAGACAAATTTTGGGGGAGACAAACCCACTGTCTTTATTTATTATTTGTATTTATTTGCTGTTTTTTTTCCTGGAGTGGATCCAATTCCAGCACAGTTTAAGGAAGTCTAGAATGTAAGATTGTATTAATAGAAGGTATATTTGTGATTCAGTTCATTCTTTGGATTACTGCCTGAGCAATCCACATTCATGTGTATTCCCTTTCTTCCAGCTGATCAAGGTAATAAATAAAAGTTATTTTCTGTTGAAAACATTAATTTCACTCCCTCAGACAAGTTTTTTAAAAAACTGCCTTTCCACCTAGTCAGGGTTTTCTCACTCTCTGTCTTAAACATTTCAACACATTTCTCAAATCACATGGCTAGGTATTAAAATTTAGAGATGGCATCAATATCTAATGATAACTTAAAGAAATGAAAAGCTACAGGTTGAGGAGACATGCATTTGCAGTCAGAGCAAAAGAGGAGGCAAATAGACAAAGAGCTGGCCCCTAAATCTGTACTTTTGATTGCATTGCACCAAACCTCAGAGCTAGAAATGGATAAAAACAGAACTGGTCAGTTGTCCGCTTCTCAGGGAGTCTCTGATCAAGAGTCCAATTCAGTATTAAAAAAGATTTTTATTTCTTCTAGTGACAATGAGAGAGAAGGGCTGGCAGCACAGGAGAAACAAATTTCTTAATCAAAAGACCAAAAAGGCAGAACAGGTGATCAGACCTAAAGTGAAGTGAGAGGAACTGTTTAGGAAGACTGGATTGAAAAAGACAAAAGGGATTAAGTAGATTTAAAGAGGTACTGAATTCAATGAAACAAGTTGAATCTGCAATGAAATAACCAGCAGTTGCTTCTATCTGCCGTTTGGGAAAGGTGGATTCTGAACAAGAAGGAAGTATTCTGATTGGGCAAGCCGTTAGCCATCAATAGAATCATAGAGCTAGAAGAGACCACAAGGGCCATCAAGTCCAACACTCTGCTATGCAGGAATACAGCATCGAAGCATTCCTGACAGGTGGCCATCCAGCCTCTGTTTAAAAACCTCGAAAGAAGGAAATTCCACCACACTTTGAGGTAGCACATTCTACTGTTGACCTGCTCTTACCATCAGGAATTTCTTCCTAATGTTTAGTTGGAATCTCTTTTCCTGAGGTTTGAAGCCATTGCTCTGTGTCTTAGTCTCTGGAGCAGCAGAAAACAAGCTTTTTCCATTTCCAGATGACATCCCTTCAAATATTTAGACATAGCTAGCATGTCACCCTTTAATCTTCTCTTCTCTTCTCCAGGCTAAACATATCTAGCGCCCCAAGCTGTTCTTCACAGGAAGTGATTTCCAGGCCTTTTTGTCATTTTGGCTGCACTCCTCTGGACACATTCCAGCTTGTCAATATCTTTCCTGAACTGTGGTGCTCAGAACTGAATTCCAGGTGGGGTCTAACCAAAACGGAATAGAGTGGTACTATTTCCTTTAATCTAGATCAGTGGTTCTCAACTTTCCTAATGCCGCGACCCCTTAATACAGTTCCTCATGTTGTGGTGACCCCCAACCATAAAATCATTTTCGTTATTATTTATTTATTTATTTAGTTAGTTAGTTATTTCCAACATCAAATAGATTGGAAACACTGCCCTAAATCACTGCTCTGGATAGACTTCTAATGCCTAAAAACTGGTAACCCTCCCCCCTTTTTTTTAAGCACAGAAAGCGTCCATCAATGGCAGAATTAAGGCAGTAGTTCTGGTTCTGAATGTTGGGTTTCCACAGTTCAAAAAGCCAGTCACTCCCAAAGGCAATGCCGAAAGAGCCCACATTTTACACGAGACGCAGGGAGGAAAGGACAGGGAGAGAGGAAAGATGGTGGCGGCATAAGCAGACGCGTTTTGTTTCCCTCCCTCCCTCCCTCCCTCCCTCCCTTAAAGGGAGTGCGGACACTGAACATACAAAAAGTGAGGAATGCAAGACAGTCAGGGCGAAGAACACAACACGTGCGTGTGGCAAGCGCCAAGGGTCCACGCGCAACAAAAGCGAGAGGAGAAAGTCATCCCGGCTATTTCTGCACTAGACTGTTATTGCACTGTGATTCCACTTTCAACATCCTATGGAATCCTGGGGTTTGCAGTTTGAACTGCAGACCCCAGGATTCCATAGGATGGTGAAAGTGGAATCATAGTGCTATAACACTGGAATGTGGAAATGGCCAAAGTCCACAGGACGGATCAGAGCAGCGCTTTCGGGTCAAAAAAACAAAAAAAAAACCAACCAAGGAGCCTCGGGAACTCTTGCTACACAAACCGAAGCCCTTTGCTGACGCCCCCTGCTCCTTTCTCGACCGAGTTCTCAGTCTTGGAGGGACCAATCTCCCCCGTCGGATGGCAGATCCGCCGCAGGAAAGTTTCCCCCTTTGCCTGCTGGACCAAAGGCGACAGCCACACCGTCAACTCCCACGGAGCAGCATGCCCAGAATGAATGGGCGACTGGGTGATCGCCACTGCTGCAGCCCTGCCACTTTGGGAAGCAAGCGGAGCCCAGCTGCTCGCTTGCCCCGGCAAGCAACTCTGTTCGCCGGCATGAATGAGCGTGAGGTGAAGAGGGTGAGAGGACGGGGTCTTACCTCCCAGACGTCCTGCTGCAGCACCATAAACCCTGAATGGGAAGCCCCGTGTGGGTGTGTGGGTGTGGTGCGGACGCGAGCGTCCAAGTAGTGCCTGGCTGCTCACTCGCCCCGGCAAGCAACTCTGACTCTGTAAGCCGGCATGAAGTGGAAAGGAACACTGAAGGGGAAGCCCTCCGTGTGTGTGTGTGTGTGTGTGTGGTGCAGGCGCGAGCATCCAAGCAGCGCCTGGCTGCGCCCGGCTGCATGCCTCCTCTCCCCTCCCGCTAGCGCGGGGTGTCCTCTCCTCACCTCCGCCTTAATGCTCCGGCTCTCTCCTCACCTCCACCTTAACATTCAGGCTCCAGCTCTCTCCTCCCACTCTCCGCACCTCTGGCTCCACCTCAGGCTCCTCCAGTGCTTTCCTACCAGGCAGGGAAAGATGGGGAAACACCCAGCATGCCTCCTCTCCCCTCCTCCCAGCTCAGGGGTCTCAGAAGCACTGCTCCCGTTGGCTGTGAGGCCACCTTCTTTTAAAAGGGAGGGGGGCAGGATTGAGGAGCGGCGACCCCTGTGAAATGGTCATTCGACCCCCAAAGGGGTCCCTACCCCCAGGTTGAGAACCACTGGACTATGGGCTTGGTTATATCCTGTGGGTATGGGTTGCTCAGGCAGTCATCCAGAGAATGAGAGCTTGGTACTCACTGTGAATGATCATTCTTGGGTGACTGTATAGCAATCCACCCCCACTGGGGATATTAAATAAAAAAGGATAAAACAAAACTGGTCTTGATTTCTATCGTATTTGGAGTAGTATATCTAGTAAACCTCCTTGGCATAATTAAATTAAACTGGTCTGAAAGAGAGTGGAGTTAACGTGTTCTACAGAAAAGAATTTTCAACTCCTGCCTTGATCTGCAGGAAAAATCCATGAGTGTGGATTGTTCATACACTAATCCAAGAATAATCATTCATGGTGAGTACCAACATCTCATTTTGTGTCATTCCAAGTCACTTAGCCTTTACTGCCTTATCTTACTAATTTTAGTAGAATTTCAGCATAGAATTTATTTGGGTTGGGGTCTTTCTTTGGAGACTCACCTTATTTCCCTAGTGTAGTGGTATTCTCAGGCTGACAGGAGGAGCAATCCACAACACATGGGTTGTATCCCTCGTGCGCCAGCCGATGCAGGAGCCGTCCACGTGCCATTTGAAAACAACCGTTAACTGCTCCTTGTCCCCTCTATTCAGTTCCTTTTTCTCCTGCAAACCAGCTGGTGGTGTTTTCTGTCCTTCTCCGGTTCTTTGACTAAAAATTATTTTTTCCCTACTGGAAAATGTCAGCAAAGGCTGATACTGACTTGCAGGCTGGTGTAGTGGTATTTCTGATATGTGACATTTACCTGTTTTTGTTTTTTTTTTAGGATAAGGTAAACGTAGCAGAAGAAAAACATAGAACTATACAAGAGAGGCTAGACAAGATTGTTGAAGAAGCTCAAAATTTGCAACATTCATGTGCTGCTTTGAAAAGAGATGAACAGGCAAAAAGAAAAGCATACAATGAGGCCGAGGTTTGTAGATAAAAAGTCTAGTCTTAAAATGCTATGTGCAAATAGGTTAATATCTTAGTCTTCTGTGTTGTGCAAAGCTTTTCTGGTGTTCAGTTCTTTCATCAGTACTGTTGTATAACTGGAACTGGTATGTTAGTGTATTTAAAAATCCCAAATTTAAGATAGATGGAGTTTACTATATTTGTGTCAGTGTTCAGTGAAAGATCACTCCTGACAATTTTTAACAGAAATCCACTTTTCTTTCATTCAGGCAAAATATTATCGATTTCAGACTGAGCTGAAACGATTGGAAAAAGACCGTGAACAGCTTTGCCAAAAAATTGCAGAATTGAAAAATAGGTAATGTTTTCTCTTTGTGAATCAGTATTTCTCAAAATGTTCCCATACAGGTGATAACAACAAAGATTTTTTTCTTCCATTATTATTGTGTGAACCTCTAAGGAGAAGTTCATTCTTTCCTTCTAGGTTGTATCTAAATTCTGTTGTAATACATAGCTTCATTAAATACTTTGAATTACATAAAAATGCAACATGAGCTACTTAGTGACAGGATATTTGATTATCAACAACAGTTTTGCAGATGGCTGGTATTAATGTAATTTGCTCTGCCAGTATTTTCTGCACTTAATATTACTGCATTTTCAATGTCTGCAATTCTATGTCAACCTTGTGTAATCATGCTCTCATAAAGTTGGCTATTGGTGACAAAGTCAGGATACAGTAAATTTGATAAGTTTTAAGGTGCCACAGAAGTTTGTTTCCATGTTGGCATACTAGAATGGAAATTTTAACTCAGTGTATCTTCTAGGGAAATAGATTAATTGCTGGGCTAACATGTTTATGACTTTTTATTCATGGCCACAGTTTATGCAGAAACAAATCCGTCCCGTTTAGAAATGGGGAATGTCTCCACTGGGGTCATTTTATATCTATATCCTCATGGATGCAAGCTTGATGGGATTGGAAGAAGAGCGAACTGCCAGTCTTAAGTTGTACAGGAACTGTGGACCATAGATGAATTGAGGGGAGTTCATTGGACACAAGCCTTCTCGTACTGTTCGTCACAATCCTGTTAATACAGATAGACAGCATCACTGTAAAAATTTGCACAAACTGACAATGGGACATTTGTGCCAACAGCTTCCCCTTGGAAATAAATATCCTCCAGAGAATTGCCTAATAACTATAGTTGCAGAGTGCATCCAAGGCAGGTAATTCATATATGTAGACTGACTAATTCAGAATGTAATACAGTAAGGACAGTGGTCCCTCTGTGTAGAAATGTTCCAGGTAGTTGTCAAACAGTGGTTACTTCTACTGTTTTCTGACAATTTGAACAGAGAAATCCTCAGATTTATTGAATGTTAGATTGATATTTTAACACTGACAGTCTAATTTACAATTCAAAATGATATGCATTCAAAATATGAAGAAACAAGGAAGGAAAGTAGAAATAAAAGGGAGGAAGACATAAAACTAAAACATAGCAGGTTCTGCTCCCCTCCCGCAGTCCTGGCTAATGAAAGGAGAAATAAAATAGAAAAGAAAAGTATTATTCTGCCATTACAGATCTAACTGAATCATCCTCTAAAGTTGCTAATAACTATAATCACAGATTAGTATATTGTTAGGTTTCTTATTGCTCAAAAAGTCCATAAATGCTTTCCAGTCATTAAGAAAGTTTCTAATTTAGAACCCTTTAGAACCTGTGTTAATTTGGTAGTTTGGGCCAACTCAGCAATCTTAACCTCCATTATTCTATTGTTGATGCTTCAGTCCATTTCTAAGTTTGATTAAACAATGTTGTTGCTGCTGTTATCATGTATTGAAGAAGCAATACATATTTACTATCCAGTTCTTTATTTGTAAAGCTCATCTGAAGGCATTTTGGTAATGTTACAAAATCTCTCTTTAATTTTTTTTCATTAACATACAAATCTTAGACCAGTAGCTTTTCACTTTCTTACAGATCCGTGACATATGAAAAAAGGAGCCCTCCTTATTTTGACATCCCCGGCATTGCTTTCAAACATTCTGTGATATTTTCAATAGCTTATTTGGGGTTAGATACCTTCTGTATGTCATCTTATACAGGTTTTCTTGTAAACTACTGCACAACATAAATTTTATATCTTTGGACAACATTTTTTTCCCCATTCATCCATATGAACATTGTGCTCAGAATTTTGTGCCCACCTTATTATGTACTCTTTCACAGATTCATCTTGTTTCTAGTTTCAATAACCATTTGTACATTTTTTTAAAATTATGTGATCATTGTCTTTGCAGAACTCTAAGTGGAGCCCATTTGGTTGCATTTCTCTATCCTGATTAAACCTGTCCTTAAGTTGCATATGAGCAAACCAATTAAGATATTTTCCTTCCTTTAGAATTATCTCTCTTGTTTTAAACTTCCAGTTGTCTTGTCCAAAATACAAAAGATCTTCATAAATCAACCATGTCAAATTTTTAACCCATTCTTTCAAAAAAAAAGAAAAGACTTCATACAGTGAGGTGGCTGGTGTTATCTTAACAAAAAGTCTGTATATTTATTCCAAATTCAGAGAAGAGGATTTCTAATACAGTAATTTCTAAATTCAGTGTGTGTCTTTATCATACCAAATATATCCATGCTACATCTTAAATTATGACATTGAAGTTCCAAGGGTCTCACATATCTCAACAATATCCAGTCCTTCAATCATACATAAAAACAAGCCTTGTAATACAATTTGAAATTAGGGATTTCCAAGCTGCCCCTTTCCTTAGCGTTGCATATTATTTTGCATGCAATTCTGGGTTTCTTTGCCTGCCAGATGAAACTTGAAATCTCTTTCTGCCATTGCACAAAAGGTGTTCTGTTTCTTATGATAGGGATTGTTTGAAGAAAAAAAACATTTGCTTTTACCGATGCAATTCTGTCCGAAAGAGAAAAATTTAACTTTCCCCATTTTGTCAAGTCTGTTTTTAATTTATTTCCAGACCTTTTCATAGTTGCCTTGAAATAGAGAGCTGTTGTTCTTTGTGATTGTACTTTCCAAGTATTTAATCCCCTTTTTTCCACTTTAAATTTTGAAGAGCAGTTAATTCATCGTCCCCCTCAAAGGCCATATTTTTAGCCAGCAATTTTGTTTTGTCACAATTCACTTTAAACACAGAACATGTCACAAATGCCTTAGTTTTTTCCAAGGCAGCCTTCATTGAGTCCAGTGAGTTCTGCGTCATTATCACAAGGTCATCTGTATAAGTTCTCAGCTTATGCTGTCCCCCCCACCCCCATCCATTCATCTTATCTGAGATTTCTTGGTTGGGTCTCCAATGCCAAAATAAACAGGAAAGGTGAGAGAGGCCAGACTTGTCTGGTCCCCTTTTGTATCTCAATCAGTCTTGTTGTGTTACCATTTACTAAGTTCTTTCCTTTTGAACTGAGAAAATTGTCTTTAATGCCTGAATAATATTTTCACAAAGGTCCACTCTTTCCAATACTTGAAAGAATTAATTCCAAGAAATACTATGAAACACTTTCTCTGTGTCTAAGAAAAGTCAAAATAGCCTTTTTATCATAATGATGTTCCAAAAATTCAGTGACATTAAGAACAGTTCTTATGTTATTCTCTAGTCTTTTTGACAAAAAGCCACTCTAATCCTCATGGGTATTCTAAGAGAGGTGTTTTTGAAATCTGCTTGCCAACATAGTAGTAAATATCTTATAGTTGTTATTTAGTAATCAAATAGGTCTTCATTAATCTCTCATCTGTATTTTCTGTATGAATCACTGTAATGTAGGCATTTCTCCAAGAATCTGACAAACTGATCACCCTTCCTGATCTTTGTGATAGTTTTCTTTATCCTTTCCTGTTGCAGCTTATGGGAAAGCCACTTCCCAGGTTTGCTTGTGAGTTCAGAGTTCTTTTGCTTTAAGGTATATAATTTGGCATACATTTCTTGTACTATAAACAATGAAAACTGTTATCGAAGTAACTTAATCTTTTGTTGAATCTCTTTATAAAAATTTTGAGTATTTCTTCCAAATTCTGCATTCTCAGCAAGGCTAAGGAGCAATCCACTACGCACTGGGTTATCTCCTCAAGCCAGCTTGTCAAGGCAGGAAACCAACATTCCAAATTCATTAAATCTGTTGCCCCTCTCACTGTTCCTCTATTTCTTTTCTCCTGCCTTGCTGGTTAGTCAAGGAATTGCCCTCTGCCTCTGTATTTTAAGGTTTTAAAGCAGTTAGGTTGAGTAAGGTAGAGTGAAGTGAAGTGGAAATGGCTGTTGAGGAGTTGAGGGAGAGAAAGAATCTGAGTACAGATGATGATGTTATTCAAGTGGAGAACCGTAGAAGGGAAGACAAAGACATTAATACCGCTCAAGTACCTATAGGACTGCAGGAGAAAGAGTATGGTGAATTGGGGATTCAAGCCCTGGTAGATCAGGTTGGCCTGGACAGGCAGAATGCTACTCAGATGCCAAGCATATTATTAAAAACGGTTTTCATGGCATCCAGTGAAAGCAAAACTGAGGGGAGATCCCCATTAAGTCATGGTAGTGATCAAGTCAGTGCCTCACCAGGGAAAGGAACTGGCTCTAAGAGGCTTTGAAAGGAAAAAAAAAAGGTAAAAAGTAAATTACCTAGAAAGTCAGCACTGGCCAAAAGTAAAACCACAGGAGCTCTGAACACAGCAGCAACTTCCATTCGCCATTTTGAAAATAAATATTCAGAGGAGAAGGGAGGGGCTGAATTGGGGAACAGTCTGGACCAATCACAGCCTTAGGAAAGCTATGCATGGAGACGAGAAGGGAGGGGGAAGAGTAGAAGACCTTCTCAGAGGTTTCGTTTAAAGAGGCAGCTTCTCCTTTGAATATTAACAGCAACACAATGCATGAGGCTGTGTTGGCTTTGCTTTCTTCATGATTGTTTCACCAAAGGCAGGATATGAATTCTTTGTTTGGTAGGTGTATGGGAAATGAATTTATACAACTTTCATGTTCAGGGCCAGTGAATTTGAGTCAAATTGATAGAGAAACTATAAGATATTTAATCTCAAAGGAGATAAATTTCCAAAATAATATACAAGTGAACAGTAACGTATTGACTCTACAGAGCATAATGAATTTATTAAACGTGTTATGTGAACTTAATTGTAATATGATGAATTCATCTGGATTTAATGCAAATGAGAGACAGCATTTAAATATTGGAAGTGAAGATACGCTCAAGTCTGATAATAGGGATGGAGTTATTCCAAATAAATCTAAAGAGGATGAGTAAAAATTGAATGAAAAGATTTCAATGGGAGTTACTCAGGGGTCAAAGAAATGTTTAGCTAAAATGAAGAATACAGAAAAGGAGGGAAGTTCTGAAGAATTAATGAAGGCAGATGATAGTCAGAGTCAGAGCATGAGTAGCAAACTGATAGAGATTATAGAATTAAAGGCAATGACTCAGAAGCAGAAGAGTTGCCATCTTCAGAAGAGGAAAATGAGAATGATAGCAAAGTGAGGTTGTTTGAGTCAGATTCATTTAGGACAGTTCTTAAAAAAGTTGTATTGACTTTGGGATTAGAAAATGTAGGAGACAAGGCAGAGGATAGAAATAAGGCTAAATCAATAGCTGCTACAGTGACTAGTAAGCAAATGAAATCTGATGTGATTCCTATGCCAAAATTGTTTGTAGATATCACACAGGAGGAATGGAATTATAGTATATTGTCAAAGAGATTCACAGATTACAGTAAAAGCTTATATTCATTTGATGACAAGGCTATGGAGTTATTACCACCCCATTAGTGGATGCTTCAGTTTCTGTATTGGTTTCAAATGCAGTGGTCCCCAGGGAAGGGGACACATTGTTGAAGGATTTTGATGAGAAACAAATAGATTTGGCCTTGAAAGGGTCACATGAAGCTTCAGCAGTGGCGGTTAGGGCATCAATAACAAGTTCTTTGTTTGTCAGGGCAGTTCTCGTGGTTACAGGAGATGCTGGAGGCTAATGGTATATCAGCTCGCAATATACAAAAAGTGTTGTTTAAGTTGGAACATGTTTTGAAGTACATTGCAGATGCAGGCTATGATTCAGCAGCATTTACAGCTAGATTGATTGCATCCACAGTGTTAAGTTGTAGAGCACTGTGGTTGAAACACTGTGAGGCTGATGCTAAGTCCAAATCAAATTTGGCCAATGCTAATTTTCAGGGAAAGTTATTGCGTGGTGATAGTGCTTTACAAAAAATATTAATTGAAGGGAAAGATAAAAGAGAAAAGAGAAAAGAGAAAATGTTGTGTGGGAAATAGTTATTCCTTTTGAGGTGGAAAGTTTTGGCAGACACAAAGAGACAACAGAAGTTTCAAGCAGCAGTGGAATAGATTAAGGTATCAATTTAGATACCAGTGACAACAGCAAATGAGAAGAAGTTCTACACGAGCAAATAGAGGTGGTAAGCAGCAGTTCTGACTCAGAAACCATGCTGGTGGGGAGAAGATTGATTCATTTCGGTCATTTATGGGAGAATATAACAACAGACAAATGGGTCTTGAAAGTAGTTCAGGAAGGATATCGAATTATATTTGCAAAATGACCAAAAGGAAGATATCCCCCTTCACCATTGCCAAAGGACAAAAGCAAGAAAATGATAGTTCAGAACGAGATACATCATTTAATTCAGATAGGAGTAATAGAGTCCCTATGATCAGAGATTTCAAGGGATACATTCAGTTTTCTTTACTATTCCAAAACATAGTGGCGGATACTATCCAGTTTTGAATCTAAAATGTCTGAATTCATTTGTTCAGTACAGGAGATTCAAAATGGAAACATTACTATCGATCCTCCCAAATTTGGAGTTGAACTATTACTTTCTTTCTATAGATTTGCAAGAGGCTTACTTACATGTGCCCATGAGTGTTGGTGGCAGGAAGTATTTACAATTCCACTTCAACAACAATCATTATCAATTCAAGGCACTCCCTTTTGGTCTTGCTTCAGCACCCTGAGTTTTCACAAAAGTACTGATTCCAGTGATTGCTTTGAGACAGCAAGGGATATATCTATATCCATACCTAGACAACATTTTGATAAGGGCAAACAGCATAAGCAAGGCAAAATGGGATTTGAGTATAAGAATTCGAAATCTTCAGAAATTTGGGTTCCTGATAAATTTCAAGAAAAGCCAGTTGATTCCAATACAGAGAATTCTGCTTTTAGGGGCAGAAATAGATTCACAGAAGGGATGTGTATATTTGTCAAAAGGAAAGGTTTGGCGAGCCGAGATGGGAAGCGTTCCTGGTTTCTCATCAAAGATTAGTCAGTGTAATGGCTTTGGCAAAAGTGTTAGGAATTCTGGTGTCAACTATTCAATTAGTTCCATAGGTCACATTCCATATGAGGCCACTGCATCTGAAATGTTCTTAGACCATTTCAAGGCCATATCATCAGGAAGAAGAATTTGAAAATAAAGATGCCATGATTAGTAAAGGAGGAATTGAAATGGTGGTTAAGTTTAAAGAACCTAGGGAAAAGAGTATCATTTGTTTCCCAAGACAAAGAAACTTTAATGACAGATGCAAGTTTGTACAGTTGGGGAGCCCACTTTCAGGAGAGCTCAAGAGAAGTGGACAGAGTAAGAGAAAAGCTTAAGTATAAATATTTTAGAACTGAGAGCGCTGAGGCTGGCACTTTCGCAGTTTGTGAAGGTAGTAAGGGGCAAGAATGTCCTAGTTAACACAGAAAATGTAACAGTAAAGTCATACTTAAGGAGGAACGAAGTCCAAACAACTTATGGCAGAAGTCAACAAGATTTTAATTTGGGCAGAAAAGAATGTGGAGTCTCTGTCAGCAGTTCATCTGAAGGGAGTTCTAAATTGGAGAACAAGCTATTTAAGCAGACATGAGATTGCACCTGGAGAGTGGACTCTAAATCAGGAAATATTCTTTATGCTGCAGCGGAAATTTGGAGCATTTTCTGTGGACATGTTTGCCTCAGCAGAGAATCACAAATTGTTAAGATATTTTTCAGTGGATGGAAGCAAAGGTGCAGAAAAGCAGGATGTGTTGAGGTCAGAATAGCCAACAGGCCTGTTGTACTTCTTTCCCCCGATCACAATATTATAAAAAGTGATTCAGAGAGTATGGGTGCAAAAAGTATAAGTTGTGTTAGTGGCACCACATTGGCCATATAGACCGTGGTTTCTGCAGTTAATAAGCATGTCAGTGAGTCATCCATGGAAATTGCCAGTCAGATCAGACTTGCTAATGCAAGGTCCAATTTGTCATTCAAACCCTCAGTGATTAAGTTTAATTGCCTGGAGATTGAGCGGAGCTATTTAAAAGACAAGGGATTTGAAGATACTGTAATAGAAATGACATTGGTATCTAGAAAGAATTCCACAAATAGAATATGTCAGTCAACATGGGGAGTGTTTAAGAAATGATGTAGTAGTAACTCAGTGGACATTGATAATGTTTCTGTTGACAAGTATTGCTGTTTCTTCAAGATGGTTTGGAGAAAGGTCTTCACCCAAATACTTTGAAAAGACAAACGGCAGCATTGTTTACTATAATATTAATGGGGCAAAGCCATTATCAGCTAATGTGCATGTAAAGTGCTTCCTGAAGAGGGCAAGTTTACAGGCTCCACCTACGATTCATAAATTTCCATCCTACTACTATATTTAGTTAAACGATCTCAAGATGGATAAAGAGTTGCATTTTTATGTGTTATGATTATGCAAGTGTGCAGAGATCGTAATGTGTATGGGCTCATCTCACAAGGTCTATGGCTTTGACAGTTGCCTTTAGGACGATGACATCGCTAGAAGATGTTTGTAAGGCAGTGTTAAGTGTAACTGACCATGCTCCTGCCTAAGGAGTTAAGTTTTCTCGTTCCGTCACTGACTCGCATAGTCATGGAAACGAGGTTCAGAAGTTTTTCCCAGCAGCTACTAGAAGTCTGCTACAGAGAGCAAGATAAGCTGCTGGAACTCTCAAAACAATGAGGATAATGTTTTGACTAGAAGATTGCTGTTCCCATGTATTCGACTTGTTTTGCACTGTCTTTAAGAACTGCCTGCCTGCCTGTCAGTTCTGGTACTGTTCTGGTACTGTTCTGTTCTGTCTTTTATGCTGGTTAGATACAGAAACATGGGCATCACCTAGACGCTTTGCTTTTGTATGTATTCCAGCTTTGCTATCAATAAACAATGTAGTTTTTAGACTACCCAATGTCCTCACTCTGGTTTTTCTTGGGACTTAAGAAGTTTTTGGTTTGTTTTTAAGCACTGCTGCACTGTGGGTCATGCTAGTCCACAGCATGCCCCCTGGAATTCCTCAACAGGCAGCTGGGTGGAAGGAACCCACAACCTTTGTCAGGCATTATAAGCTGGAGGAGTTTGCTTGTAGCCAGGCTGTTTTAGGAAGATCAGTGATACAAGTTGTAGCTCAGAGAGGTGGCAGTTGTTCCCGCCCATAGTGAAGACAGCTTGGGTATATCCCAGTGCATAGTAGATTGCTCCTTAGCCTTTCTGAGAATGAGGGATTGGTACTTACCATGAAGACTCGTTCTCGGGCTGACAGGAGGATCAATCCACCACGTCTGGCTTAATCCTTGTGCCAGCCTTACTCAGGAGTCGTCCTCGAGCTAGATGAAAACAGTTTAACCGATTCCCGTCCCTCTCCAGCCAGTTCGTTTTTTCTCCTGCGTGCTAGCAACACGTATTAAGGTCCCTCTCCAGCAACGCAGGGAAAATGTAGGTTAAAAGATAGAAAAATACAGGAATCTAACAGAATAATACAAGGATAAGCAGAAGAAAATGGCTTCAGAGAAGGCTTACGAAATTAATGGTAAAGGCAAAACGCAGCCTTTGCTAACGGTCCGTAGCACCGCAGAAATACCGGGCTCGGACACGGGGAAACAAAATCCAATTCCTAAAACCGCTGAGAAGCGTGTTATGGAGGAGGATAAAGCGGCGAACGGCCATAAACATAAAAAGCAATGCAGTACAGAGATTGATCGGGCTACGGAACTGAGGAAAATATTTTTAACGTCCAGTGAGAGCGAGCCCGACGACATGAAAGTAGCCTCTGTTAAAAATACAGAAGAGAAAAAGTAGTAACTACTAAACCGGGAAAGAAGGTAAAGAAAGGGGGAAAATCAGGGGAGAAAACTTCCCAGAAACTGACCCCAACCGCTTATAAGCTAACCGTTGAGAGGTCCGGACGCCATCTTGAGAGGGACAGTTCCAAGATGGCGTCACAAGAGATGGCCCTGCCTTCTGATGGGTCGGATGCCATTTTGAGTGTGGCACAGAATGATAGATCTGCGACACTCTCCGAAGAGCAGGCAGCCCCAGCCTGGCGCAGAGAAACTGCAGTACCAACTGCGAGTCAGATTGGACTGCCAGCAAATCAGCCAGGGATAACAGGTCTGCCAGTGGAATTAACACAATTTCTGGCAGGATGGTTAGCAAATGTCCCACAACAACGAGAGAGGCCATGGTATAACAATGTTCCAAATCAAAGTCAATTTCTCAATACAAATTTAAGGCATGAAATGCAAAGTATGATTAAAGAAGCAGTTACATCTCAACTGCACTCAATGTTGGTTACTCAAAATATGTCTAACACTTACAGTCAGTTCGGATATGGAGAACAATTAACAACGCCAGATTTACATAACTGGCATAAGCAAATGGATACTAATATGAGAATAAATGAACAAGTCCATGCACAACAGCCGCCAGATGGCGTAGTAGAGAACTCAAACATACAAAGATCAAATAAAAGAACAGAGAGAGAATATGAATCTGGAAAACAACATAGTTTGGAAAAGATGAGAATTCAGCAAGATAAAAATCCAGATAAAAATGGAAAGACAATACAAACAACAGAAGGGTCAACAAACCCACGTAGGGAGATGAGACCACACAATATAGAGGATCTGATTTTCACAGATGACGATATCCCTGAAGGGGAGGAATTAGAATGGCAGGATAAGGAAAGTCAGTCTTCAGAGGATGATGATAATGACAGTTCAACAAACAAAGAAAATAATAAGGAATATAGAGTAGCAGCACTAATTAGGAAAAAGGAGACAAAGAGTAGAGATTTCCCTCTGCCAGGGTTGTTTAAAGATGCTATACAGGCACAGTGGTCCAACCAAGGAAATACTAGGAGAGGTTGGCCGGCTGGTCAACAAATATATTCTTTTATAAATGCGGAAATAGATTTCCTTAAAGTGCCCCCGGTGGATGCTCCGATCGCAGGTTTAATTTCAGGTGCCATTGCACCAAAAGAGGGCGACACTCAGCTGAAAGATGTAGATGAACGTAGGGCGGAGTCATCATTGAAAAAGGTGCATGAGGCGGCGGTAGCTGCGATAAAAGCATCCACCGCTACATCAATATTTGCAAGGGCAGGAGTACTGTGGGCACAGGATATTTTAGAGACACAAGACCTGAATATACAGGATTTGCTGAAGGCTGTGAAACGGATGCAGAGAGTTCTAAAGTATGTGGCGGATTCGGGTCTTGATACTGTTAAATATTCGGCAAGGAATATTATTAATATGTTGACCGTAGCGAGCCGGTCTTTGTGGCTACGTCACTGGGAAGCGGACCCCAAATCGCACACTAATTTGGCTTTCGTCCAGTTCCAAGGCGATTTATTATTTGGGGAAAAAGCTTTAGAGAAAGTTTTAGTAGAAACAAAAGACAAAAAGCAGGTGATGCCAACAATACAGAAGAGAAAGGTAGAAAGAAAGTTTTACCGGAGTAATAACTATTCCTTTCATGGAGGAAGATATTATACATGGCCAGGAAGGAATACAGACTACAGAGCAGGCAGATTCCAATGGAACAAGCAGAGGAATCAATTCCCAAGGCAGTACCAGAATAATAGGCAGGGACAGGGAAAACTTGGGGAAACCCCAAAAGAGGAAAGGCTCAATATTGACAGTCAGAAAAAGGTAGGCGGAAGACTTCTGCACTTTGGACACAAATGGGGTCAAATACCATCAGACAAATGGGTGTTGGAAGTGGTGACAGAGGGTTACCGCATATTTTTCAATACGTGTCCAAAGGACAGATATCTTCCCTCTCCAATTTAAAAGGGATACAAGGATCAGGTGGTACAGCAAGAAATACAGCATTTACTAGAAATGGGAGCGATAGAAGAGGTTCCACAAGATCAATGGTGCGAAGGAGTATATTCCACCTTCTTTGTGGTGCTGAAGCCAAACGGGAAATACAGGCCAGTATTGAATCTTCGATATCTAAATCAGTTTGTGGAACACAGAAAATTCAAAATGGAAACGTTACAGACAATACGGGACAACTTATTAGTGGGAGACTGTATGGTGTCAATAGATCTCAAAGAGGCATACTTACATGTCCCCATGTGCTTGAACGATCAGAGATTGCTAAGATTCAGTTACAAGGACAGTCATTATCAGTTCAAGGCCTTACCTTTCGGTCTGGCTTCAGCACCATGGGTTTTCACCAAAGTATTAGCTCCTCTGATAGCCTTCCTGCGGCTGCAGGGAGTGGCTATTTACCCATATTTGGACGATATCTTATTAAGGCAAGGAAGCAGGACAAGTTGGAAAAGGACTTGGAATTAACAATACGGACCATTACAGAGTACGGATTCCTAGTGAATTACGAGAAGAGTATGTTGATCCCAACACGGTTACTGACACACTTAGGGGTGATAATAGATACCTTGAAAGGGAGAATATTCCTCTCCACAGAGAGAGTACAGAAGTTGCACAAGGCAGTTTACAAATTGCAGCAAAGCAAGTCGTCAGACTCAATGAATTTAGCGAAGGTGATGGGACTTCTTGTCTCCACTGCGCAGTTGGTAGAATGGGGAAGTTTCCATGCAAAGCCCCTGCAAAGGTTACTAGTGAGGCATCAGTCAGCAATAGCAATAAGGAAAAATTACAGAGTAGAAGTGCCACATCATATCCGGAAGGAACTGAGTTGGTGGTTGCAAGACGAGAATATAACGACGGGAGTGCCTTTCCAAAAACAGGGCATGGTTCATATCATGACGGACGCAAGCCTTTCGGGATGGGGAGCCCATTGCGAAGGCTATGTAGTACAGGGACGTTGGATGAAGTCAGACAAGCGTTTCAACATAAACTATCTGGAGTTGAAAGCGGTACGTCTTGCTCTTCAAAAATGTTCTCGACTGGTAAAAAAAATCATGTAAGAGTTTTCATGGACAACATGATGGTGAAGGCGTATATTTGCAAGCAAGGGGGATTACATTCCACGCCCCTGGTGTTAGAGTCCACACGTCTTTTCCGATGGGCCGAGCAGAATATAATATCACTGACGGCAGTTCATCTGAAGGGCGAGTTGAATACACAGGTGGACTTCTTGAGCCGAAATTGGCTACACCCGGGAGAATGGGCCTTAAACATGGATGTTTTCCGGGAAATAAGGCATTTTGGTCCTTTACGAGTGGACTTGTTTGCCACTGGAAAAAATGCCAAATTAAAAAGGTTTTTTTCTATCACTGGAGAATCTGCAGAGGAGGCGCACGATGCTCTATCGGTAAAGTGGCCTCCGGGGACACATTACGCATTCCCACCAATAAGGATCATCCAGAAAGTTCTGCTAAAGATCCGTATGGAGAAAGCATCAGTGGTTCTCATTGCTCCACAATGGGCAAGGAGACTGTGGTTTCCCTTGCTGTTGGAAATGACACAGGGCCCACTGTGGAAATTGCCAATGATACCAGACATATTAACACAGGGTCCAGTAAGTCATCCGGATCCAAAATGATTGAATCTGGCTGTGTGGAAATTGAAAGGAGGTTGTTAACTAACCAAGGGTATTCGAATAAGGTGGTGTCTACAATCTTGGGTTCGAGAAGAGATTCCACGCGGAATATATATGATAGGACTTGGAAAATTTTCTGCAAATGGTGTGGGGCGAATAATATTTCAGTATCAGAAGTGGGAGTGCCACAGATCCTTCAGTTTCTGTAGGACGGATTGGAAAAAGGTTACCGACCAAGCACATTGAAAAGACAAGTAGCGGCATTGTCATCAGTTCTGTCGGCAAATGGTGACATACACAAATCACCCACACATCAAGTGTTTTCTTAGGGGAGCTACTCTATCATCTTTTCCTACTATGCACAGATTTCCGTCATGGGACCTAATGGGACCTGGTATTGAATGCATTGACACAGCCTCCATTTGAACCTATGAAAGAGGCTTCTTTGAGGTTACTATCTTTTAAGACGGCATTCCTGTTGGCTATAACGTCAGCCAGAAGGGTGTCAGAGTTGGCGGCCCTATCCATTAATGAAAACTTATGTAAGCTTGAACGGGACAAGCTGACTTTATATTTTGATCCAGCTTTTCTACCAAAATGCATACCAACAGCAACTAAACATCAGGCGTTGCATTTACCAAGTTTTTGTCCAAATCCGGTTCATCCCTTGGAGAAAAAGTGGCATAAACTGGATGTGAGGAGAGCGGTTAAAATATATATAAAAAGGACAAATCAGTTCCGTCACTCAGAGGCATTATTACTGTCTTATCAACCAAAGACACTGGGCCAGAGGGCGAGTAAAGCCGCGATTGCAACTTGGATTAAGACTTGTATATATATTTCTTATGATTATCAAAAACAGCCATGTCCACAGAATGTATGTCGACAGCTTACAGTTCTTCCTGTTCCTTGGAGGATGTTTGCGGCGCGGCTGGATGGAAAGACACATCTACCTTTATTAAACATTATAAAGTTGGCAAATACAGATCAGCACAGGCAGCGTTTGGATGCCGAGTGCTACAAGCAGTAGTATAATTAGAATCCCACCCATCGGTCAGCTTGGGAAGGTCCCAGACATGGTGGATTGATCCTCCTGTCAGCCCGAGAATGAAGAGTTGGTACTTACGTGAACAATCATTCTGGGATGACAGGAGGAGCAATCCACGCCCACCACTAAGAAAACTCAGAAAAATACATAGGCAAATTTATGGTGGTGGAACCAAATAGGAAGACTGTTAGGTACGCTAGAGAAAGGAAACTGGCTGGAGAGGGACGGGAGTCGGTTAAACTGTTTTCATCTAGCTCGAGGACGACTCCTGAGTAAGGCTGGCACGAGGATTAACTTACACGTGGTGGATTGCTCCCCCTGTCATCCCAGAATGATCGTTCATGTAAGTACCAATTCTTCATTCTAGGAAGGCTAAAGGAGCAATCTACCCCCACCTGGGATGAATAAAAAAATGTTGTTAGGTTAATTAGTTTATGGTTAGTTAGAGTTAGTTAAATTTCTAGCAGTCAAGGCTATGTAATGAAACCGAGGAAGAGTGAGAGGAGCAACGGATTTAACTAATTTGGAATGCTGGTCTCTTGCCTTGACGAGCTGGCTCGAAGAGAGAATCTAGTGCACAGTGGATTGTTCCTTTAGCCTTCCTACAGTGACTCTTCACGGTAAGTTCCAATCTCTCATTTCCTTCATCAGCTCCCAATTTTTAGCTTTCCATTCTTTTTTAAATCTGGAACCATATTTTATGAGTTGTCCTCTCACATAAGCTTTGCTTGCAACCCAAAATACTTTGGGCTCTGTACTCTTATTTAAGTTCAGCTCAAAGAATTTCCTGAATTCTTGTTTACATTGTTGTAATGTTTTCACCTTCAGAAATAGTCATTCAGTTTCCATCTAAACTACGTTTACTCTGCTTTCAGGGACATTGTGGTAGGATTATAATCTGAAAAAAGTTTTTGGTAAAATGTCCATACTAAGCTAGCCATATTCTTAGAAAGCTAGAACGTATCTATTCTGGAGAAAGGTTCGTGATCATTTTTAAAAAATAAATAGTCTCTAGACTTTGGGTGCAAATGTTTCCATCCACCGATTAATCCAAAGTACTCTGTATATTTGTAGAAAGTTCTAGGTAATCTTCCTTGATTTTTCTTAACACCTTTACTAGAACATTTGTCTTTGTTAGAATCAACAACCCCATTACAGTAATGTATGCAAATCAAATTTCTAGGTACAATTCAGATGCCCTTCTTAAAACATTTACTTAAAATGTTGATTTCTTATTGGGACCATAAATCCCCATGAAATGTATTATCTTGCCTTTTTAGTTGATTTTCACAATAACAGATCTATCTTGTTTGTCTTCAAAAATCAGTTTAGGTTGTAATGTTTGGTTTAAGTAAAAGACTGCTCCATTTTTATCTTTTTATTTTTATTTTTTTGTTCTTATTTGCAGATACAGACTCTAGGCCCATATTTGATTCTGTAGAAATCTACAGTCTCATTTTCTTACATAAGTTTCTTGAAAACAAATGATTTCATATTTGGAATTTTTTTTAAAAAAAAAGCCAATTTTTTCCCTTTTTCTGGGATGACTTTGGTCTATTTACAGTCCATGAAATTATTTTCAGATTCATTTTGGTTATTTTATTAAGATACCTTATAATGTTGTTGTTGTTTCTCCTTAATAATGTTAACTGTCAACAATTTTGATGTGCTTCTTCTTTTAGCTTTCTGAGTAAAGCTCTCATTCTCTCCAAAGAGTTGATTCTGTATTTGGCACCTGCATAAGTAGCTATTAAAGCACTCTGGAACTATCTAACCAAAGGATATGTCTTTTTTTTTTTCTGAGCACTTTTTTTTTCTGAGCACTTTTACCAAGAATTTGTACTCTACTTTCTTCAGCATTCTTTCAGTAATGTCTTTAAAGATACTTATTTCATTCTAGTTTATTTTAAAACTTTTCTTAAACTGTGCTCTCAGTATTTCATCTCTTATACTCTTATGTGTGAAGTGAATTATAAGATCTCTTGGAATTTTCTCTCTCTCTGCATAAGCAAAGTTTTGCCTGTATATTGCTTCAACCTTATTGTGAAATTCTTCACTGGAGCTGTTTCTGAGATCTGCCATCAGTCAGGTTTTTTGTCACAGCTCTTAGCCTAATGTGTTTCCTTTGATTTTAACTCAATAATCATAATTCTACCCTGTGACTTTTCCAAATCCTGCTGTAAAATGGCCATTTCTTTTGAATTATCAGAGATCTCCTGTTCATGCTTATGTGTAGTAGTCGTAATATTCTGAACTGTCACCGTGTTCTCTTTGAACTTGTTTTCAGCAAACTCTTTAAAATAATTTACTCATATTGTAATCTCTAATCTTAACAAATCAAGTTTCTGTTCTGAATTCCCACTACTTTTTGTTACATTTTTTTCAAATCTGTTACCTGATTACACATTTTGGATATTAAGGCTTGATTTTAAATAAGTGCAGGACCAGTTTCTTCTAGCCCGGCTGTGGATCTTTTTCTGGTGGCTATGTTTATGATGTCATGTAGATCATTGTCTGCTTAAATTCTGGCATCAGAGATAATATTTATTTCCCCTTTTCTAAAATATGACTTCCATACAGCCATTTTAATTGTTTGAATCTTGGAGATGCCAATTCTATTTCTTATTTCCAGTCTAAATTGCTACTTAATTTTGTTTTCAATTTTTCAACGTTATGTAATCTGTCTCTCTGAACACTTGATTTTGTTTTTAAGTACTTTCTCAATGGAAATTGGACTTCAAATATTTAGGATGCAGGTTGGTCATACTCACTCAGCTGTAGGATTATACACTTAAAGATGGTAACCAATCTTGCAAGGCTGGAGCAGTACAGGAACCGTGCTGCTAACAGTTGGCCACCTTAGCTAGAGTCCTGTTTTTTCTTTTTCTTTTAATCTTGAGAACCCACTGTCAAAAGGGCAGATGTGCTCTTGTTCATAAGTCTGCAGAGTGTGCTGTATATCTTTGCACCTCTTCTGGTGACAAGAATGCTATATAAGATCCAGCTTATGAGTCTAAGCATTAATTGTAGAATTGTTCTGGCCAGATGACCCCAATTCTGAGCTATCTTGGCGTGGTTCAGGTGAAGTGTGGTTCATAATGATACCGAAAGAGACTGCATTTTGACATAGTAGACTAGGACAATACATTCTATCACCCATCTATTAATTGTAAAAAAAAAAAAAGGGTTCTTTGCTGCTGCTTGTTCATACAAAGGCAGTTTTCTGTTCTAACTGGATGTGCTGTACTGTATATGTAAATTCAGCTTCAGAAACTTAGAATATTTTTCACTACACTGTTTTAAGTTGGAAATGTGAAAGTGTGCCAGCTAATGTTGATTTTTGTTAGCTGAGTGTGAGCTTGAAAACAGCGTCAAAGGAAAAGTATATTGCAGTAAACATGACATAAATACCTTGAATTTATGCTGCTGTTTATGCCTTTGTAACTCTAAAACATATGCAGTTGAGTTCCTGAACAAAATAATACTTTGGTTATTGTCTAATATTACAGTGCTGAACAGAGTTCAGAGCCTGAAAGGCTGGAAAAACAGAGAAGAATTGAACACTTGAAAGAAGAGTTGAGGACACTTCATGGTGAAGATGAATCAATCGGTCAACAAATAAAACAGTTTCACCGTGCTATTTGTACATACGATGAGAAGTCTGCTAGGCTTAAGTAAGTTTACTAAATGTAACTGAGGTTGATTATTTAATTTGTGTAATAAACAGAACTATGTTTTTTTTAAAAAATAGATTCTCCCCACTTAACACATTTTCCATGTGGGTTGAGACCTGCCAGATGAATGCTGTTACCTACTCCAGAGAATGTTCTCAGGCAGGCTGAATGAGCAATCCATATATGTAGGTTAATCCCCTTTGCCAACTGTCTTAAGGCAGGACTTCACGAACACTTTTTCCATTGCATCTATTAGTTCCTGCAGCCTCTCTTGCATCAGTTTTAAAAATCCTGCCTTGCCAACTAGTCAGGAAAATCCTCTCTCTTTATTTCTCTGTTTTTCCCTTTAAAGACTAGAGTTGAAGTTAATTCTAATTAGGTAGGATTTAAGAAGGCAAGGCAGATCCAGAATGGCTACAGACATGTTAAATAAGAAAAGAAAGGAGACCAACTCTGACAACAATAAGAAGCAAAAGAAAAGAAAAATTGAAGGACAGATGCCAATCTTGAGCTCTCCCATGGCTGCAAGTCTGCAAGCCACAAAGGTTGAGCAGTGTGAGCGAATTAATATAAAAAATGGGGCAAGTGAGCAACAGGTTTCTAAGTCTGGTGCAGAGATGCAATTGGAAAGAATATTTCTTAGCCGTAATGAGAGCGATTTGAAATGCTGATCTTCGTGGCAGCAGGCCCCACTGGATAAAAGGGTGGAGGCTGTTTCTGAACACTGTGGAAAGAGTAAAAAATAAAAAGTAAACATAAATTAAAATTAAAGAGCATAACAGGTAAATCTTCTTAAGAGTGGCAAGGAGTTCTGTGGAAATTCAAAGCACAACTTCCGATTGCCATTTTGAAAAACTGGATTGATTAATTAATTAGTGCTGGAGCATTGCAGAAGGTAGTGCACAGACTGGATAAACTTCTGCAGTATGTATTGGTTGTCAGTTATGACCCAGTTATATTTGCAGCTAGAATAATTACATCAACAGCTATAGATAGATGTTCCCTTTGACTCAAATACTAGAATGTAAATCAAAATGTTAGGACTCATTTATTGAATGCGCCATTCAGAGGTGAACTATTGTTTGGTTAAAAGGCATTAGAAAAGGTCTTGGTGGAAGACAAAGATACAAAATAAGTGCTGCTATCCAGTCAAAAGAGGAAGGAAGACAGTAATTTTTACAGAAATGATTCTACTCTTTTCATGGAGGTAGGGGTTTCCAAAGGCAAAGAGAATTTAGGTCTCATAGATCACAATGGAACAGACTGAAGTTCCAGTTCAAGAAGCAGGGAATGCAGCATTCTAGGAATGAGCCACTCCAGTAGAAGTGGAAAAGCTCAATACTGGCTTAAAAGACATACTGTTTGGAGGAAGGCTTCAATTTGGTCACCACTAGAAAGAGATAACGGTTCAGCGGGTTCTAGAAGTAGTAACCAAGGGTTACAACATAAAATTCAAGGTAGGACCAAGGGGGAGATTCTTACCCTCACCAGTATCAAAGAATGCAAATGAGACACAGTGCAACAGGAGATAGCCATTTTTTTGCGTATAGAGGCAATAGAAAGGATACCGTATGAGGAGGAATTTCAGTGAGTTCACTCCTTGTTTTTCACTGTATCCAGTCACAATGGGGGGTACAGACTGGGGGGAGGAGGAGCCACGGAGATGGCATAAGAGATTGGAACTGTATCTCCTACAAACTAATGATTAAAAGAGTTAAATAATCCCACCAGAATGGAGAGAAGACAGTGAGTAATTATAAATATATACAGCAAAAAGAATAGGGCATGAATCAGAGTGGTTTAATTGGAGTTTAAACTGAGAGAAAGATAAATAGACTTTACTTTCGATTTTGCAGTGGTCTGCTGTCAGACAAAGCTGGCTGATTTACAAAAGTCTTGGAACATTAAAGCAAAACTTTAAATTGTGAATTCATTTACTGGAAGGTTTTGGGAAGGAATAAAAGCTGACTGAAATTTAATTGAAGTTTGGACTTGGAGAAAGGAAAATAGACTGTACTTTCATTTTGGCAGCTGGCTTCGGCTCGGAAAATTGGTGGATGTCCAAAACACAAAAGGCTCATAAAATAAAACCTAAACAGCCCGTTGTAGTTTGGGAGAGAGAAAAACTCCAAAAACCAACAGATAAGAGCTACTTAAGATTAATTTGAACCATGTTAAATGATAATTTCATGTCTAACAATAAAAAAGAAGAACCGAGCAAAGCATTAGAAATGGGGGGTACAGACTGGTCTTAGACCTCAAGTTCCTAAACCAGTTTGTCCGCTACAGGAGGTTTAAAATGAAAACCTTGCAAATGATATTGGACAATTTTGATTTAGGGGAATCTCTACTCTTTATAGATTTACAGGAAGCACACTTGCATGTACCCATGAATCCTTAATGCAAATATTACCTTTGTTTTAAATACAACTCACATTATCAGTTGAAAGCCCTTTCTTTTAGGCTGGCTTCAGCCCTAAAGGTTTTCTCCAAGGTTCTAATCCCAATAACAGCATATCCAAGACAACAGCAAATTTTGCTCCTATCCTTATTTGGACAACATCTTAGTGAAGGCTGGTTCTCAGAAAAAAGGGGAGATGGCTCTAAAAATTATGCTATGGTATCTTGAGCATCTGGGGTTCATGGTGAAATGCAAGAAAAGTCACTTAGAGGCAACCATGATTCTGACTCATTTAGGCACAGATAAATATGGAAATAGGTTATGTCTTCCTTTCATAGAGAATGAAGGTGAAAATAAAACAGATAGAGGCAAAGATACTGTAGGTCAAGAAAGCAGATTTGATGCATTTGGCCAGGATCTTGGGGATAATAACTTCAACAATACACTTAGTGCTTTGGGCAAGGTTTCATACTATTCCTCAGACTGTACCAATGAGCAATGATTCAGAGGAAGGATTACTGCTTACACTTGTCACAGCAGGCTCTCAGGAGTCTGAGATGGTGAACCAGAGACAAATTGGTAGAAAAAGGCAACTACTTCATTCTACAGCAAAAGGTAGCAATAACTGCAGATGTGAGTTTATATGAATGGGGAGCCCATTGGAATGGGTAGTTAATCCAAGGGCAATGGTCAGTGATAGAGAAAACATGGACAGTCATTCTCGGGATGACAGGAGGATCAATCCACAATGCATGGGTTGATCCTCGTGCCAGCAGAGTCAGGAGCCGTCCTCGAGTTAGATGAAAACCGTTAACGGACTCCAGTTCCTCTTCAGCCAGTTTTAAAATTCTCCTGCGTGACAGCAGATGTATATTTGTCCCTCTCCGGCAAAATAACACTTAATTAGATTCAAATAGAGAGAGAGAAGTATAGAAGAGTAGGAGAATTAAAGAGGGACTGACTTCGGAAAGAAAGACAGAGCAGAATGGAAATGGCAAAGCATTGCCAGAGGAGGTGATCCGTAGCGCCACAGAAATGTTGGGCTCGGACACATTAAGAGCAACTCCCGTCCAGAAAACCGCCAGCAGGCGGGTCACGGACGAGGAAAATGGAGCAAATGGAAATAAAAATAATGCGCAGTGGATCGTTCCAGACGATTGAACTGCGGAGCTCCAGAAGATTTTTATGTCCTCAAGTGAAAGTGAGGCCAACGAATTAAAAGTAGCCGCAGTGAAAAAGGCTACAGAGAAAAAAGGAAAATCAGAGAAAAAGGTAAAAAGACTGGAGGACTCCGGGGATAAGCAAACCTCCAAATTGCTTACCGGTAATAAGAAATGAGTCACGGAGAGCTCTGGACGCCATCTTGGAAAGAAGGATTCCAAAATGGCGTCCCGGGAGAAGGCCACTGCTCCAGGAGAGACTGCCGCCATGTTAAGTGTGGCGTCACGAGAGAAAGCCACGCCCACAGAGGGTGCGGAAGCCATACTGGGTGTGGCGGCTCGTGCAACTGACAGCACAGATTTTGAAGCTGCCTCAACTGCTGACACGCGCAAAACAGCGGGGTCTGTTACACCGGATCCGCGTTTAGCAGGTCCGGGTATTCAGAGACCGGAGCATATAGGATTGCCTGCTGAGTTTACTCAGTTCATGACAGGATGGCTGTCAAATGCTCCACAGCAGAGACAGGAAGTTCAAGAGCCTATGGAGGCTTGGCAGAGGCAGCACTCATTTGGAAACATGAGAAATGAGATGCAGCTCATGATAAATGAGGCAGTGGCAACACAGTTGCAAACAGTGATGGCCACTCCGAGGCTCCCAATGACGGTACAAACTCCTGAATATAGGGACCAATTAGCAATGCTAGCTATGATGAATTGGAACAATCAATTAATTCATAATACACAGCTGCCTGGTAATCAAATTAACACTCATCAGCAGTTAAGTCACAACATAGGGCACACAGAAATACGGCAGGCATCTAGGGAGACAATACAGGATGAACCAGTGGAGAAACACCAGGCGAAGAAGAGGAAAATGGTCCAGGCAGAGGCGCCATGCACAAGTAAAAGGAAGGACCACTTAAAGGAAGTGCATACTCCACCACATAGAGAGCCACTACAGACTATATCTGAGGAAGTAGATCTAACTGATGAGGAAATGGTTCAGGAGGAAGAGGTAGATTGGGAAGATAAGGAAACTCAATCTTCAGATGGTGAACTAGATGATAAGCCAGAAACGGACAGAAAGTTTGAGTCACAATATTTTAAGGGTACTTTAAAGCGAGTGCTTATAACATTAGGTTTGATGAGTGAGAATGTAGCAAATGACAAAGATAGCAGTGAGTGCAGGTTGGCTGCCATAATTAGGAAAAGAGAGACAAAGGGTATGGATATACCCATGCCAGAATTGTTTAAGGAAGAAATTATGGCAGAGTGGTCTGCCCAAGGCAATAATAGGAGGAATTGGTCATCAGGACAAAAGTTGTATTCCTTTGTAAAGAAAGAGGCGGAGTTCCTCAAAGTGCCCCCCGTGGATGCTCCGATTGCAGGTTTAGTCTCGGGGGCCATTGTCCCAAAGGAGGGAGACACCCAGTTAAAGAAGGTAGATGAGCGAAGGGCAGAGTCATCACTTAGGAAGGCTCACGAAGCAGCGACTCTGACTATTAAGGCCTCCACAGCCACTTCAGTGTTCGCTAGAGCAGCAGTTCTTTGGGCTCAGGATATACTGGATGCTCAGAACCTGAGCATGCAGGAATTGAGGAAGGCAGTGGAATGCATACAGAGAGTGCTAAAATACGTAGCAGATGCGGGTCTGGATGCAACAACATATGCTGCAAGAAACAATTGGTTAACGATAGCAAGGCGATTCTTGTGGTTGCATCACTGGGAGGCAGACCCTAAATCCCGTAATAACTTGGCATTTGTCCCGTTCCAGGGAGATTTGCTGTTTGGTACAAAGGCTTTGGAGAAGGTATTAGTAGAGACAAAAGAAAAAAAGCAGGTAATGCCCACACTTCAAAGGAAAAAAGTAGAAAGGAGGTCTTACAGAAATTCTAGTTATTC
This sequence comes from Ctenosaura bakeri, assembly GCA_948474755.1. Taxonomy (NCBI): domain Eukaryota; kingdom Metazoa; phylum Chordata; class Lepidosauria; order Squamata; family Iguanidae; genus Ctenosaura; species Ctenosaura bakeri. The sequence continues at coordinate 66,354 of CAOLHI010001105.1, read as the reverse complement.
CTTTCATGGAGGAAGATCATATGGATCGGCAGGTAGAGGCTCTGAATATAGGGCTGGAAGGTACCAATGGAATAGGCAAAGACCACAACTCACAAAACAATATCAGTACAATAGACAAGGACAAGGGAAGCTTGGGGGCAATCCCAAGCGAGGAAAGACTCAATATTGACAACCAACAGCAGAAAGTAGGGGGAAGACTTCTGATCTATGGACAAGGATGGTCTTGAATAACATTGGACCAATGGGTTCTGAAGGTGGTAATACAGGGTTATCATGTGTTTTTACATACAAGTCCAAAGGACAGATTTCTTCCCTCTCCAGTTCCAAAAGAAAAAAGCAAACAACAGGTGATATGTCAGGAAATAGAGCATTTACTAAGGATAGGGGCTATAGAGGAGGTCCCCTTACATCAGAGGAAAACGAGGGTGTACTCAGTTTTCTTTGTAGTGCCAAAACCAAACGGCAAATACAGGCCGGTATTGAATCTTCGGTATCTCAACCGGTTTGTGGAACACTGAAAATTCAAAATGGAAACTTTGCAGACCATAAAGGAAAATCTGCTTATGGGGGATTACATGGCATCAATAGACCTCAAGGAGGCATACCTCCATGTTCCCATGTGCGTAGACAACCAGAGATACTTAAGATTCAACTACAAGGACGGTCATTACCAGTTCAAGGCCTTACCTTTCAGTCTGGCATCAGCACCGAGAGTTTTCACCAAGGTTTTGGTTCCGTTAATAGCCTTCCTACAGCTGCAGGGGGTAAATCTTTACCCATATTTGAATGACATCCTGCTGAAGGCACATTCGCAGCACAAGTTACGCAAAGATTTAGATTTAACGACACAAACTTTGACAGATTATGGTTTCCTTCTGAATTTGAGAAAAGTATGTTGACACCGTCAAAAGTACTAACGCACTTAGGGGCTATTATAGACACGTCGAAAGGGATATTGTTCCTTTCGGGAGAGAGGTTAACAAATTTGCAGTGGGCAGCTCGCAGTTTGAGTCACAGCAAGTCTGCAGACTTAATGAAGTTAGCGAAGGTTTTGGGACTCCTAGTTTCTGCCACACAGTTAGTGGAATGGGGGAATTTCCACTTGAAGCCACTACAGAAACTCCTGATGGGTCATCAGATGTCAATAGCTGCCAGATGGCATTACAAAGTAGAAGTGTCACATCAAGTCCGGATCAAAATGAATTGGTGGCTGCAAGACAGGAACGTGAATTTCGGAGTTCCTTTCCAGAAACAGGACATGATCCATATCACAACAGATGCAAGCCTTTCTGGTTGGGTACCCACTGCAAAGGGTATGCGGTATAGGGATGTTGGACGGCTTTAGACAGACGCTTCAACATCAATTACCTGGAGATGAAGGCAGTCCGTCCGGCCCTCCTAAGGTGTGCCCACTTAGTGAAGGGTCGACATGTGAAGGTCTTCACAGACAACATGACGGTAAAGGCATATATTTGCAAGCAGGGAGGATTACACTTGACACCCCTGGTACTGGAGTCAACTCGCCTGTTCCGGTGGGCAGAATGGAATGTGGCCTCAATCACGGCTGTGCATCTGAGGGGAACTGAATGTGCAGGCGGACTGTCTGAGCAGAAATTGGCTGCATCCGTGAGAATGGTCTCTGAACGACGCGATATTTCGAGAAATAGAAAGATTTTTTTGGGCCTTTACAAGTGGACTTGTTTGCCACTGGAGAAAATGCCAAATTAAAAAGGTATTTTTCTATTACTGGAGATGGCGGAGCAGAGGCTCACGATCGCTGTCGGCAAGGTGGCCTCAAGGGACACACTGTGCTTTTCCACCAATTCGAATCATACAGAGGGTCTTACTAAAGGTCCGTATGGAGAAAGCATCGGTGGTGCTTGTGGCTCCACATTGGCCACGGAGACCGTGGTTCCCGTTGCTGCTGGAATTAGCACAGGGGCCTCCGTGGAGGTTACCCATGAGACCGGATCTATTAACGCAGGGCCCAGTGAGTCATCCGGACCTGGAATGGCTGAAACTGGCTGCATGGAGATTGAAAGGCAGTGCTTAATGCGGCATGGGTATGCAGACAATGTGGTTAGAACTATGTTGGGTTCACGTAGAGAATTCACTAGAAAGATATATGATAGAACATGGAAAATATTCGGTAAATGGTGTGAAAAGAATAACATTCTACTTTTGGAGGCAAGTGTGCCACAGATACTGCAGTTTCTACAAGATGGATTGGAGAAAGGATATCGCCCCAATACCTTAAAAAGACAAGTGGCAGCAATATCATCAGTTCTGTCAGACGATGGCGACTCATTGACTAAGCATCCTCATGTCAAACGTTTTCTCAGAGGAGCTACTTTATCCTCTTTTCTAACTGTTCACAGGTTCCCATCATGGGACTTAAACCTGGTGCTGAATGCCTTGACAGAACCACCATTTGAGCCTTTGAAAGAGGCTTCATTGAGATTACTATCATTCAAAACTGCTTTCCTGCTGGCTATAACTTCAGCAAGAAGGGTGTCAAGAGTTAGCAGCTCTGTCAATAAATGAAAGCTTGTGTAAGTTTGAACGGGATAAACTTACTTTGACTTTGGATCCTTCTTTCCTGCCTAAATGTTTGCCTTCGGCATAGAAGCAACAAACAATACATTTATCTACTTTTTGTCCAAAGCCGACTCATCCATTGGAAAAAAGATGGCACAAGTTAGATGTCAGGAGGGCTGTAAAGGCATATATAAAAAGGACCACAGATTTCCGTCATTCGGAGGCATTACTGTTGTCTTTTCAGCCAAAGACATTGGGTCAAAGGGCAAGTAAGACAGTTATTGCGGCCTGGATAAAGACTTGCATATTTATCTGTTATGACTATGCAAAACAGCCAAGGCCACAGAATGTCTGGTCTCATTCTACAAGGTCAATGGCAACATTGGTGGCTTACAATTCCTCCTGTTCTTTGGAGGATGTATGCAGTGCGGCTGGATGGAAGGAGGCGGCAACTTTCATCAAGCATTACAAACTTGACAAATACAGTGTCAGTGGTGGGCGGAGACCAAGCAGATGTGGAGCGAGCGGCTGAAGCTGTCAGCGTTTATTGGCAGCCAGTAAACACAGGGTTACGGCACCCCCACAGGAAAGCTCCAGCACAAACGTAAAAGGTTCCATAACAAAGGATAAGTCTCAAAGTAAACTGCAAGCCAGTTCCCAAGGTGAGGAAAGGGTTACTTCACCCAAAGCAAAGTCCTAGGGCTCGGCTGCCAGGAGAGCTGGACGCGGACGCCGGAGGGAGGGGCTGGGTTCGGACACAGGCTGAGGAGGGCGCAGAAGGCTGATGGTTGTTGCTCCGTGGTCCTCCCCTCCCTGCCCCCATCCTGAATAGCCTCCTGGCCCAGCGACACCCAATCAGGTCCGGGCTCACAGCTGAGAGCCTTCAGCCGGCTGCCTGGCCTCACAGCTGAAGCGCTCAGCCCGCAGCTGCTTCTCCAGCAGCCGCCGGGAATGACGGACTGCCTCTTTCCCCTGCCGCTGTTGCTGAAATGTGGGGGGGGGCGCGGCAGCCTCCTCCAAGTCGGTGCCGCGGGTGGGCGGAGAACCTGGACTGGAGCCGGGGCCTGCCCCCCCGGTGAGCCTGCAGGCACCCCGACTGCCAGAGCGAGGCCCGGGCCGGCCCGGGCGCTACGAATGGGCCCGTCCACGTTGGCGGAGTCCTGAGGCCACCGGGCCTCCTTCCTCGGCGGCAGGTCCTTCCCCTGCGGCGGCAGGGCCTTCCGCAGCAGCCGGGCCTTCCCCCGCGGCGGCCTCCGAGGCGGCGGGGGCTCAGCCAGGCCCATGACATACAGTTCGGCCCAGGCAGCCTTTGGGCACCGGGTACTGCAAGCAGTGGTGTAAACATCCCACCCATGAGTAAGCTTGGGAAGGTCCCATTCATTGTGGATTGATCCTCCTGTCAGCCCGAGAATGAGGAGTTGGTACTTACGTGAACAATCATTCTGGGATGAGAGGAGGAGCAATCCACGCCCAACACTTAAAAAAACAACAACAAAGCAATAGGTTAAACACATGGAGTGGTGGAGCATAGGAAAAAAGTTCTTAGGTACGCTAGAGAAAGGAAACTGGCTGGAGAGGGACTGGAGTCCGTTAACGGTTTTCATCTAGCTCGAGGACGGCTCCTGACTCTGCTGGCGCGAGGATCAACCCATGCGTTGTGGATTGCTCCTCCTGTCATCCCGAGAATGATTGTCCACGCAAGTACCAACTCCTCAATTTATTGGAAATGAGGGCAGTCAGACTGGCCTTGATACATTTTGCCCCAGTGATTCAAAACGAAGTTGTGCAGAGATGCACAGACAGCATGTCAGTGAAATGTTATTTATGCAGTCAAGGGGGCTCCCAATCAGTGAACCTGATAAAGGAATCAAACAGGATATTGAAGTAGGCAGAGAAATATCTGAAATCATTGTCAGCAGCCTGCATCACAGAATTGTTAAACATAACTGCAGACTTCCTTAGCAGACACAAGATTCGACCATGAGAATGGAGTCTAAGCAATCTGATGTTTCAGTCCTTGCAGGACAGATATGATAGACCTATTTATCTCTGACATGAATCCCAAGCTAAAAAAAATTATTTCAATAGATGAAATCCAAATGCCAGGAGTCAGGATGCATTATTGGTAAAGTGGCTGAGAGGTCTGCTTTATGCCTTTCCATCTCTGCCAACAATACGAAGAGTATTGAACAAAATCAAGCTGGAAAAGACACAAGTGGTACTGATCACTCTTTATTGGCCATGCAGTCTGTGGTTTTCTCAGCTGGTGAATCTATAAGTAGAAGACCCATACCATCTTCCACAAGTGAAGGTACAGTTTAGCATCAAGATCTAGGATGGCTGAAGTTGGCTGTGTGGAGATTGGGCACATAAGGCTAGTAGAACAAGGCTTCTCAGGTTCAATGGCTGACATCATAATGGGTTCAAGGGAACAATATACACAGTATATCTATAACAACACATGGAAAGCATTCACTAGATGATGTACAGAAAATGCAGTGCATCAAGAGAATGCAAATGTTGTGGACATGTTAGCCTTCTTGGAGAGAAGTGACAAGTGGAGTGCCACAGGGGCCTGGGGTCTGGGGTCTGGTGTTATTCAACATCTTTTTCAATGACTTGAATGAGGGAATAGAGGGCATGCTTATCAAATTTGCAGATGATACCAAACTGGGAGGGGTTGCTAATACCCCAGAGGACAAGATCAAAATTCAAAATGACCTTGACAGATTGGATAGGTGGGCCAAGGCTAACAGAATGACCTTCAACAGAGAGAAATGTAAGGTCCTACACCTAGGCAGAAAAAATGAAATGCACAAATATAGGATGGGAGACACATGGCTGGACAACAGTACATGTGAAAGAGATCTAGGAGCCTTAGTAGACCACAAGCTGAACATGAGTCAGCAGCGTGATGCGGCAGTCAAATAAAAAACAACACTATTCTTGGTTACATCGGTAGTATAGTGTCTAGGTTGAGGAAAGTAATAGTACCATTCTATTCTGCTTTGGTCAGACCTCATGTGGAATACTATGCCCAATTCTGGGCAGCTCATTTCAAGAAGGATATTGACAAGCTGAAACATGTCCAGAGGAGGGTGACCAAAATGGTAGAGGGTCTGGAAGCCATGCCCTATGAAGAGAGACCTAGGGAGCTGGGTATGTTTAGTCTGCAGAAGAGAACATTAAGAGGGGACGTGATAGCCATGTTTAAATATTTGAAAAGATGTCATATCAAAGCGGGAATGGGCTTGTTTTCCACTGCTTCAGAAACTAGGACAAGGAGCAATGGATTCAAACTACAGGAAGAGAGATCCCATCTAAACCTCAGGAAGAACTTCCTGGTGGTCAGAGCTGTTCAGCAGGGGAATATGCTGCCTTGGAGTGTGGTGGAGTCTTCTTCTTTGGAGATTTTTAATCAGAGGCTGGATGGCCATCTGTTGAGAGTGCTTTGATGTGTGCTCCTACATAGCAGGAGGTTGGACTTGATGGCCCCTGTGGTCTGTTCCAACTCTATTATTCTGTGATTCTTGCAAGTAGGGTTATCTAAAGGTTTAAGACCGTATACTTGAAAATGCCAAGTTTCTGCTTTATCTATGATAATATCAGCAGGTGGCGAGTCTCTGGTGGAACACTCTCATGTGAAAAGTGTTCTTCGATGGGCGACACTGCAAGTACCTTCAATAGTGTACAGATTTCTCTCCTGGGATTTAAATCTTATGCTAAATATTTAACTAAATCTCCATTTGAGCTGCTGAAGGAGGTCTCTGGGAATTTTGTAACATTGGCTCAAAGAATTTCAGAGTTAGCTTCAGTGTCTGGCAACTCAAATTTTTGCAGGTTTGGAAAGGACAGGTTGTCTTTAATTATAGATCCATCATTCATTCCAAAGTCTATACTGATGGGAGCTTGGAGCCAGTCTTTAGAGTTACCAGCATTCTGCCCAAATCTTTGCATCCATTAATTCCTTGGATGTCAGAAGTGCAGTTAAAGTTTACCTCTAGATGTCTAGGAGGATCAAGATGAACTGAGGCCTTTACTCATTTAATTAAAGAACTTTCAGATATAAAGCAACCATTAAATGTTATCAAGATGGATCAAAAGCTTCATTTACCTGTGTTACAACTTGGCAAAAACACTACCTTCCAGCAATTTGGGCTCACTCTACCAGTGGCTACAACAACTGCATTTAGAGTAGCAGCTTCAATATAAGATGTATATAGGGCTGCTGGATGGAAAGATCCATCTACTTTTATTAGACACTACAAAACAGACATGTTTAGATCTAGCCAGACAGCATTTGGTAGAGCAGTTTTGCAATCAGAAGTAACACAGGATAGGACAGAGGCCTGCCCTTGAGGTGGTGGCTTGGGTTTATCCCACATGTATGGACTGTTCCTTCAGCCTGCCTGAGAATGAGGTCATTCTAGGAATGCTGTCCACCCCAACCCTGGGATAGAAAGAAAAAAGAAGAAGAAGGGAGATTCCTATCTATATGGATTCTATCTACATGGAATGTCTATGACGATTAGCAAGGCTATATAATTAAACTGAGGGGAGAAAGGCTGTAAGAACTAACAAATGCAATGGAGATGAATGTTCGTGAAGTCCCATCTTGAGATGGTTGACACAAGGGGTTAACCCACAAGTCCTCCAGCCTTCCTAGAATTGCCATTCATGGTAGGTATCAGCCTTTCATTCTCCAGTGGCTTGAGAAAAGTATACCTAATACCCCTCCAGTGGCCTGAGAAAAGTATGCTAAGTACCCCTTCCCTGCTGCACTCTTGAGAAAGCAAAGGTTCATTTTGATTCCTTGGCTATTACTCTGTAAAGGTAAAGAAGGTGTCTACCTTTATGAGAAAAACATTTGACACCCCACTTTACAAAGAAATTGCGAGTAAAAGCAATTTCAGGACACGGATTTTCATTTTGCTCTATGAATATATTGTTAACTATGTATGCTTTGCAATTTGACTTGGGGATATTACTGATAGATGTGGCTGATAAAAATTGCTTAGTTTTTTTGTGTGTAATAGACTTCTGACTGGAAATGGAATTTGTTTTTTAATAATGCATAATATTTCAGTAGTGTGCTGTTTTTTTTTTTTTTTAAGGAAGGAAGAACATGAACTGAAACAAGTTATAGATTCTCAGGAACGGCAGCTGAAGGAATTAAAGGACAGTAAAACAAACAGGCTGAAAAGATTTGGACAGTATATGCCGATTCTTTGTGAAGCAATTGAAAAGGCTTACCAGCAGGGGCAATTTTTATACAAACCAATAGGACCTTTAGGTAATGTGTTTTATTTCTTTGGATGAACAGATGACAAAAATCTTGACCAATAGATTGGAGATACTCAATTTCACCTACATATTCTAAAGATGAGTAGCAAACATGGGGATGTCTTTGTGCCTGTGCCTTCTCAACCTGGTGTTGCTGAACATCAAGACTATGTTCTTTTGGTCCTGACACAAAAATTACATTTGACAGTTACGAGTCCTAAATTCTTATTTCATTAGGGGGGAAAAAAAGCTGATTTATGCATGCTGTGTAGAATAAGGGGAAGGATTGATCCCTGATTGTCTAACAGTGGTATGGTTCACTACTGTATGGAACAGGATGTTGTACTGTTTAATCTGATCTCGCAAGACTATTCTTATGTTCTTGGAAGTGACATCCAACTCTTGATTGTTAAGAGCTGTTCCTAATTCACTTTTGTAGGGAGCTTGTAGATCTTTCCAAAAGTTGTAGATTGGCATTCATTTTGATTAGCTGAAAGAAAATACTGTGTTTTAAAAAAAGGGTTACACATATTAATCTATCCATTCTTTGTTTGTTTGAAGTGCTTGTACCCTACCCTTCAACCAAAAGGAGTTCCCAGAGATGTTTACAAATTGTTAATTTGACAGTGCCCCACCTTTAAGCTTATAATCTAAGTAAGACATGAAACACATGGAAAGGGGGATGGTGTTAGCGGAAAGGATTGTCATGTGCTGGCTAACTGCTGCTCATAAACTTTACTCGAAGTTTAATCAGAAGCATTTATTTGGTGCAAAGCAAGCAACAGAGCAACATTTCTTAGGTTGCTGAGACTACAGTATCTACAAGGGGTGCAGGGTTTTATACCTTTGACATACAAATTTAGGTACACGTAGCAGTGATTGGTAGAAATCATAAATGTCATATCACCTGTGCCTTCCTGGGATTTCACACTTCATCTCTCTGATCCCTGTTGATTTATAGCCCTCCCACTGGACGTCCCAAACAGTAATAAACACATGCAGTGAAATATGGGGACCTTTAAGCATAGTGTATAATAACCCCTTTAAACATGATTAACAGCATGCATTAAGTAGGCCTGCTTAACACACTGCAGGACATTATTATATGTAGCAAGGACAGACACAGTGTATAGCAAAGGGTAATATATCAAAACAAAAGAATACACTACATAATATATGATTATGCATATACATTTATACAACGTAACATATTTCTCCATCAAAGCATATCACATGTAACATGTAACAGATCTCTAGCAGAACCAGGTCTAACAGAAACCCTATATCAAAAGTAGTAAGAACACCATCATCTTCATTTTCATCTTCGTCTAGCATACTGCGACAATATTCACATTTCATATTTCAACAGTCATTCAGATTACAAACAAGGTTTAGCATATGATGACATGTAACACATGATAGGAATCCAAGCCTTTGGCTGTTCCAAGATGGTCACTCATTTTAACAACATAGTATAGATTTCCAGGACAGGTTAAACTTTATACCAGCATACAGTGTCCACAAGCATAACACATGGTGTTATAACACATGGTCCGCACATGGTGCCGCCAACAACGGTTTGGGTTTTTGGAACATGGCCTGAATTTCCATGAACATGGGCTTCTGGCGAGGGATGGGCTGCACCTCACAAAACTTGGCAGGAATGTTTTTGCTAACAGTCTTGCAAGGAAGATTAAGAGGTCTTTAAACTAAGTTCCACTGGGGAGGGGGACAATATTATTCAGGGCAAGGACTCAGAGAACACAGGGGGGAAAGGCCCAAATGATATTGGACAAGTAGTACAAGTGGCCAATGGCGGGAGGAGTAGAATCAATAGTACAGGACTTGCAGGAAGGGCCCAGGGACTTAAGTGTCTCTACACTAATGCAAGGAGTATGGGAAACAAGCAGGATGAGCTTGTACTCCTAGTACAAGAAAATAAATACGATTTGATAGGCATCACTGAGACCTGGTGGGATGAGTCTCATGATTGGAATACAGGAATAGAGGGGTATAGCCTGTTTTGTAAAAATAGACCAAACAAGAAAGGAGGAGGAGTAGCCTTGTATGTCAAGGATGTTTTCACCTGTGAAGAGATCCAGGACTTAAACCCAGAAAGCCAGGTAGAGAGCATTTGGGTAAGAATTAAGGCAGCGAGAAACAATAGGGATATTCTGGTGGGGGTTTACTACAGACCTCCAACCCAGGGTGAGGACTTGGATGACGCCTTCCTCAACCAAATGACTGCACATTCAAAGAGGAGGGATACAGTAATAATAGGAGATTTCAATTACCCGGATATATGCTGGCAGTCAAACTCTGCCAAGACAGCAAGGTCCAGCAAGTTTCTTGCTTGTCTTGCAGACAACTTCATGGTCCAGAAGGTGGAAGAGGCCACAAGGGGATCAAATATTCTAGATCTGGTCTTGACCAACAGGGATGACCTTGTGAATGAGGTAGAAGTGGTTGGATCTTTAGGGGGGAGTGACCATGCCGTGTTGGAATTTAGCATTCAGTGGGAAGGAGAAGATAAGGGTAGCCAGACACTCATCTTAGATTTTAAAAAAGTGGACTTCTGTAAACTTAGGGAGCTGCTGGCTGGAATTCCATGGTCAGGAATAGTGAAAGGGAAAGGAGTTCAGGAGGCATGGGAGTTCCTTAAAAAGGAGATACTGAAGGCACAGTCTAAAACAGTGCCATTAAGGAGGAAAAATGAAAGGCATCTGAAGAAACCAGAATGGTTGACTAAAGAACTCTCAGCTGAGCTAAGAGTTAAGAGAAACATGTATAGGAAATGGAAGAAGGGGAAACCACCAAAGAAGAATTTAAGCAAGTAGCTAGGAGATGTAGGGAGGAAGTCAGAAAGGCTAAAGCACAGAACGAGCTTAGGCTGGCCAGAGACATTAAAAACAATAAAAAGGTTTTTTTTAAATATGTCCGCAGCAAAAGGAAAAAGAAGGAGACAGTAGGGTCGCTACGCAGAGAAGATGGCGAATTACTCACAGGGGGGAGAGAAAAGGCAGAGCTACTTAACACCTTCTTTGCCTCCGTATTTTCCCAGAAGGATACAAGCACTCAACCTGGCGGTTGGGGAGCAGGGGAGGAAGCAGAGGAAATGAGGCACATAATAAGTAGAGAGGTGGTACAGGAATACCTGGCCACATTGGATGAATTCAAGTCCCCAGGGCCAGATGAATTGCATCCTAGGATATTAAAAGAGCTGGCAGAGGTCATTTCGGAACCGCTTGCTATAATTTTTGAGAAATCTTGGAGGACAGGAGAAGTTCCAGCAGATTGGAGGAGAGCAAATGTTATCCTCATCTTCAAGAAGGGAAAAAAAGAGGACCCAAATAATTATCGCCCAGTCAGCCTGACATCAGTACCCGGAAAGATCCTGGAGCAGATCATTAAACAGTCAGTTTCTAATCATTTAGAAAGCAACGCGGTAATCACGAGAAGTCAACATGGATTTCTCAAAAATAAGTCATGCCAGACTAATCTTATCTCTTTTTATGACAGAGTTACTAGCTTGATAGATGAAGGGAGTGCTGTGGATGTAGCATATCTCGATTTCAGTAAGGCCTTTGACAAAGTTCCCCATGACATTCTTGCAACGAAGCTAGTAAAATGTGGGCTGGACAGGGCTACCGTTAGTTGGATTTGTAATTGGTTGACCGACCGAACCCAAAGGGTGATCACGAATGGCTGCTTTTCGTCCTGGAGAGAAGTGACTAGCGGGGTGCCACAGGGTTCTGTCCTAGGCCCAGTGCTGTTCAATATTTTTATCAATGACTTGGATGAAGGAATAGAGGGCATGCTCATCAAATTTGCAGATGACACCAAATTGGGAGGGATTGCTAATACGCCAGAGGACAGGATCAAAATTCAAAATGACCTGGATAGATTGGAGAGCTGGGCCAGGGCGAACAAAATGAAATTCAACAGAGAGAAATGTAAGGTCCTACACTTAGGCAGAAATAATGGAATCCACAAATATAGGATGGGGGACACGTGGCTGGATAGCAGTACGTGTGAAAGGGATCTAGGAGTCTTCATAGACCACAAGCTGAACATGAGTCAGCAGTGTGATGTGGCAGCCAAGAAAGCCAATGCAATTCTCGGCTGCATCAATAGGAGTATGGTGTCTAGATCGAGGGAGGTACTGGTACCACTCTACTCTGCTTTGGTTAGATCCCATCTTGAATACTGTGTCCAGTTCTGGGCACCCCAATTCAAGAAGGATATTGACAAGCTGGAGCAAGTCCAGAGGAGGGCGACCAAAATGGTGAGAGGCCTGGAAGCCAAGCCCTATGAGGATAGACTTAGAGAGCTGGGTATGTTTAGTCTGCAGAAGAGGAGGTTAAGAGGGGACATGATAGCCATGTTTAAATATTTGAAGGGATGCCACGTAGAGGAAGGAGGGGACTTGTTTTCTGCTGCTCCAGAGACCAGGACAAGGAGCAATGGATTCAAGCTGCAGGAAAGGAGATTCCACCTGAACCTCAGGAAGAACTTCCTGACAGTCGGCTGTCCGGCAGTGGAATATGCTGCCTCGGAGTGTAGTGGAGTCTCCTTCCTTGGAGGTTTTTAAGCAGAGGCTTGATAGCCATCTGTCGGGATTGATTTGAGGGTGTTCCTGCATGGCAGGGGGTTGGACTGGATGGCCTGTGTGGTCTCTTCCAACTCTGAATTTCTATGATTCTATAATCAAGAAGCATTCATCATCATGACAGAGCAACATTTTGAATCGTGGCAGGGAGTGAAGCAGACCTGACAGGAATTAAGTCCAGCAGATTCTGGCTGCTCTTCTCTTCAACAGACCAGAGCAGTGCCAGTCGGAATCTAGGGGGAGGGACTCTCACCAGCCACTCGAGCCCAGGCACAATGGAGCTTCCATAAAGAGAAATTCATGATTCTTGCCAGTTTGGACAGTATATACCAGTAAGGTGGTTTTTGATTCACAAATGACATGACAAAAATGATAAGAAAGCAGGGTTAATAAATGTATATTTGAAAAAACATTCTGTAGTAATTTTGAAGGTCTTTCTTAACTTTCAGAGTTATTATGTACACCATTTTTAGGTGAAGCTCATCTAAAAGATCAGCATTGCATCAGTTTCTTTCAAACTGTGGATTCTGTGGGTAGTTAGACCACAGAATACTGCTACAGTATACTGTGACACTACTAAACTGGAGATGATGTTATAGTATATTGTATAGTATGTACTATATGTATTAATTAGTACCAGTGTATTTAACCAGCGTTGTCCAGGATTTTATTTTCTCATAAGGAATGCTTGTTAGAAATACCTTAGGATTTACCTTACCTTACCTTAAGAATTAGATGTGGTTGAAATACGCATGGATTTGAGATCCTGTGCCTCTTAATTCTCCAAACTGTGTTGTCCAGTACCTGTAACTTTTGCCCATATTCCGCAATCCAATCTATATTCCGAGTTATTAACATACAGAATTTGGGTTCCTGAGGTTAATACACTGCCCTGCTTCTTGCTGCTAGGCCTCGTCTGTAGCAACTGGTCTGAGCTTCCTGGCTGAGAATTCTAAAGGCCTCTCCCTGATCTGCCAACCCCAGGATTCCAGAGAATCTTCATAGCCAGCCAATCATATGAGGTCTTTGCCTCACACAGTCAATCATATGAGGTCTTCTCTGCCTGATGCGGACAAACTCACAAACAAACTTTGACTTTTATATAGTAGATAAGAGTATATTAGTACATTAAGCAACTAGTACATTTTAAAAAATTAAATAGCCAGTGCAGGGGCTAAGCAGAGCAGGTTCCCCCAGGCTCCAGTGAACATCTCCCTCCCAAAGCTGTTGTTAGGCCTTGTGAGGAAGATCTCAAATACCCAGAGCAGCTTTTTAAATTGTTTTAAAATGTAGGTATTAATTTTTAATATATTATTAATATCATTGTATACAGTGAGCCTTAGAAAAGAGTGGTGCCTCCAAGCTGCCTTTTTCATCATTGTAGTATTTTCACTTCAGAGAAGTTGAGATCAACAATTTACACAATCCGAATAGCTGAATTTAATATTGTGTTTACTGTTCTGAATATTAATTCTTGTATTTAGGTGCTTTTATTCATTTGAAAGACACTGCACTTGCTCTGGCTATTGAGTCGTGTTTAAAAACTCTGGTTCTGGCCTTTTGCTGTGATAATCATCAAGATGAAAGAGTGTTACAAGCATTGATGTCCAGGTTCTACCAGCCTGGTTTTCGTCCTCAAATCATTGTTCATAGATTTCAGACAAACGTTTATGATGTAAGCGCAAGGTAAGTACATTGGGCACTTGTGGCCTGTAACCTCATTTTTGTATCTCTTTTGACTGATGTCATGCAAATGGTATTCTGTGCTACAGTTAAGGGTTACAAACTGCTGTTGACTGAATTGTGACTGCTGTTGATTGACTCCAGAGTCAGCTGGTTCTGTATTTGAATTGCCACTGCTATTACTAATTGGATATAGGGGGATTGAATACCTTTGAATATAGAATTTTGTTAAAAAACCTGATTTCTTATTGGCATATTACTTGCAGATTAGTGAAGCATAATGACTAAAGCTGCAGTCATTAACCCTTTTCTTTCTTTTAGTTATCTAGTGGCCACTTTTTATTCTGTTATCATTTACATGAGATTGTAAGAAGAGTCATGTTTGATCAGACCAAAGGTGTTTATCAAAAGTCTAACTTTATGGCAACCCCCGCTTCAAAAAAACAAACAAAACAAAACAAAAAAACAGGGTTGGGTCTCACATCTCTTACAAACCACTTTTTTTCTGTCTCCTTTCCACCAGAATAATTTCTCTTTACTGAAAGCCTTGAGGAGCAGCTGTTTGCCTTTTCAGTAGTTTCACCCTCATATAGTACTGTTCAACATTTTTTTAAAAACAAGACTCTCTCTCTCTCTTTCTTTTCTTTTCTCTCTTTCTCTCTCTTTTTTTTTTTTTTGGTCTTGAAACCATAAGTGAAGTTCTGGCCACTTTATTTTTTGTTTCTTTCAGACAGGGGATTGGCTTTTTGTATAGTTCTTGTCACCCACCCCCACAGGATCCCAAGGCACAAAATCCCTCCAAGACTCGCTGTAGTTGCCCCTCATGATCTGTATAGTCTCACATTCTGTTCACACTGTGCCCAGTCAGTTATTTACAGGAAATCCACCAACAGTACATGGGTGCAAGTGCACCACTTGTTGCGTGATCCCATAACCAGAGATGACATATAGCTATCATTCCTGGTAGCCATTGATGACTCCATGCTATATGAATTTATCTGTTGCCTTATCCAGTTTGGCCATGAATTCCACAGTTCAGCTGTGTGTTGTGTGAAGAAATATTTCACTTTATCTTGAATTGCACACCATCCAACTTCAGTGAGTGACCTCAAGTTTTAGTATGAGAGAGAGAAAAAAAGCATTTAATTATCTGTTTTGTCCTACTATGGAATATCTTATATACCTCTCTCATGTCTCCTCCTCTTTTCTAAGCTGACCAGCCTCAAATGTTTTAAGCTTTCTTTGTAGGGCAGTTGCTTCAGTCCCTTGATAATTTTGGTTGCCCTTTCCTGCACTTCTCCCATCTCTAGAACATCTTTTTTTAAGGTACAGTCCCAGCACTGAACACCTTGCTATGGCTGCACCTTGGATATGTATAAGAGCAGTGTGATAATAGTAGTCGTATTTTCAAATCCTTTTCTGATTGCTCTTTTACAGCAGTTGTACATTGATCAACACTTTCATTACACTATATGCCGCAAACTCAAATCTCCTCCTTTGTCTCTTGCTGCTAGCTGAGGTCCCATTATATGTATGTGAAGTTAGGATCTTTTGCTCCAATGTGCATCTGTTTTTACACTTGCTTACCCTAAATTTCATTTGCTGTTTTACTTCCCATTCTTCCAATTTTATGAGATCCTTTTCAAACTCTCTGTAATCTGTCTTGTTCTTACTACCTTAAATAATTTAGTATCACCAGCAAACTTGGCTGCTTCACTTACCAGAGGCCTCCATTATTTCAAAGACTTCTGCGAATGTTAGGACACTTAATGAGCTGGTGTTATTGGATGCAGCCCAGTGTATTAATGTCTACCTGCAATTAAATTGGATAATTTTATGCTTCTAAAACTAATTTAAAAAGTTCTGTAGTTGTGCCTTCTGTCATTTTTTGTATGACTTATTTTGTTGCACTGTCTCAAGTTTTTTAAGTATGGATATTACTGCTTTAACTCTTTTGCAGAGCTGTTGTTCATCCTAACTTCCCAACAGTCCTGACAGCATTGGACATTGATGATGCAGTAGTAGCCAATTGCTTGATCGACATGAGGGGTATAGAAACAATCCTGCTTATAAAAGTAAGACTTAACTCTTATCTGTAATAATAGAATATTGAGGTGAATCATTTGAAATGACATAAATTTCTCAAATTAACTGACTATGTTAGTACACATTGAGAGCTGGTGTGATGTTGCAGTTAGAGGATTGGACTATGATTCTGGAGATCAGGATTTGCATCCCTGCTTGGCCATGAAACCCTCTAGGTGATCTTGGGACGTCACACTCTCTTAGTCTCAGAGAAAGGTCATGGCAAACCTGCTCTGACCGTATCTTGTCAAGAGAACCCTGTGATAGATTTTCTTTAGTGTCACTGTAAGTGATAAACAGTTTGAAGACACATGACAATAACAGCAAAATGAGGGCTTGATAATGAAGTTTTTAGGCTTTAAGGGGAAGGCTGGTTTGTCCTGTGTGGCAAAGTATAATGTGGGGTCTGATTTGGCTTTAAGGTAAATTCACTGGTATCTTCAGCAGCTCTGTTGATGTCTTGGGCAGGGGGTGGGGAGATCAAGAAGTCCCCTATTTGCTGGTGTATAAGACTCACTTTTTTCCCCTGAAAAGCTGTTTGAAAATGGGGCGTGTTTTATATGCCAGTGTGTCTTCTACAACGGTAAATAATATTTGCTGACATATAAATGGGGTGCATATTATACATCGGTGTGTTTTATATGCCAGCGGATGTGGTAAATGCTTGTGATTATGAGAGAACATTTTTCCAGAAAAATGAGTCCCTTGCATAAAAATGAATTCAGGGCACTGGAATAATGGTTGGTCTTCAGCAATACATTTGGAAGAACACTTGAACTATAAGGGAAACTTAATGATCACATTTATTAGCGTGCTTAAAAATTCAGATTACTTCAGATTAAGTTTCTTTTTAAATCTTAGCTGTAAATATCACATGCCTAGATAAGATACTATGGTTATGGTTCTCTTTTTCTCTCCTAGAGTAATTGTGAAGCCCGTAGAGTTATGCAGCAAAACAAGCCTCCCAAAAATTGTAGAGAAGCTTTTACTGGCGATGGTGATCAAGTGTATGAGAGACGGTATTATTCATCTGTATATCATCGGCCCAGATATCTAAGCCGAGACGTGGAAGCCGACATAAGGTTAGCATCAACTAATTCCCACCTTTCTCTATAAGTCAGGTCAGAATGCTGGGACCAATTCCATGTTTTTGAATTTCATCTTAAAAATTGTATTTTGAGCAATGTTTTGTTTGTTCTAGGCACTTGGAGGAAGAAGTTGAAAACAAACGAAATGGTATGTCAAGATTGCAACAACAAATACGTCATGTTGAGAATGAGATAAATGAGAACAAACGTCTCCTTATAAATCATCAGCAGCATCAAAAAAGTATACAGGTGAGACATACATAAGAAATGTATGTGTAGTATGGGAAACTGATACATAGAAATGTGAAATGTGTATGATACATGCATTAAGCATTGGACCAGAGGTTAAATTGGTGATGGTGTGTGAGGTCTCTCAGTGGAATGTCAAAGGAACAGCAAAGTAGAAGAGTAAATTAGTTATGCACAGTGATGTTCTTTGAATTATTTGTGTTTGAAAACTTTTATGTTCAGGCAATAGATGTCTTTTCATAATGTAGGCACAAGGATGCTATATTTGTTTAGATTATAGTATATTTCACTTTTTAAAGGAATCTGGAAACATCCAGGTAGTTCATCCTTGTGACTGTTCTTTCACTTCTGTCTTTTTTCACTTCAGTTATATGCTCTTTGACACTATAATTGCGTAGACTGGCTTTGCAGTTTGTTTACTGTTTTGATAGTAGCATTCCAGTAATTTTGTCGGATGAGATAAATCTCACCTAAGATTTTCTAATGAGATAAATATTGGTTCTCTATATTGCTAGTTCAACAGCCTTGCCGGTACACTCTTGAAATGTTTATTGTGATGTGTAGTACTTTTTAGCTAAGTCAGACACTACATGGTGTGTCTTTCCCAAGGTTGGAAGCTGCTTTATGCACAGTGTTCTTGGGCTTGCTGAGAACAAAATCTAGGGAGCTTCACTGGGGAACTTGCATGGAGAACCTCATGATTCTAAGACAGAGAGGAGCCATGAAATAGCTTCTGCTATTTTCTTCAGATTTGTGTGATTTTGGCAGTGGTTTGCTGTTGACAATTCCTGATTGAAAATTGAGGTGTGACTCATATCTTTATAAACTCTTAAGTACAAAATTTAGAAGAATATTATTTCACCTCAAGGTTGTAGCCATAGTATGTAATAGTCTTACTTGCCTATAGATTCATCTACTACTATGAGCAGAAATAATGTGCAATCAGTCACATCATTTTTTTAAAAAAATAATCCAATAATTCAGATGTCTCTGCATGAGCCAAACCATCCCTGTTTACACAGAAGGGGAAAATATGGCCTTCCACATGTTAAATTGTAGCTCATACCATTCCTTCATCATTGATTGTGCTAGCTGTAACTGATGAGTGCTCTACCCTGATATCTGGAGGCTGACAGATTTTCCATCCTTGATATAGGTAGAAATGCCTTCTCCAATGATATCAGTTCTTATGTTCTGGTATTACTCTTGTGGAAAATGCTATATGTATACATCAGGAATCATATGTGCAGTCTTTATAGCTCCATCGCACTAATAAATTATATCTTCATCACTTCTCAGCTTATGTAATTACAACTCAGGTTTCCCTTTATAGGTCATTCTTTAAAACCTTCAAACAGTATTTACATTTTTAAAGGCTTTTCCTTATTTATAATCCAAAAGAATTACAGTGTAGTCTGTACCATATTTTACGGCGTATAAGACAACCTTTTAACCCCCGAAAAACTTTGCAAAAGTCGGGGGTCGTCTTATACGCTGGGTATGGCGGGGAGGCGCCGTCGCCGCCAAGCTTCCCGCGGCCCGCGGCGCTTCCGCCCCCGCCCGGGGAGAGGCCCCATCACCGTGGAGGATTCCACCCATGCAGACAGCCCGCTAGTGGCGCCGGGGCCAGCCCGGGGCTCACCCTGCCAGTCGGGACACCTGCAGGCTTGCTGGGGAGGGCAGGCCCCGGCTCCAGTCTGGAGTCTCCGCCCACCCGCAGCTCCGACTCTGGAGAGGCTGCCGCCCCTCCTCCCACCTTTGGTATGGAACTGGCTTGCTCATTCAGCACAGCTGACATTTGCAAGCAAGTGGAGGACAGATGAAAACTATCAGTTCAAATGGTAGACTAGGGTGGGGGTACGTAACAGAGTCAGTGCAGATGATACAGTCCTAAACAGAATCTGTAGCACAAACTCTTGCATTAGCTGATACTTCTTCCTTGTGATGTCCTTCCCCCACTTCTGGCCTCACTTGGATATAGCACTACATTGCTAAATCCACCATGGGGAAGCTGCCGTCTGGAGGTTGCCATAGTTATTGATTCTGTCCCATCCTTACAAGATAAATAGTTAATGGTTGGTTAGTTAGGCCAATATGCTGACAATAGTAGCCCAGATGTGATCATAAGACGCCAGCACACTAGATTTTGGGAGGTCAGTTTACAGAGATTTTATGAGGCTTTCATCACATGGGCAGAATACTAGTTCAGCACTACCACGCTGGAGTTTATGCAAATACTGTGATAATTGATTTCAGTGGATTTATATTAGCTGTGTATTCAGTAACACAGTACAAATCAAATAGATGTCAGACAAGTCAGGCTGAGAGCTGTGCCCAGAAAAACATGCCTCTTTCACCCGTCTGGCCCGCCCTTCTATCCTATTACTTTACCTCCTTCACATGTGCGAGATCTGAGAGGCAGAGAAGGAGGTAAAGTAATAGGATACAAGGGCGGGCCAGACGGGTGTAAGAGGCGTGTTTGGAGACAGGGAGGGCTGGGTAGGCAGGGAGAGCTGACCAATCCAAGTAGGCTTTGTATACAACAACCAGCCCAGTCAAAACCCCATCATGTTTATAAGTGACAGTTTTCCTGCTAAGTATCTGCATGTCATAAGCATTTGAATTAAAATTACCATATTGAAATCAAATCTGATTTTTTTTTAATTTTTATTTGGTGTGGTTGAAAGAGGGGTAGTCTTATACGGCGAGTATATCCCAAACTCTATATTTTAACTGGAAAAGTTGGGGGTCGTCTTACACGCCCAGTCGTCTTATAGGCCGGAAAATACGGGTATGTATAACTTCTGTGCAAACGTGTTAGCCTCCTCAAGTCAGTATTCTCGGGATGGCACAGTAAAGAAATCCATAACTATTGAGTTTTTCCCCACGTGCCAACTGGAACAAGCAGGAGTCTTCATTCTTTTTTAGATATGATAGTTAGGACTCCCCACTTCTCTAACAGTTTCCTTTTGCCTGCCAAGTGAACTGAACAGGTTTAGGCCTTTTTCTGACAAGCCGGCTAATTATTGTTGTGAAGGATGAAGAAAAAGTTGGAGGAGAAAGCAATTGAGGGCAAAAAGAAAATGCCAGATTTACAAAGAGAAATGAGTTCCCAAATGCCTGCCACTCAGCCAGGTTCTGAGGAAGGGATAAAAGAAAGTGCTAAGAATGTGTTTCTCCAGATGCCTGCTGATCAGCGTGACTCTGAGGTGGAAAAGAAAAAGAAATTAGAAGGAAAAAACTCCTAGATGGCCACCACTCAGTGTGTCTCTGTGGAGAAAAGAAAGGAACCACACAGAAAAGTGTTTCTCTCCTCTAGTAAAAGTGATATAGAGGAGATACAGACAGTCTGCAATGATTAAAATGGATAGAGAGAGTTGATGGTAAGACGGAGAGGGCAGCGGTTGTTTCCCACAAGCCGAAAAAGAAGAAAATAGTTACCATGGTGAAGTCAGGTCATGGCTTGTCATCTATGATGGCTAGAACCAAAGCGGCAGTAGCGAGTTTTCAAAAAGTCGGTTTAGGCTGCCATATTGATTGCTGCAATTCTAAAGAGATGGGAGAAGCTCCTGGTGAGCATTCTTCTAGTGTTGGATTATGCTCGGAAAGCCTGATGTAGCACCCAGAAGCAAGGGGAAGGGCTACATCAGAGTATGGTTCGGGGAGAGAGTGCTCTGTTTCTCTTACTCCTCCAGAGCTGTTTCGAGCGTGCGTGATTTCTCCCCTCCACCATAGTTTCAGAGAGTGGATATGAGTGTTTCTTTCCCTTATACTGAAAAGGACACCGAGAGGTATGCAGTATCTAAATCAAATGTTTGCAGTGCAGTTAAAGGAAGAGAGACAACAGTGGCGAGAAGGAGGCAATCAGAGATCTTTGTATAGAGAGGCAAGACCATATTTTATGGGTTCTGCTTCTTCTGGAATGAATGATCCTGATGTTAATGAATTACAGACTTTGATTAGACAGATAATTTCTAATGAATTGAATACAGTGATGTCTTTCGTGAATCAATCAATTGAATGATCGGAAGAATTTAAATAAAACTACAAACATTATCAAATACAATGAATTACAGTAATATAAATTACAATAAAATGAATTAATATGAATCACGCATTTGAGTGCTCAGATAGACACCAAGCTAGGATGCATTTACCTCTCAGAAGAGAGGAGAGAGAAAGTCAAGCAATGTATGGGGATGTTGGCACTGCTCAGATCAGCAGATCTGATGGTATTAGCTCGAGTAATGGGGATGCTAGTCTCAACAATTCACTTTGCACCTTGGGGAACGTATCATTCCAGGGGCCTACAGAGACTTTTGATTCCTCATTAGCAGACCATCAGCAAGAAAAAGTATTTTTTGGTGCCATTGCATCTCACTTTGAGCAAGGAATGGAGCTGGTGGGGAAAGGACACCAATTTGAACAAATAGTGGAACAGTATGTGAAAGTCATGACAGACGCGAGCCTGAAATGGTTGGGGAGCACATTGTCATGGAGTGTCAGATCAAGGTTATATGGAAAGGAATAGACCAAGAAGCGCAATATAAATTTCCTAGAGTTGAAGGCAGTGTGTCTGGCACTGCTTGAGTTTGTGTAGCTAGTGTGAGGACAGCATGTTCAAGTATGGACAGACAATATGACTGCGTGGACACATATTGTCAGTCAGGGACGACTCAATTTGAAGCTTCTGTTAGGGGAGGCAGACAAGTTGTTCCTTTGGGTGGAGAGGAATTTGCAGTCAATAACAGCAGTCTACCTGAAAGGGAAGTTGAACATCAGAGTGGATTACCTGAGTCAGCACAGTTTACATCCAGGAGAACAGACACGGAATTATGGAGTGTTTTGGAAACTGTAGAGTAGATTAGGTCACTTTCAAATAGACTTATTTGCCTCAGTCAGGAATATCAGGCTAAGAAGTTTCTTTTCAATTGGTGGGAGCAGGAGTGTGGGGGCAACAGATGCCCTGTTGATACTGTTGCCAAAAGGTTGGCATTATGCATTTCCACCAGTGTAGATTATCTAGAAGGTGCTTCTAAAGATATAGCAGGAGCAGAGGTGGTGTTGATAGTGCCACATTGGCCCTGGAGGTCATGGTTTTCTCTGCTGAAACAATTGTCAGTGGGGAAACTGTGGAAATTGCCAATTCAGAAAGATCTTCTAAGCCAAGGTGCAGTGAACCATCGAAATCCGCAGTGACTGAATTTGGTGGCTTGGGTCTTGAACGGAAGGTGTTAGAGATGTGTGACTATTCTACAGGAGTTATTGATACTATCTTAGCATCCAGAAAGCAGTCAACACAAATTATTTATAACATGATGCGGAAGGCATTTGAGAAGTGGTGCACTGCAGTGCAGATAAATATGCTGGACATTCAGGTCAAGCATGTTTTGGAGCTCTTGCAAGATGGTATGCCAAAAGATTTGAGACCAAACACATTAAAATGCCAGGTGTCAGCATTGGCAGTGACACTAAAATTTGAAGGTGTCTGTGAAAAGATTTTTATGTGGAGCTACTATATCATCTTTTCCAACAAAGCACAGATTCCCAAGCTGGGATCTTAATCCAGTCCTGAATGCTTTAACATAACCACCATTTTAGCCAATTAGAAAGTTTCTTTATGAATGATGACTTTCAAAATGGCCGTTCTAGTAGTGATTACATTGGCAAGGTGTGTTTTGGAATTAGTGACTTTGTCTATAAATCTGAACTTGTGTAAATTTGAGGATGACAGGTTAACACTAACTTTAGATCCAGCTTTTCTTCTAAAGTGTGCCTGGAATAAGGGAGCAGCTGATATTATTTACTTCCCTAATTTCTGTCTTCACCCTAAGCTCCCTTAGGAGAAAAGATGGCATACACTTGATTTGAAAAGAGCAGTCATGTTGTATATCAAAATAACTGCTCGAGTGAGACGTACAGAGGCGTCTGTCTCTGGGATAGAGCATTGAAAATGGTGATTGGAAGTTGTGTCAGAGCATGCATCTTTCACTGTTATAATTATACAGGCAAGCCTAGGCCTAGAAATATAAGGCTACATTTGATAAGATCAGTGGTGACTGGCACAGCTTACATGGTAACTTCGTCACTGCATGGCATATGTTCTGCAACTGGATGGTCAGAACCTTCAACTTTTATCAGGCCTTATTAGACAGACAAGTTTAAATCAGAATAGATAACCTTTGGCAGGACTGTGCTACAACCAATTATGAGGAGTTGAGAACATTCTCACCCAGGGTGGACTTAAGTAAGCCCCAGTCATTGTGGATTTCTCCTCCGTGCCATCCTGAAAATGAGCGATTGGACTTACTGTGAAGGTTCATTCTGGGATGGCAGGAGGAAGAATCCATGCCCACCCCAACAATTTAAAAAAAAAGAAGGAAGGAAGAAAAAGAGATAAAGGAGAGGAGATCAAAGTTAGTAAGGGGCAGTTATAGTTAAAGACAGAGGCTTGTTTGCAGAGGAAGGTCACAGGTTCAGTTGCACACGGCTACATAAAGAAGTGGTCAGAGAAGTGAGGAGTCCTAAGTGTCATAACTGAAAAAGAGTGAAGACTCCTGCCTATTCTGAATGGCATGTGGGGATAAACCCAATCGTCATGGATTTCTCCTCCTGCCATCCCAGAATGAACCTTCACAGTAAATCCAAACTCTCAATTTGTGTAAATGTTTATTTTGTATTCAGTGGGCATTTCTCGTAATGTTTACTTTCATTTTAGATAAAAATGAAAGGAAAAAAACTAGAAATTGTGGATCTTGAAAATGTTGAAGAACACCAGTCAGTGGACATCTCTACATGGGTAAGCAATGTATTTCTTTATCCCTATTGCAATGTTGTGTATGTTGAGGACAGACTATAATTTTATTATGTTTAATAAGAATTTTGAATATCAGAGTTTATTTCAGTCAAGTAAGAAACAAGTTTCAGTTTCCAGAGATCTTCAAATTCTAAGGACCAGTATTTGATCGCAAACAGTAAAGGAATGGGGAGTTAACATAAAAAAAAA
This sequence comes from Ctenosaura bakeri, assembly GCA_948474755.1. NCBI lineage: Eukaryota > Metazoa > Chordata > Lepidosauria > Squamata > Iguanidae > Ctenosaura > Ctenosaura bakeri. Next base: position 41,813 of record CAOLHI010001105.1, on the reverse strand, counting down.
CCACCCCACAAGTGGCATACATTTTTAATCAAATTGAGGCAAAATTAAATCAACTAATATGTTCTGCAGAAATTGTGTATTAGTTTCTGAAAATAAATTTGTAATGATTCACATTGGATATCTACTGTGTACCTAGGTTTAAAAAGCTTATGGGGAAACAACAGTGAAAGGACTAATAAAAGTGCAAAATAACAAATGTAGCAGTTCCTACCTTGAAATAAAGGTAGGAGTTGGATAGAGGATTTTAAGAGGAGGTTTTGTATGGGGAATACTACACCTGTCCTGAAGCCCTGGTAGTCTGAAGAGAAAGTCTGTTGAAGTGGAGATTCTCAGCACGAGGAGCTGAGGGGAAGGCTCACCGAATGAAGTGACAGCAAGGCTGGATAGAAGCCAAGAGCAATCTGAAGAGACGCTCAAAATCAGGGGGTCTTGTAGGGAAAAATGTGCCCAAAAGCTAGTCCGTTCCCGGGGATAACATTGGGTTTCGGGCTGTAGACAAAGCCTCTGAAAGGTCAGTATTTTACATGATTGAGTTATGACAGCGTTGTCAATAGCTCAGACAGTATGTAAACGCGGAGTGCTTGACAGTTGAGTATTCGGCTCATCAAGCTGCCTGCTCGGGGCAGGGAGTCCTTTGTAAGTAGCGTGCATACATAATGTGATCTTAAAGAGTACTTGCCTTGAGGTCACCTAAAGTGGCAGTCTGGCTATTACTGGCCTGCCTGGATTGGTTTTGAATGGTTCAGCTATTTGCGGCCATGCCTGTGTGCATGCTTGTCCGGGGGGCCTCGCAAGCACGTGGAGAGGAATGGGTGAAGAAGGCCAAATTATTGATATCAAATGATATCTAATATCCCACAAGTCCAGGCTAGAAACTACGGTAACAGTATTTTGGACTGCAGATAATTACCAAAGCCCAATTGTTAGACTAGACCAATCAGATCTTCATGGTAGGTATTATAGAACTCTGATCATTATTTTTAATGCAAAAGAATAAAGTCCAGTTGAAACTGCTGGTTTTAAACTATAAAGCAGTATAGGGTTCAGGACTCGAATCCTTGATGTTGTATTTCTCTCTCTGTGAATTTACCTATCCCCTGAAATCAACATCTGGGCCTTTTCTTAGAGTACTTCCTCTGAGAGAAATATGGAACATGTTTTTTTCATTTGTGAACCCGCATCTATGTCATGCTTTTTCCCGTAAGGCCTACTTGGACTAACATGACTATCCTTTTGATACCAGATGAAAATGTTTTTCTCCATTGTGGTTTTGTGCCTCACACAATTGGGTCTTGCACCTGTACAGACCCATCCACAGAACATTCCACAACTGAGTAGCTTTTTTGCAGGAATCCATCAACATCAGCAGCATTATCTGGATCATCATTAGTACCGGTCATCCAATCATTATGCAGATTATCGTACGTATTGTCATTCTCAAGAATTTGAGGTTGAAGTCACTACATTGTGCTGGAGACCTCCAGACTGAGATACTGAACCCATGCCACCAGCTACTGTGTCAGGACCTTCAGACAGAGAAGCTATCATAGCTATGATCACCAGGCCCTTGGACAAGCAAACATACCAACGACACTCACTTCACATGTGCCTGCATCCAGAGTTGGGGATCTGATATTTGCAATGGCCCCTTTTCTACAGCAGGATCAAACTGTCTTCTCTTTGCATTTACTTCATGGATTTCTTCTTCCAGACTCTGTCCAAGTACCAGGCATTCAGAACTGGACTCGTCAACATCATAATCCTTGGGGAATGATGGAAACAGTGTTGATAAAGTGTCACCGCAGTCTCCCTCACCTCTTCCTCAACATCACAGATACCATACCTGTGTCTCCATCAGAGGACTTCTGCCCCATACGGAGCTCATTCTTAGGATGGTGAAGTCGTTGGGCCTTGAGGTTAAAAGCCAACTCACCCCTTCTTTGGCCCTAGCATTTCAACACTTTGATTTCTAGAATTCCACGATGGTCATGCTTTCCCTTGTTACCCTGACTTCTAGGGGTGACCCTTGCAAGACACCCTGATTTGCTCTAAAATGCCAGAATTGGGGGAAATCAGTGAAGCACTGGCTTCTAACAGTGGAGGGCAGGGCAACATCAAGTGAGACCTTCTAACCCAATTTCTACAGAGTCAGATCGAGAAAATAAGTTCATTCAAGATGTTTTATTGAACTGTATGTGTGACACACTCACTCGATCTCAAACACTCACACAAGCACACAAGGACGATTGAAATGGAAAGCAGTGAAAATTGTCAGGGGAAAAGTGGAGGGAATTAGAGGAGAGGGTAATACTGTACCAAAGTCCTTGGCTGGAAGAAGATAAGCAGGAAGTGGAGCTCAGCGTAGGGGAAGGGCTGAGGGGAGCCTCAGCAGACAGAGTGACAGCCTGCCAGTCAAGCCTGGGAGATCTCTGAAATGGAGGAAGAAAGGGGGTCTAGTTATAGGGCTGAACATATCCTGTGGGTAGACCTTCTTCCGAAAAAGAACAATTGCCAAAACAGAAGGATGATGCAGGTGTGATAGCTGCCTGCTGGCTGCGTGATGGCTGCACCAGGTAACTGGATCTTGCTTTGTTATGCCTTGCTTTGTTTGAGGCATTCGGAGGGAATCAAGCAATCTCCCCAAAGTATTGTCGTGCTGATGGCCCATTACCTGTGCCTACATGCCTTTCTGAAGTTTCCTATGGAGACATGACAGGGGGAAGTTTCTAGTCTTTGATCTTTTGTCTGATCGGTAGCCTGACTGTTGACGTGCCAACCCAGTCACCTCTGGCTTAGATGTATCTTTAATATAAAATTATTCTTCCTAGGATGGGGGTTGGCTCGTGGGTAACACCCTCTTATCAACTTTTCTTGTTCTAGTGATCCAGTCCTAGGCTACACTGTCTTCAATTGCACCGTCTAGACAACTGAAGAACCTGTATAAGTTTCCTACTGAAACTTTCAGTAGGAAGGAACTTTCTTCATTTTCACACATCCAGCCCCAAATTTGATTTACATGGAAGCTGCCGAGTTGCAAGTTGGTCCAAAAGTCCCATTCCACTCTGCCAGACAGAGAAGGTTGCTGCTTTGACCTGTATAAGAGAACATTCTGTTCTGCAGCATTGGTGATCCGGGTAGCCACCTACCAAGCATACATGGCAGACTACCATCAACTTCTCTGGAAAAGACAGTGTCCTTCCTCCCATACTTAGCAGAAGACCAGAAGAATGTGGTCATGCTGTTCCAAAAAGAGGCTCACAGGCTGGCCTCAGGGCAGATTAGAGTGTTTCAGCATGGGGCAGACTGTACCAAAAAGGCCATGGCAGCTTCAATTGGTCTGTGGCACTACTCTTTGTGGCAGTTGGCAGGGTTAATGGAGGACACAAGGAGAAATATCAAGGGCCTTCCTTTTGATGTTTCAAGACTGATGCGGCCATGGATGCTGTCTTTCAGGTCTGTCCTACAGCAAAGAAGATGGGTTTTGGCCAATCTGCCCATCCCTTTCAGCAAGGCAAGACTTACTGGAAAAGTCTTTTTCAGCCTCCTATGCCAGTTTAAGTCTTCCTGCCCTCTACTCATCAGTTATCTTCATCAATGGGCTCATAACAGTCTTAGTACCAGCCCCTCTGGCCACTAAGAAATATTTTTCAGACCCAAAGCATTGCCTTTGACTGCTTCCTATTTCCATCTTTCCAGCCTATGTCTCTGCACTGACATTTCTGCAATCATGAGCCTCCTTATTTCCTCAACCACCCCAGTGAGTGGAAACAAAAATGTCAGGGGTTGTGGGTAATTACCATCATATACCACTGAGTTAGCTCACCCATCTCTATCTGGTATCTTTAGATACACTCCTTCATCCTGAGTACTTTGACAAAAAGTTGCTGCACTGCTACAAAAGGATGCCATCAAGTGATTCCCAACCATGTATACCTGATAGGGTTTTTCTCCAGGAATTTCATCATACTGAAGAGGGATGACTCCCTGGGACCTATCAGGGGAATAACAGATATAAATTCATATATTCCACCCAAGAAATTTTGAATATTTGCCATTCTCCCTCTCCTAAAACTGGAAGACTGGTTCAGCTCTCTCAATCTGTTGGATGCTTACATTCACGTTCATGTCAGATCTCATCACAGAAAATACTTGTTCATCATAATGGGGCAACAAGTTTTACCAATATGAGGTGTTTCCTTTTAGGTTAACTATAGCAAACTGGGTGTTCATGAAGGTGATGGCCATAGTCACTTCACATCTCAGTACCAAGGGGGTAATAGTCTCAGTACCTGGACAACTGGCTGGTGGTTGCCTCCATAGAAGACCAGTTGCAGAAAGACATAAGTAGCAACCCCTCCTCATCAAGCTGGGATTCAGGGTGAATATCAACAAGTCATCACTTACTCCTTCCTAGTTTTTCCCCTCTATAGGGGTGCTCCTCAACTCCAGACTGACTTGGGATTCCTGCCAAAGGACAGTATGCTTACTATATGGCTTCTCTTGATGCACATCTTTCATGTAGGAGACTGCTGCCACAATTGTTAATGAAGGTCCTTGGCTACTTCACCTCCACCACAGCAGGCACCCTGTGCACACTTCTCCAGTTTTGTACTCTCCAACTCTGGTTCCTGCAGGATTTTGACATGCAGCAGACTCCCTGCCAACCAGCTCCAACTCCCCACACAGATCCATTTAACCCTGCACTGTTGTCTCCAAATAGTCATTATCTTTGAAGGGATGCCTTTCTGCCTGCCCTAGCCTACAACCCTTGTCACTTTGGGTTCATCCCACTCTGGATGGGGTGAGGTGAATACTGTGCTGGTCTTAATCCACATGGATGTTGGTCATTAGCAGAAAATGATTAACCGCATCAACTCCCTGGAGATGGTTGGGGCCATGAAAGCCCACAGGGCATTCAAAGACATCATTCATGGGATGGTAATACAGATACTCTCAGCCATCAACTTTTATCCAGTACCACTCAATAGATTGTAGAGCTCAGGCAGATGCATCCTTTGGAAGGGTGATATTACCATCTAACTTTGATTGGCCTGTCCCACCTCCTACAGTAAGCTACAGCTGTGTGTGGTACAGAGACCACAACAAAGGACAGAGTGATTATCTGTGCTCTCACACAAACCTGCCTCCTCCCCTCTCTTCCTGAAAATCTGTTTTTATTGTGACAGACAGTAGAACTGAGAGGGAATAGCTCTGGATGCTGTTCACATTTTTGCCTGAAGAGAGCAGGGTTCTTTCTAAAAGCTACTCAGCTCTGACCTATTCCATGGATGAATCTGCACAGACACAGGGCCCTATTGTGTGAGGGCACAAATGGCCACTCAAAAAACTATAGTTACAGGTAAGCAACGTGTCCTTTTTGCTCCAAACTCCTTGACATTGTTGCCAATTCATTAGTACTGTAATTTCTTTTTCTTGTGAAAGATACAGTTTTATATTATTGGTATATTCATGCATATGTATATTTTGTTGCTTTGAGGGTTTTTTTTTTAAGAAAATGGGATCTAATAATTTAAACAAATCATTTTATACTAAATATGCCAAATTAAAAATGTCCACCTAGAAAAAATATCTTAGCCAATAATTTACCTTCTCCCATAATTAAGCCAGTTTCTATTCTAAAGCTTGCATTTGAAGACGCTAGACACATTCTGTGCCAAAAAAAAAAAAAAAATTGATAGTTTCCTGACATTTAGAATTAATCCACATGATCCATGCCTCAGTTCAATAAACAAAAAGTTGACTATGGATTTGGCACAGAATGTTTGGCACAGAATGTTTAAATAAAAAGGAAATTCAGAAGACAAAATAGGGAAAGAGAAATAGTCTTTTATATATTCTAGTTAAAAGATAAAAATAGCATATAGGTTCTTAAAGTGCAAAAGGTTAAAAGAGAACATGAACAAGTTTGACAAGTTAAAATACAATACTACAATGAAGCAGGCTATCATACAAACTGCAGCAACAACAAATTAGAGCATATCAGGAAGTGAATGTTCACTAAGAGAATGCTACTCTTATAGAGCCTTTACAGCTGCTTCCAATGACAGTAGCAGATGAAGTTCCTCTATAACACCAATAGACCAATTAACCTCATAATGACTTAAAGTTGTAAGTCTTGTGAGTTCCAACACAGAAGACCTGAAAGGTGAAAGAACTAAATTTCCCACCGTTTTGTAAAACAGCATCTAACTAGTCTTGGCACTGTTGCATTTTGTACTGCAGAAAGTTTATGAGCCAGAATAAGGCAGATGAAATATAACATAGCACATTCTGCTTATAATATTTGAATAAAGTTATCCTCAGAGGAGCCTTTTGTCACTTGAGGTCATGAAATGACATGAAATAAAATGAAGTACACTTTATCAATTAGTGAAAGCTGCAAAGGGTCTTTCTCCAGAGTTCTAAAAAATATTTATTTACCACATGAGCTAAAACTGTATGGTAATTCACTGTGGATATCTTCTGTCCAAACAAATTTGTAAAATAAATTTGTAAACAAATTAAAACCACAACTGGTTAAAAAATCTTGTGACACTTTAAGGACTGACATTTTTATTATAGCATAAACTTTTGTGGACCAGTAAGCATAAGAGTACACACTGCAATAAAGCTATTAGTCCTGTAGTTGTATTATATGCACAGAAGAGCTACTGTGTCCCATGTACTTACTCATTAGAATGTCTGTATAGAAATTATTATGTTAACAATAAAAGCAATAAGCACAGCTACCTGTATTTGAATACATTACAAACAGTGCTTTACTAACAATCTGAGATGGAAATTGTTTATTCACATTTTCAGCTATGCTACCTTTGGCCTAGAGTATAAATTTCCTAGGCTATTTTTTTGTGATATAAAATGGTGGAAGGATTGACTAGTGGTTTGTGGAAGATACATCCTTTAGTCTCTTTGCTACATGCTTTATGGCACATATTTATTAAAAGTGAGATTATCTTGGATCAATTGAAACATAATTTTGTGACCAGGAATTCAAAGCAGTTAGAAAATAACTTGAAAATATTTTTATAGGAAGAAGAAGTAGAAGATAACAAGCAGAAGATGGAAGATGTTAAGAAGAATATGTGTATGTGTAAGAAGAAAACGGAGGAACTGAAATGTCTTCAACAAGAGGCAGAACAAAAATTGGAAGCAAGTAACGACAAAATCCATCAGATACAAGAAGAATCAGCTCTAGTCCAGGTACTGTGTGTGGGTGCACACATGAACACATGCATGATTATACATGAAGAGTATGTGTAGTAGGTCCCCCAATATCAACAGAGGATATGTTCCTGGACTTAATATAGATGGTGAAAAATGTAGATAATACCAAACACTGAGTTTTGATCCCCGCCCCCAGCCGGGCAAGGTGATGAGGGAAGGAGTCAGTTTCACCAGCTGGCTCTTCCTTCCTGCCTGTTTGCCTTCCCAGCAGGGCTTGGCAAGCAGCCCCCTCCCTGGATACTAAACCCAGCAGGGGGTGTGTGGCTTTTCAGAGCCATGCGCCTTTCTTGGCCAGGAATGAAGGGAGACTTCTTTCTTGGCAGAAAGTGGTTCGTGGCCATGCAAAGCAGGGCGTTTCATTCCTGTTTTGGAGTGTCCATCTCCTTCCTTAGCAAAGAGAGCTATGGGGGAAGCTTTGTGTCTCTCTTTGGCCAAGGACAGAGGTGTGGGGAGAACTATGAACTTCTCTTGGCAAGAGATGGAAGGAGGCTCCTTCCCTAGATGAGAGATGAATGGGGCAGGGTGACTGTATGTCACTGGACCCTATCTTGGTTGAAGATGGAGGAAGACTTCTTCCTTGGCCAAGAGAGGTGTGAGGGGGTCCCCGGCTGTGTCTCATCATGCACTTCTTTCAGCTGGGGAGGGAGTGAGACTCCTTCCTTGGCCAAGAGAGTTGCGAGGGGTGGGGCAGCCACACAGAACAAGGGCTCTAGCCAGCAGCAGCTGCCATGGCCCTGGAACATATCATGCATAATTGAAATCATGTATACTGGTCATGCGGCGATGGGAGAGGACCTACTGTACCATTAATTTTGAGGATGCTAAAGTGTGAATAAAACAGTTTGATGGCATTTTAAAATTGGATGGTTGCTGTGTGCTATTGACAAAGCTAACAGGACCCACCATTCTGCCAATAGCAGTCTGGAGGATAATACACACACATATTCTTATTTGAGAGACTATATGGCCAGTTCACTGGCAGAGAAGATTTTTGAAAAGATGAACAAACTTGAGCAAACTGTATCTGGGTTCCAATCAACACTATTTGTAATCTGTGATTTAAGTCAGTTTTGCATATTAACTGCTGCTCCTCCTACTATGAAGAGAAAGATGCATGTGGCTCCCAATCAATGAACACATCTTCCTCCAAAATCTGCAAGATGTAACTCAAATACCACTGCAGAGGCATGAGATTGAGTTCCGTTATATCTTTGTCTTGAATGACTTGAAAGGAAAAGTTGAACTGGGCTTTTACAATTTTAGAACTAGCAGAAAGATTAGGAAAAATATATTGCTCTCACTGATCCACGAATTGTTAATTCAGAATAGCTCTGTAATTCCTTAACCTATAATCTCCAAGAATACTAGCTCCGAATTAAAAAGTTGACCTACAAGTATCAAATTCAGTTTCTCAGGTAAATCAAGGCACCCCCATGAAGTAGACAAAATTATATAATCCCTATGGAGAAGGACCATACTATGAATTGCATTTATCTTGCCATAAAGTTAGAAGACAGAGCCCCATTCAAATAGACCTATGAGGAGACCATGGCTAAGTGCCCAACCGAAAAGGAACCCTCTACCTCAAAAAGGTGTAGTTGGTTCTGTCTATTCCAACGCTATGATCCTCCCACAAGATGTCACCACTGAAGATTATGCTTCTACTAAGGCTCCTCCTCCCATAGGAAATCAGTGGGAGTACTGTCTACCCTCATTAGTAAACAAAACATCTTGCAATAGTGTCTTGGAATATTGCTGACTGGGAATGACATGGGGGGATGAAGACTTTTAGAAACTTTGATGGCATTTGACATCATATGTCTGCAAGAAATGTGGATTGCAGATGGAGAAACACACAATTCTTTGTGTAAGTATGTCCGCGTTTCTATTTTCCATAAAAGCTGTCCACCACTGTTCCGTTGTAGGTGTAGTTTCACTTTTCCAAAATCGTGCATATTCAATACGGGCCATCGTCACCATGTACAGTATAATTCTCCAGTATCTCTTAGCTGGTGTAGCATCTAATATATGTGTCTTGTTTAACAAGTAAAATTCAGGTATCATCCCAAATTGAATCTTCAAAGTTGAACTTATTTTCTTATGTATTTCTTTCCAGTATTTTTGTGCACTGGGACATGACCACCACATATGAAATAGTGTACCAGAATTCTCTTGACATTTCCAGCATTGACCTGTGCCTGTCTTATAAATTGTCTTTAATTTTTCTGGTGTCATGTACCATCTATGAAATAGTTTGTAATAATTTTCTTTTTAAATTTTGGGCAGCGGTAAATTTCTGTGTGCATTGCCAGCTCTGTTCCCACCATTCTAACTGTATTGAGTGTCCAACATTTTGTGCCCATTGTGTCATTGCAACTTTAACTGTCTCTTTCTCACATTCTTGTAAAATTTCCTTGTACAGATGTGCTAGTAAATGTGGTGGATTTTCTCTTAACAGTCTCAGTAAGTGAATTTGTTCCTTTTGCTGTATATCCATCTGAAATCTTTCCTTTAGCTGTCTATAGGGAAACCAGCTTAATTTTATTCCTTCAGTTTCCAATTTCTCTCTTGATTTCATCTTCACACCGGAGTCATCTGCTTTATCTAATAAGTCTTCATATTGTAACCATTTATCTGTATCTTTCCATCTCCCAAAAGAAGCTTCTTGTGGGGAGACCAAATTAGGTAACTGCCTTATATTCTTCTTCTTGTAGTCATCCCATATTCTAAGTAGCGACTTCCTTATAAAATGATGTGTAAAATCTTTATCGACTACTGCTTTTCAATAAAACATATAGGCGTGCCATCCCATTCTTAAGTCTGCTCCCTCTAATGCCAACATCCTCGAATTTTAAAGATTAAGCCAATCTTTTAACCATGTGAATGCTGCAGCCTTATAATATGTTTGTAGGTCCGGCAAGCCTAATCCACCTCTAGCTGTTGTGTCCGTCATGATTCTCCATTTAATTCTTGGTCTCTCCCCCTGCCATATGAACTTAGTTATATCTCTTTTCCATTGAACAAAAGGTTTAATGCTTGTTATGATAGGTGCATTTTGAAAAAGATAGTTCATTTTTGGTGGAACATTCATTTTTATCACTGATATCCGTCCCAACAAAGATATCTTTAATTGAGTCCATTTTTCCAAATCTAAAGTTATCTCCTTCCATTTTTTATCATAGTTGTTATGGTACAGCTCATTATTTCTTTGTGCAATCCAAACTCCTAAATACTTAGCTTTCTGTCCTTTTTTAAATCCTGTTATTTGTTTAAATTCAGCTTCTTCCTTCTCCCTCATGTTTTTTGATATGTATACTGTTTTTTCTTTGTTAATTTTAAAACCAGAGTAATCTCCATACTCTTGAATAATATCCATCAATCTCTGAGCGCTCATGAGGGGATCATCCAAAAAAAAAAAATACCAAATCATCCGCAAAAGCTTTGAGTTTATATTGAAATTTCTTTATCTGGACTCCTCTTATTGCCACATCTTCTCTTATATTGTTGTTGAGTATTTCTAATGTCAAAATAAATAACAGAGGTGATAAAGGACAACCCTGCCTTGTGTCTCTCAAAACTTCAATCGGCGCAGTATGCTCTCCATGTATAATTAATCTTGCTGTTTGTTGATAATAAATTGCTTCAATCCATGAAATGAAATTTTCTCCCGGCTGAACTTGCTTAATAGTCATCTTCAAAAATGACCAGTTGACCATGTCAAATGCCTTCTCTGCATCAACAAATACCATAGCTAACTTTCTTTCATTATGTTTTTCGTAGTATTCAATTATGTTTAAAGCTGTCCTGATATTGTCACGCATCATTCTTTTAGGCAAAAAACCATTCTGGTCTTCATGAATATGTTCTTGAAGTACTTTTTTAAGTCTCTCTGCCATGATGGCAGCAAAAATCTTATAGTCCATATTTAATAGTGAGATGGGTCTGTAATTCTTTACATCCGTTATGTCTCTGCCTTCTTTTGGGATCAATACAACATTAGCTTCTTTCCATGTTTCCGGTATGCCTTCTTTCTTAATCTCATTTATTGTTACTTGAAGTGGTACTGAGAGCTCATGCTCCAAAATGTTGTAGTATTTTGCTGTAAAACCGTCAGGTCCTGGGGATTTATCATTCTTTGTGTTCCTGATAGCTTCTACTATCTCCATCATTGACACTGATTTGTTTAATGGCTCTCTTTGTTCAACTGAAAGTTTAATTTTGTTCTTCCTCTCCAAGTATTCTTCCAATTCTCTTGGATTTTTTTTGAGGAGATATTGCTTAATAGCTTTGTGTAATAAGAATAGAATGCTTGTTTTATCTCCTCCTGCTTTGTTGTCTCCCCCTTCTTCGTTGTAATCTCTGTTATTATGTTTCTTGATCTACTTTTCCTCAGTAAGTTAGCCAAAAATTTTGAGGGTTTATTTGCCTGTTCAAAAAAAGTGTGTTTCAATCTGCGTATCTGTTGTTCTATTTCTCCCAAATTTAATTGGTTCAATTCTACTTGACATGCCTTTATTTTTTGTCTTGTAATATTATTTTGCCGGGTTTTTCCTCATCTGTTTCTCCAGTTCTTTCATTTCTCCCAGAATCCTATCTTCTGTTCGCTTCCTTTGCTTATTGATTTCCACAGACCATCTAATAAAATTGCCCCGCATCACTGCTTTACTTGCATCCCATACTGTCTTCATTGGCAGTTCAGGTGTCATGTTTTCATTAAAATAATTATTTAGCTCTATTTTTGCTTTTTGAATGTACTTTTCCTTGGTTAAAATCTCTTCATTCATCCTTCGTGTCCTTTCTCTACTCATGACCTTAAAAGTCACTTGTAACGGAAAATGATCTGAACACAAATTCGGAGGACTATCTATTTGATGTGTCTTCAAAAGTAACTCTTTAGTTGCCAATATCATATCAATTCTAGATATAGATTTATGTCTATCTGAACAAAAAGTGTAACCATCCAATTGTCCATTCTTATATCTCCAAATATCATATAGCTCCAATTCGTCCATCATCTGGAAAAAGCTTTTGGGTAGCTTTCCATTATTTCGCAGTATCAGATTTTGCGTTGTTCTGTCCGCCATAGGATTCACTACTCCATTGAAATCTCCAAGAACCACCACACTTGAGTTGTTGTTGTTGTTGTTGTTATTATTATTATTATTATTTATTTGTATCCCGCCTCTCCATATGGATCGAGTTGCCTGTGTCCTGGACATATCTTTGTATTTCAATGTTTATTTTGGGGAAGAATTCTCCTTTGGCTCCATTGGGTGCATATATTCCTACTATTAGTATCTTTTCTTGTTTTGTATCAACTTCCACCGCAAGATAACGGCCATTTTTATCTTGAAATTTAATTGCGCACCATATCTAGAATTCACATATATCAATACGCCTCTTTTCTTCTGATCCACAGTAGCCGCAAAGCAGCTACCTAGCTTAGGGTTCCGTACATATTTCAAATTTTGGGGTTTCTTATCCGGACTTCCTATAAACAAATTACATCCAATTTTTGCTTTTCCAGATGGTGGAAGATTTGTCTTCTTTTGTATTCCGAGTTTAATCCTTTAATGTTCCAGGTATATATTTTGAGGCCCATTTTTTCTGTTTTTAATATTTAAATTTATATAATCCTATTCTGTTTTACTGCAATGTCTCTCCTGCAAGTTCTCCTTCCTCCTCCATTTCTTGCTCTGAATCTGATGTTTGTCTAATTAAATCTTCCGCCTCTTCTTCTGGCTTCTGTATTTCTCTTCCTTCTTTTCTTCTTCCACAATTTGTTGTTCGCTGTCTCTAATTCTGATGTCATCTGAAAATCCTTCTTCAATCTTTCCATCATTTCTTTAGCCTTAAAGACTGAGTTGATTCTGAATCGTTGCTGTTTATAATTAAAAGAAAGGCCCTCAATCCATTCCCATCTATAATTTATCTCATATTTCTTCAATAAATTGGCCAAAGGTTTGTAGTCTTTTCTCTTCTTAAGGATCTGAAATGGTATATCTTTAAAAAATTTTAAGTCCCTATCTTCCACCTTTAATATTCCTTCATAGCTACATTGTAATATCTTATCTCTAGTAATAGTCTGATTAAAGGTTATTATTATGTCTCTTGGGAGTTTTCTTTCTCTTGCCGTTCTGGAAGCAACTCTGAACATTCTGTCAATGCTCATCTCCATTTTGTCTTCGTCTATGTCTAGAAATTTTGCCAAGGCTGGAATCATTTTCCCATATAGGTCCTCCGTATTTGCGTCAGGAACTCCACGAAAACGGAGGCATCTATCACGATATCTCAGTTCCTGGTGCAATGTTTGAAGTTCTTCTTCTTGTTTCTCCTTCACTTCTGTCATTTGAGTTTATACTTGTTTAACTTGCTCCTTCATTTCTTTGGTCTCTGTCTTTACCTTGGAGACATCCTTAGTCAAAGTTTCCAGCTTCTTCCCAAGCTTGTCAATCTCATGTTTCATATCTGTTCTCATTTCTTTCCTGGTTTCTTTTAAATCCTGTCTAATATCAGTTCTATCTTTTTTATGTCACCTCTGATGTTCTTTAGCTCCTCCATCAGTTGCTGCATAATGTCTGGAGTTTTCTGAGATGTGTCCACTGATGTTCTTCTCGCTGATTGGGTAGTCGTGCGTCTGCTGCTGCTGCAGCTTTCCTTGTTCTTTGATCCATTTACCTTTGAAACAGATATAATATTCTATTCTACCTTCTCCTTACCCAATAGTTACTTTTGGAAGCTTATTAAACTGGCACCTTCACAAAATCATATAGCTATACAAATAATATACTTTAGTTACAAGCAATCTTAAATCATGAATATATAAATGTAGTCAGCTGGTCTATTTAATGTTAAAAAAATAAAAAAATATTTAATTTATGTACAGTACTAAATGCAACAATTGAGTAATCAAGTCAAATCCAAATCAAGAAACAAGTAATAAGCAATTGATTTCCCTTTTAACATTCACAGCTCCCCCTTCCAAAACAGCACAGAATGTTTTCCCTTTAAGATCCACAGCTCCCCCTCCCAAACAGCCCACAAATTCAAACCGCTTTCTGCGTGGGATGGAAGTCTGCTGTTCTGTGACCTGTCTTCCAAGACAAAACAAGCTGGGAAATCAGTTCTGTCTGAATCTACGATGGGATGTCTGCTCCATAGTCCATTTTCAGATTAATCAGTGTCCAAATTCCCAAGTCCTTTAAGCTTAAATTCAAGAATAAAATCTTGCAGAACAAAAATCCAATGGTAAAATGTCCAGTTCCAAATTCTGCCAATTATTAACAGTTCAGTTCAAGCATAGTCTTATTCCAAGTCTTTCCACAATCTTATGCTTCTTTCCTTCCTCAGACCATAAGACAGTCAATTAAATATTCCAATAGACAATAAAAAAGAAGGATCAGTATGCAGATAAAAAAGAGAAAAAAAATCCCATAGTCCTTGAAGTCTTAAGTTCATTCAGTACTGTCAATTTCAAATCAGTTCCCAGTGCCAGTTAAAAGCAATCCAGTTGCAATTGCAGCAGCAGCAACAGTTCAAAACATGAATTCTTCTCTCCCAGTGACAAAAGCAAAGTGATAAATCCAAGTAAAACATAAAATGTAGAGTACCATCCAAGTGAAGCTAAAATATGTAAAATGCAGCCCAAATGAGTCAAAGTCACTCCATATTTTACCTCTCCATACACAATTTTAAAAGTTTGCAGCCTCCACACTTTAGTCTCTTAAAGAAAGAAAAAAATGAAAAGAGGGAGAAAAAAAGGGAGATATAGTCTTCAGCTTTTATCAAAAAATAAATCCTGCACCAGTCTCCAGTGTCCAGTGATCTCAGTTTAATCTCAGTTTAAACTGTGCTGTAAACTCAAAAAAAAAGGAAGCCGAATTCAGCTTAGACTCACCAATTGTACTGTCCCTTTAAGAAATCCTCCATTTGTTTTCTCCTCCGGTCGTCGAGTTTTCCAGCAACTCACTCTCTTTGAAGCAGGTACGTCCTTCTTACGATCTAAAATATTTGTAATCCAAATCGGGCTTTAAAAAGGTCAGCTTCCTGAAATCTTGATTTAAAATGCGTCGGCAGCGTTTGTGTCACTATTGTGGCAATCCCGAAGATCCCGTTGTGGTCTTGCGATCCTGCGCACGCCGCTCTTTCTCTTTCCAGAGAAGGCTCGGCGTCGCTTCACGGACACCCTCCAGACCTCTTCCTCATCCCCTTTACCGAGGAGATAGCTAGCTGGGATTTGATGGACTTATCCCAGCTGGAAATCTTCAGGTGGGGGTTCAGAGTTACACGGCGCTACTCTGGATTCCCTCTCACGTCCGCCATGTGCCGGAAGTCCGAGAAACACACAATTCAAACAATTCCAGGATTTCAGTCTCGGACATTTCCAGCTTCCCATCCAAACAACAGAGGAAGACCAGTAGGTGGACTGGCAATTCTTGCTTTCTCTTAAGTTAGTAGCCCATTACAAACCAATTACAGTAAAAAAAAAAAATCCTTACCACCTATTGTCCTCTAAATTAAAATAAGTTGAACATCAAATATTATTGTGGTAAATATATTCAACCCACGAACTCTAGATACTCACTCTGGGCCTCCCTTTACACTCTTGTTGAAACCCTGGAAAACTGTACCCAAAAGCTGTTGTAATTATACTTGGCGATTTCAGTGCCAGACTGGGCATTCAGGCAATAGTGATGAACACATTTCTAGAGTAACTAGTATTGATCCTGAAGATTATTTTTTTCCTTTACCTCGGAAATTCTAAGATCATGTCATCAATATCAGTGGTATAATCTTTACCAGGCTCCTGTATGAATTAAATTATAGAATCAGTAGGAGACAACCAGGAGATTTCAGTGGAGATTTCATCTTCCTCTCCCCAAGTGGGACCAGCACTATCAATTACTCTGGGTTATAGCCTCTAACTTAAGACAAAATAGTAGATATTAAAATCCTTCCTTTTTGGAGCAACGATCAACTCATCAATTTAATAATGGATTTAGCAACCAGAATCTGTCATAGTCTACAACTTGGAACTTTATCTCAGAAATAAAACCCTAAATATAGAAGATCTCAGTGGAATGAATTTACTACCCAAAGGATTTCTTCCTTATTAAAATCTAATCCTTGCATTGAACGGAAGGAACGTATCTTACATGTACCATTAGAATCTCCTCAGATTCTAGAAATCTTTAGATTCTGGATAGATTCCATCTGATCTGATATGGAGATACAAATCCATACAAAATCAAAATTCTCAAGAGGCAGTTCATGGTTCGATAAGGAATGCTGTGCTAAAAAAGAAGACCTTTACCATTTAGGAAAACAACTGAAAGTAACACATTCCAATTATAGCCTAAGAGCACTGTTAAATGCTAAAAACAAATACAAAATCCTCTTCAAACAGAAAAAAATTCTGTTTCAGAACGAAATATGGATAGAGTTAGCACAAGCTTTGAATCTCAACAATTTTAAAAAAAATTCTTTTGATGTATCATAAACACTGGCATGAAACCACATGGAATTACTTTAGACCCATCTATATCTCAGCACTTATGATTGAATCATTTTTATGCTATTTTTAGCATGTCTAAGAATGACAGTAAAAGTTATACATTAACCTATGAACTAAATTCTTTAGATCCTTGGCCACCAATCCATGAATATGAAAAAATAGATATAAATGACATCTTTATTATAGGGTAAGGACACAGGAGAAGATGGGGTCTGTGGGGAAGTGTTTGAGAAGAACCCAAGTGGGTAGACACCTCTGTTGTATCAAGTTTTTAATTATGTTAACCAGACAGGCATTACCCATAAGGAGTGGAATCAAAGCATTATTGTTTGCATATATAAAAAGGAGGGCAAAACTCAACCTTCAATTTACTGTCCAATTAGCTTGATGGATACTGTATCCAAAATTTATGTAAGTAATTTATGCCAGAAATTGAAATTTATCTAGATTTGAGCATTGGTCAGTAAGAAACAACATATCCAACAGTGAACAGTCAGTATTCAGGAAAAGGGTATTCTTCCATTGATAACTGCTTTGTTTTAAATAATCTAATTACTAAATATTCGTCTCAAGGAAAAGATCATTTTTATGCTGTCTTTGTAGGTTTAAAAGCTGTATTTGACACCATGGATTGCACATTGCTCTGGGAAAAAAAAACTTTTGAAAACCAATAAACCCTCAGCTACTTTATTTAGTTTAAGATGTTACACACTGAAACATATCTAAACATGAGAACTTCTGCAGAAGGGTCATATAACTTAAGCTTATACCAACTAACAGAGGCATTATACAGGGTAGTGTTCTAGCCTCATTTCTCTTCACCTTTTATGTGAATGACATAGTCCAACATAGAAGAGAAGAAAAATGTGTCCCCCAAATGTCTGTGGCCAGAAAAGATCCTTACCTATGTATGCCAGTGATACACCTTTCCTTTCTCACACTCAGATTGACCGCAGGAGACTTCTAGCTAACCTGAATACCTATTGCCAAGATAATAAATTGTCTATCAACTGTGAGAAAACCAAAGTAGTAGTTTGCAGGGAATGATCTAATAAACTAATTAGGTGTATTGGAGAAAATCAGAGCAAACAAATCAAATTCTGTCACCGTTTAGGATTACTGTTCTCCACTTCTGGGTCTTGGTATCCTCATATCAAGGCCACTAAAATTAAGGCAGAACAGCTCATTGGAGCCATCCTCAGATTCTGGTACACTTCAGTTGGAAGCCAAATCCTTCCACTTCTATATCTCATCAAGAAGAAATTACAGCTTCTGGTACTATTTGGAGCAGAAGTCTTATGATTTGGAAAGTTTACAGTATAAAATTTTAGAACTATTTTGGAAGTCCCAAGGTCTACTCCAACACAGTTCTTGAGTTGGGCTCCCAACCTTGGTCTACCACCATCTGTTTATCCATTTTTAATTTTTGGCTAAGATTGAAGAATCTCCCTGAAAATCAGCTTGCAAATCTTTGTTTTAATGAGGAAATGACCTTTGCTACTGCAACAAACAAAGTATGGCTACATAATATATCTCATCTTCTTGACAAATTTGGATTCTCAGAGATGTTTTTTCCCCCAGAAAGATATAAAGCAAAAACAAAGAAGGAATTCAAACTCCAGGCACATGACATTCGTTTGCCAGATGATTACGATGCACTTGACAACATTAAAATTGCACCATGGTTCAGTTTATTAAAATCTCTCCATGGTCCAAAGAATTACTTGTTTAAAATAGACAGATGTAGTCTAAGGAGGGAACTTACACTGGCCAAAATTCAACTAGCACCATTAGCACTTGTAGAGGATAGATTTTCCAAAATTACATATCAGTCATGTCTTTGACACTGTGACCTAAATGAAGTTGAAGATCTTTTTCACTATTTATTTACCTCCTCTTCATCATCTAAAATTAGCAACAAATTCTTCTCGGAACCTCTACAAAGATCCCTGGCCAGCAGGTCAAAAGATAAATTTTCTAATTTACACTGAAGATCCCATCATCTTTAGAAGAGCTGCAACTTTCCTAATGGCCTTATTCAAGACACAGGCTGGCTCCCCTGGCCAGTTAAACATGAAAATAGAACAAAAGGGTGATAGAACTAGAATTAGAATTGGTTCTGAAGTATATTCATATGAATCTGTTTGAATTATGTACTGCAACAGTGAGAGGTACATATGTGATATTTAACATCAAGAAGGTTTTAATACTAAATATGGTTTTAATGTGACTTTTACTAGCCTCTTCATGTTATTTGTTTTCTATTTTGACAACTTATGGTTATGTACCCATTTAGGATGGGTAAATTGTTGCTGCATGCTGTACTAAAGGTATGACTTGTCTGTGGCTTAGTATCAGAAAATTCAGAACATAAAATATATTTGTTCAATTCAGCATTGAGTGGTGCCAAACTTCAAAACCCGTAATGTACAGATACATTCAGTTAACAACTTAGATGCATTCCTGGACATTACCTCTTTAACAGAAAAATTGGCACCAGGCTCAGAAATAACATAAAAAGAATATGGATAGATTCCTGCAGCACAAAAAAGTAGAACAATTTAAGCAAGTTTCAGCAAACTTTCTATGCAAAACTAACAATATGCGCATGTGAAATGAAACAGCCAAATCAGTGAAATCTTGAATAAATAAAAACATGTTGAATCTTTTTCCAAAATGCATCCAGGCATGATTGTTTGTTTCACCAGATTCCATTTTATTATACTGTCCATTTGGGTAGCCAAGGTTACACATCTATGCTTTTTAAGACATGTTGGGGTGTAGTGAGTGAGGCATACTAATCCATTTTTCCTTTTGTTCTCCTTGTTTTGCTGCTCACTGATGCTCAGTAAGGTATCCTGGAGGTATCTGCTGTTTACCTTGCCTGTTGTAAACAAGTACATATAGCCATCATAGGGTAGTCTAAAACAGAGTCCTGCTTTTTCACAGTTCAAGCTTTGTTGCATTGTTTACTACAGACATCCTGTTGCAACTTGGCATTGAAAGTCTTTCTCCAGCCGTCCTTCATCATCCTCCCAATACAGATACTGCTATAGACCTTCCAGTTAGAGGACAAAGAGAAAGGGTGCTGGAATGGTATAAAAAAGACTTTGTAAAAAGAAACTACTTTTGTCAAAGTCTCTGGTAATTGAGGTATGCCTATAAATTAAAACTCAAAGTCCACTTATTCACCAAATAAAATATTGTACCTTTTTATTCTTGTTTCCATACAATCTTAATCTTACCATAACCTCAGCAGAGTTGGTCCAGATTAGTTAATATGATTTATTTTGGTTGTATTTATGATGTCAAAACTGATTATAATTTTTGTTATAGTTTCATTTTCCAAGAAATGCAAGAATACAGTTTTATAGCTACAGTTGTTCCCTATGTTTACAGCAGTTATGTTAGCTACATAATTGTATGAATCACTTAGCTTAAGTCATTGCCACTTTGAGTGCCCCTTGAATGTTACCAAAATAGTTTACATTTTATATTGATTTTCTTCTTAACAGGAAGGATTAAATCAAGCTGAATTTGAACTGGAAGAAAGTAAAAATAATTTGCGACGTTATGAAGAACAAGAAAAAGTACACTTGGAGTCAATAAAGAAGCTTAAAAATAATCTAGCTACAAAAGAGAAAGATTTAGCGGTATTTCTTAACGTTTAATATGACTTTTTATTTATTAGGAAGAAGTCCACTAAATGGAATATATATGTGTAAGCTGACATGTATTCCTTTCATTTACATATTTCTTTACTCTTCTTGGGAGCTGATTTTCATTATTACAAGCTAATGAAACATGGCATTTGGGACATATTTTACAGAATTCATGACCTGTGTGATGACAGGATTCATTCCCATTTCAGATTTCAAGTAATTTCCTGAGTGTTGCATAACTGGCCTTAGGCCTCTGTTAATAAGAAGTATGACAAAATTTTTGCAGGTCACTCATTTAATGTGAGAGCTAGTTTTCAAATCCTATTTGCAGTTTGGGACTCATTCTGTGTAAAATTTGCACATTTTTTTCACAGAAAATGGCGTTCTTGGAAGGGCATGAGAAAGCAATCCACCACAGTTGGCTTTATCTCCACATGCCAACCAGATATTAGGCAGAAGTCCATATTCTTTTCAGTTGTGACCATTAGAACCCTCCCTCCTTGACAGTTTTTAATATACTGCCCTACCAACCATAACTTAGAGATAGAAAAAATATATTAAGATGAAATAAAATATATATTTATAAGATAATGGACAAAAAGACTAAAGAGGAAAGGATTGCAGAGATGGTAAACAAAAAGTGACAGACATGAAAGTAAAAGATGATTCCCTCCCCCTAATCGTGGATTAGCTGATCTTCTTGGGAGCTGATTTTCAGTGTTACAAGCTAATGAAATGAAATGAAATGGGACATATTTTATGGAATTCACAACCTATGCAATGACAGGATTCATTTCCATTTCAGATTTCAAATTTATTGGTCAAGTAGTTTCCTACTTCCTGGGAGAAGTCAAAAAATCTACCCACTCAGATGACTACCAATCCATGAGTCTCTGAGGAGGAAAGGAAGGAGGATTTAAGGAAAGTTTTCCCATCCTCCAGTTAAAGCAATACAGAAGAGTTAAAGGCATTATATGACAATAAAAATGGAAACAAGAAGGAGAGGAAACAGAATTCAAAGGCCAAAGAGTCAGTAAATTTAATTCAAGAGGCAAGCAAGAAGGCAAAAAAAGGGATCTTGGTGTTAAATTGGGCCTTACAGTGGGCTCTAAAATGAAGAAAAGGTCTGTGGATGGCATGATAGAAAAAGTGATGGGGCTGCTAATTTTGACCATTCAACTGGTACCATGGGGAAGGTATCATTTCAGGGGTCTTCATAGACTTCTGGTTCAATGTCATCAGGCCACAGGGAGGAAAAAGTGTTTTGTGGTATCTTTGCCTCTTCAATTAAGAAAGGAGTTGAGATGGTTGAGGACACTAATTTTAACAGCAGAGAACCTTTGATGTTTCCAGATTGTGCAGAGGTGACAACAGATGCAAGCCTGACTGGATGGGGACTCACGATCTTGGATTAGCTACTCAAGGAATATGGATTGTGTCAGATAAGAAACACAGTGAGGCAGTATGCTTAACACTGCTCAGATTTGTCATGGTGGCTCAGGGATGCCATGTTCAAATATGGAGAGGCAACATAACTGTCATAGGGTACATTTTGAATCAAAGTGGTCTTCATTCCAGACCACTAATACAGGAGGTGGGCAAGCTTTTCCTATGGGTGGAGAGGAACCTGAAGCCAGTAATAGCAGTTTTCTTGGAAGTGATACTGAACATCAGATTAAATCACCTGAGGTAGAAACAGATGGCATCCTGAGGAATGAGCACTTCATTTTGGAGTATTTCAGTGTCTGAACAAATTGTTATGTACCTTTCAAATAGACTTATTTGCCTCAGCCAAGAATACCAGGCTAAGAAGGTGTTTTTCAATAGATACGATTAGATCTGCAGAGGCATATGATGCTCTGACCGTACCTATGCCTTCCCTCCAATTCAAATTCTACAAAGAATGCAGCTCAAAAATACAGCAAGAGAGAGCAGAAATGTTAATAGCACCTTATTGGCCCAGGAGACCTTGTTTCCTCTAGGTACTAGGTTCCTCTAGTTCCTAAGTGGAAATTACCAAGGCTCCTAGAGCTGCTGAGTCAAGGGCCAGTACATCATCCAAATCCAGATTGGTTAAGTTTGATGACCTGGATCTGGAAAGCTTGGCGTTAGAGTTAAGGGGTTATTCTAAATGAGTAATTGAAATTATTCTAGCTTCTAGAAAACAGTGAACTCAAAACATATACAGTGTGGCATGTAGTGTTTGAGAGATGGTATAGCTCAAAAGAGTTGCAGTTAGGGTATTTAGAGGCGAAACATGTTTTGTATTCTTTGCAGAGTGGTCTTCAGAACTGCCTCAGGCCTGGTGAATTGATTCTCCTGCCATCCTGGAATGAATATTCACATTAAGTCCAGCTTCTCATTTTCTGTGCATAAATCAGCATTTTTTGCACAGAAAATATTTCTGTATACAAATTTCATTTTCTGCATAGATATTGCTGTTTCCTGTGCAGAAAATGCTGTTTTCTGTGGAAATCAATCACATGCAAATTTTATACAGAAGTTGCCAATTACAGCATTTTCTGTATAAGAAACAGCTTTTCCTACTCAAACACTATTTCTGCATACAAACATTATTTTCTGCACAGAAGATCCTGTTTTCCTGCAGAGAAAATGCTGCTTTTTGCATAAAACAACAAGTAAATATTGCCCTGTATAAGTCCCAAACTGTGAAGATTCTCATCAGTCCAGGTTCTTCTTATCAGGGTTTCTCCACACTTGAAAGACATGTTTTTCAGCCATTTTTCAAATATTTGAAAGAAAGAAAGATTCCTATTACAGCCTTTCTCCAAAATCACAGATTGCCTGAATACAACCTCTCTCCTTCCCTGCTTTCAGTTTCCTAACAGAACAGCTACTCTGGGTGGAAGACATGTTTCAGAAGGGAGGATAGAGGCAGACAAAGGGATTGACCAGATCTTGGAAAGTTATTTTTAATATAAGTAATTAAAGTTCTAGCACACACTCACCAGCACTTACAGTTTTAATTCATACTTTTTTAAAAAACTGCTTTCTCATTATTCAGACTTAACTAAAATACCAACCCTAAGTAGAGAGGCCAACCACTGCTTGTATCTAAGTGTTGAAGTAACTGAAAATAACTAACACAAGTTAAAGTTGCTCTGCAAGATGACTGAAATTGTTCCTTGGTATATTATAGTCATGACATAACTTGTTTTTTTCAGAGTGGG
The DNA here is from genome assembly GCA_948474755.1 of Ctenosaura bakeri. Lineage (NCBI taxonomy): Eukaryota > Metazoa > Chordata > Lepidosauria > Squamata > Iguanidae > Ctenosaura > Ctenosaura bakeri. The sequence continues at coordinate 18,201 of CAOLHI010001105.1, read as the reverse complement.
ATTAGTTGGAACTAACCTGTTATTTAAAGTTTGTTATTTCCATGCTCTGAGATTTACAGAAGTATGAGAGGGATAGAAAGAAATGTGTTTTGATCTACTGAAGAAGGGTACCTCATGAACTTTTTATTAATTAGATCCTGAATGGATTTCTAGTCAAATCTCTCCATCAAAATAACTAAGGGAGAGCAATTTTAATAAAGTATGGATTACCTGAAGAAGGTAAAAATGAGATCTACATGTTCTCCATGACAATATTTCTTCTGAAAACATTTGGAATTTAATATCCTAAAATGCTGTGATGAACACTAATTTTGAGGGCTTTCAGAACATGTTAGAAAAAGGTGTGAAAGTTATATTACTTACTCATAATAATAAGTAATTGAATCTTGATATTCAAAATTGGGAAGATAATGGGAACAAGTGCATAGATATGGCATTCTTTAAACTTTTCCAGGAGCATCAGTTGCCAAGTTTTTAAGACCTCACTTTATTGAGCTCTTTATTAGGAGTTTCAACATGAGAGCAAGGGAACATGTAACTTTACTCTCATCTGTTATCGCCGTCCTCACAGTCTCAAGAGAAGAGGTTCTGTTTGAATCGAGGCTTTTCACATGCACAAGGTGGCAGTTTTCCAGAGTTGTTCAGTCATTTGGAGAGTCTCTATGAGAAAAGGAATCCTCCCTTTTCCCCCTCAATAATATCACATTCTACGTGAGGAATACATTGATAAAGGATGAGACAAAGCTGCACCTTCACTGTTATATTAAAGACATCTTGGAAATCCTGAACAGAATTGATATCTAGTCTCATGTTTCATCTGATCCAGCAAGGCTACACTTCTGTTGTCAAAAAGTATCATAAGGACCTTTAGCCAGCGGGAGAGTCACCTTATATTTGTGCTCTGAGAGACAAGTATTAACAGGTTTACAGGTGTTAGCTTAGCTTATCTTTTGTTTGCACTGCTTTCTCCCTGAGGATAAAGACATTAACTTCTTCAAGGTGTAGAATAGAGATTAACTGTAGTAGCTAGTAATATAAACTATAAACCAGAGTTTAAATCTGAGCTTAGCTATGGATTTACTGAGTGGATGTAGGTAAACTGCTGTTTTATTCTAGACAGTTTGAATGGATTGCTGTTATAGGAAATGAAAATCATTAAATAAAAGTTATGTGTTATTTCTGATTAAATAATCTAGGGAACTGTAGGAGGAGAAAATACAATTCCTTATAGATTGGAGTAATACAAATAATGTGGAGTGGGTTTTTAAAAATAATGTCATACAGCTTTTAAGCAAGATGTACAGAATGAATGAAAACTAATCTTTGCCCCCATTTTTTCACGTTCATTAGGAAATTGTTGCAAAGGCTTTAAAAATCCATCCTGAACGAATAGAAGTAAATAGAACCTTAAAAAGCCTTGATACAGAAATGAATCGCTTACGATCAAAAATAAATTCAGAAAGAGAACGAACTGGAGATAGAGAAGAAATAATAAGGTAAATGTTAATGGAATGCTAATGAATGCTTTTCTAAAACTATTTGTTGCCTTCTCCTGAGCATGAAGGCACAACTTGGAAGAGCCCTACTGGATTAGACCAGGACTTCATCTAGTCCAAGGATGGGCCCTATAATCTGAGTGCGTCATTTCATGACCAAATCTGAATTTGCAATTCCATAAAATTCTCATGTGCACCACTTCCAGAAAATTTCAACTGAAAAAATAAAATCATCAGAAATGACCAGTAGCATTTCCCACCCCTAGGCCTCCCACCGTGACTATGTTGACTATTCTCTCCCACCAACCCGGCATATTTTAGGGCTCCAGTGGCCTTTTCCTTTTTTTTTTTAAATAGAATTTTCCCATGCATGCACTTTCAATTGTGAAAAAAGTCCCTTAATCTTAAATCAGATGTTGGGGATGGGGGAGATGCAGGAGCATGACCAGTCATATCTCCTGGAGGTTTGGGAATGCTATTTGTTTTTAGGGTGTTTTGTTTTGTTTTCAATTAAAACTTTTTCAGATATGGTAGGGTCATGAAAAATCTACTTAGGGATGGTTCTCTAGGATCCTGTTGGGGGGATATGACCCTAACCCATGGAACTTATCCACTTCTAACCTTATTAGTCCTCTTGACTCCTATCAGTTGCTATCCGAGTGCTTTAGGAACCTCAAGAAGGACATGGACAATAGTCCTCTCCTGTTGCTAGGAAATAATAATAAACATTCAAAGGTGATATTTCCTCTGAATAGTAAAGTTATGTTTTGCTATTTTGAATAGCTGTTATGAAGAATCCTCCATCAAAGGCATGTATCCAAGTAGCTGTTACATCTGGTAGGCCTGTTGTTGTTGTTATATTGGCTAATGTTTCCTTTTAGTAGTCCCCTGTACTGCATCTCATATTGTCCAATCTACTAGTGAGAGTTTTCATGGTTTTCCATCAAGTCAGGAGAGGCACGTAATTCCCTTCTGTGAACATCTTCAGGGTATCTCAAAATCCAAATTATAATTTGAAGCTAAATATTTTTCAAACTTGTTGTTAACATGCAGGCAACTTCAAGAAGCAAAAGAAAAATATCAGAGTGCAGACAGTAAAGTCAAAAGTCTGAAAAAATTTATTAAATTACTGGAAGAGGTGATGGATCAGAGATTCAAAACGTATGTGCATTTTAGAAGGTAGGTGTTATCAAACCTGTTTGCTAGAACAGTGGCTAGTCATGATAGGTTTGGGTCCAATTTTAGTCCTAATGCACAGCATCATTTTCACACCATTTTTGACTGAAGATTACCTGAAAATTGCAAATGGAAATCACATTCAGTACTAACATTTCATCTGGTTTTTGAGGGGAGTGGGAAAGGTTATAAAACACAGTCTTTTGCTTCTGAAGACCTCTAGGAACAGTGAATGGCCAGTTTGGGGTGAAAACCAACCATTTTTTTTTTTTTAAACATTTTTGGTTGTGTCCAGCAGCTTTTAGGGAAAGACTGAGAAGGCTGTAGGGGAGAACACACTGAATGATTCCGTCACCTGATTTACTAGTTTATTTGTTAATTTAAAAACAAAACACTAACTTGTTGGTAGTAGAGAACTCTTGTTCCTAGGTTACATATTTGAGGCTTTTCTGCTTCATGTTAAAGAGCCAGTTCAATTAATCAGAACACAAAAGTATTGTTATATTTTTGGTTGTAGAACATCATTAATTAATGATGCCTACCATAGGGAAAGGTTAATTAAAAACTTTGCAAGGGGTCCCACTGAATAGGCTGAAGTGCTAAATAAGAATTGTTAAGATACTGTGTGTAAATGTTGAGACCCATGGCCGACGTATCTTGAAAAATGCTAAGTGCTTGTTTTCCTATTTCTAGCATGTTTACCCATACAAGAAAGCAAGAAAGTTTGAATATAGAGGGAGATTGGGTGCAAAGGGTGATAGTTACGCCATCTGAAGAAGGGGTCACAGTGGAAGGTATCTGGAGAAACTGTAGTTTGGGGTACTACATGCTACAATTGGCTGGGGTCAAAGCCAGAGTTTTTATAATTTATATCTCATCCTGAAGGGATGTGTTAACAAAATCATGATGGCTTTCTCATGGGATTGACAAAGTGGTCCAGAATGGGCTGATTGCTTAACTCTTGAGTGACAACGATGGGACTCATGACAGTCTTTCAATGTTTGATCAAGTAGGGTATATAGGGAAGATCTCTCTAAGGTAAGGGATGGTCTCTGATTGATTACCAATCTGGGCAGTTTGTCTTTCATTGTATTCAAAAATGCCAAGCGCCTAAAGTGGGACAAACCCATTAACACTGGTTTTTTTGCATAATCATATGTGAACTTTCATGACCCCAAACACACTTTTGGCCAATGTGGCCTTGAACACATTCTCTGGCCAGCATAGCCCCAGTCATGTTCTCTGGTCATTAATAAATCCAATCTATGAAAATTGCACACCTTGCCAGAGGGGTGGTAGAGTATCATAACAGTGCATGTGGAACACACTACAAGGAGAAGGTTTTTGTTGTTCTTGAAACATAGTGTATGCCTCTTAGGAGTTCATTTTAGCCTTTTGAATTTTACAGTTTTACTAGTAGTTCTAAAAACACACATGAGAAATGCAGATGGAAATTTGAATGGATCATAGAAATGTATGGAGTGGCTCCCTGCTGCTGCATTTCTCTGCAAATTTATGGCAGCTTATTGAGCTGTTTTTCATTATTGTTACTTTTTAAAATGTCAGCACTGACATGTAGCTCTTCAGATAATTGTTATGTGATGTAAAGAAGTAAACTAGTTGTATTATTTTAAACAAGTTGCAGTAAAGCAGCCTTCATAATAATCAAATAGCTTCCCTAAACAAAAGTAATTTGGAAGAGCCTTGTCTGTGCATATTATAGACCTTTTGTTTATTCATTAGCGGTTTAAGTAATCATACCAAGAAGCCTGTAACTATATTTCTTCTTCATGGTCTCTGTGACTCACACAGTTGGGTTTGCGCCTGCGCAGAACAGCATTTGGAATCTTCTAGAAATCCAAAAGTAGGCATTTTGACCATTGAGCTTCTCCCCCATCCTCTGGAGTATAAGAGCCCCCACCTGCTCCAATGGTCAATTCTTTTCTTTCCATCATGTTAGCAGCGTTTAAGGAGCCTTTCACTAGTGTTTGTCTTGACTAAACAGTTTTCTTTGACTTTGGTACAGTTGAAGACAATTTTTTCTTGGCTTTTTGAACTTGTTGAACCATGGATTTACTGGACTGACAACAGACTGTGTTTGACTAAGGTTTTGGATTCGGATTTGGCACTGTTGCAGTGTATGGCAACCAAAGTGTTTAAGCGCTGTACAGCATGTAAAGGAAAGGAACCTGATCGAGACGGTCATTCAGAGTGCCTTTTGTGCCTGGGAGAAGGCCATAACGTGAATTCTTGTACATACTGCCAAGAATTCACTCTGCAGACTAGACGTAATAGAGCAAGCAGGTTAAAAGCTTTGCTCTGGGAACAAGTGTTGTCTGTGTCAGATCCTGCAAGTTGTGCAAAAACAGGATGGCCCAGACTTCCTCAACTCCATTTCCTCATAATTGATGGATTGTTAATTGCTGTGTATTTTAAGGGGTTGGTTTAGGTGGGTTGGAGGGTGGGGAGGATTGAGTTTTTTGTTTTTAATGTCTTTTAATGTATAATGTATTTCATGTTGTTTGCCGCCTTGATCCATGTGGAGATAAATATTATTATTATGGAGATAAATATTATTATTATTATTATTATTATTATTATTATTATTATTATTATTATTATTATTCGGTGCCAAGATCGACGCTGAGATCAACGTTGACATATGAATCTCAGGAGTCAAGATTGGAGACGGCTGCAAAGGAAGTGTCTGATGTCGGTGAAAGTTTAGACTCTCCTTCTGTGTTAAGAAAGAAGGAGAAGGGTAAGATGAGGAAGCTGAAAGAGTTTTCAGACCAAGCTTTCTCAGAGAAACTTAAAAAGGAGGATAGACATGTGATTCCATCCTCTCCAATGTCTCTGAGGCCAATTACATCTGAGCGCGCCATGGAGGTGCAGCTTGAGTCGTCTCCTGCTAGACATTTAGAGCAGGCACTGGATCCTCCTTTGGAGATACAAGAGGTCCGAGTGGAGTCGGAAGGAGAAATTGTTGATTCTTCTCCTTTGATGAATGTGGGACCACGGCTTCAAACTCAAGATCGGCCTTGAGATGTGGGGCGATCGGTATTGGTGCAGAGAAGTTCACAGCATGAGGTGATAACTCCTAGACGCCATAGGGGAGAACACCTCCTTCACCTCCAGGTCCTTCTCGTAGAAGGTCGAGGTCGGGAAGTAGATTGCCTGTGAGATATCACCTTTACAGACATGCAGCTCCTCCGAGATACCATGAATGTTACCTAGATGAGGTTTCTGTTGATTCAAGGGACATTTCACCTTTTCCTGAGGAGTTTGATAATTATAGACATTATCAACGCCGTGCTGGCTCTCAGGCTCAGTACTTTCATTCTAAGTACTATAAGTTGAGGTCTTGTTCTATGTCACCTCGACGTCAAAGTGTTTCAGTAGTGGAGATGCAGAAGGTAGCCCCTCAACGAGACCAAGGGAGTGGGCACGATACTATCTATAAGGAGGTTACTGTTGAACCTTGAGAAAGATTGAAGGACAGATCTGTACCTACTCGTTTGAAGAGATCAATTTCAGTATCGAGTTTGTTGGCATCTAATTGTTCCGTAGATGCCGACAAACACTGTCCTACGATGATGTTGAATGCTGAGAGGATTTCTCCAATGCCTGATGTTCGATCTTTTTCAGATCTTGTTTTGAGGATGTCTTGTTCTCTTAATCTCACAACTAATATGGAGAAAAAGAACTTGAAGACCCTATTTTTCAGGAGGTTCAAGATAGGGCGCCTGCAACTTTGATGATAGCTCCTTTACCGTATTTGTTGCAGATTGTCAAGAAGACATGGACGACTCCTTCCTCAGTACCGTCAACTTCAAAAAAACCAGAATCTCTTTCTTGTGTTATTGAAGATGAACATGACTGGTTGACTCATCAACCCAAACCAAATTCTGTTGTGGTTGATGCTGTACAGTCAAGGCAGTCACAGAGACTACACGTTACTCCTGCTGATAGAGAAAGAAAAAAGTTGGATACCTGGGGAAGGAAAGCGTACTCTAATGATGCATTGTTGTTTCAAATTTCCAATTACACAGCATGTATAGGAGCATATCAACAATTCTTGTGGTCCAGACTTAAGACTTTTATTGACATGTTACCTGATGATGAGAGGAAAACGGCATCAGCACTGTATGGTGAGGCTTAACGGCTTTCCTCTCAGCAGCTTACAACGGCTAAACATATAACTGATTGTAGTGGTAAAGCACTTGCAGAAGCTATAGCTTTGCAGAGATATGTGTGGCTGAGATCGTCTGGGTTGTCTCAGCAGGCTAAGAATATGATTGAGGACTTGCCTTTTGATGCTGTTGGATTATTCAATACTGGCACAGATGGCAAACTGGAGCATGCTCAAAAGATGAGGAGCACTGCGAGAAAATATGGATTTCCAGCTTCATATTATCCATCCAGGTACCGGTATAGAAGGTATCAGCCGTTTTCAAGGAGACCGACGAGTCCAACTCAAACACAGCATCAAAGACAGACTATACCACAAGATCAAAGTTCAAGGAAGTTTCCTTCAACAAGGTTCAAGCAGCCGCAATACAAGAAATGTCAGCGTGATCAAACCAAGCATAGATTTTGACAGTCAAGGGTGTGATACCGAAGTCTTTCCAGATGTAAGCACCATGTTGAAGGATTCTGCTCTGCAGATTGTTTCCATCCACAGTAGGACAGTGTTCCAACCAGATGTTCAATCTTTGAGATTGACGGCGTGGAACCAGTTAAATTGAATTACTTACCAGATGCTGTGAAGAAGTTTTTGATGGCAGCACATAAGCCATCCATATCTAGGTCATATACTTATAAATGGAACAAGTTTATTAAGTACTTGAATGATGTAAATGTTGGTGTTCAAAGTGGTTAATGTACTTGACTTTTTGTTAAGGTTGGCGACAGAGGAAATGACACTGTCATCAATCAAATGTTACGTGGTGGATCTTTCTTGGCGCCATCAACAAGATGGTAAACCGTCTCTATTTGGGGGTCCTGTGGTTAAGAGGTTCCTGCAAAGGTATAAACATTTACAGCCTCCAGTTAAACTTCCTGTACCGTCTTGGGATTTGAGTACCGTGTTAATGGGATTGACTGGTAAACCTTTTAAGCCTATGGCAACTTGTGATTTACATCTCTTAATATGGAAAACAGCTTTCTTATTGGCGATAACATCTGCTAGAAGGGTAGTGAGTTATGTGCGGTGAGGTTTGACTCACCTTATTTACGTTTTCATAAGAGGAAGGTAGTTCTTAAACCAGACATCACATTTTTGCCCAAAGTTGTATCATCCTTTCACTTAAATCAGGAAGAAGATGTGTGTTTCATCCCAAAGATTAGCAAAATGAGTTGTTGCTACTATCAAATTGGCTTATGACCATGTAAGGAAAAAGCTACCTGAAGGGGTTAGAAGCCATTCGACTAGAGCATTGGCTGCTTCCACTGCTTTCCTTCAGGGGGTTCCTTTGGATGATATATGCAAAGCGGCTACTTGGTCACAACTTATACCCTTTATATCCCATTATAGAACTGATAATAAAGAAAAAAGAGATGCTAACTTTGGGAGAGCAATTTTATTGTCTGCTATTAATTAATATTTCTTCCTCACAAGTAACTAATTCTCTTTTATTGTAGTCATCTAGTATGAGGATGATATTTTGAGGGGTTGTTAATTGACTTCAGATGGAGTTGGTTTTCAGCATGACATCCCACCATCCTTGTAATAATAGCTTGCTAGTCTCCCAATTGTGTGAGTCACAGAAACCATGAAGAAAAAGAACAGGTTGCTTACCTGTAACTGCAGTTCTTCAAGTGGTCTTCTGTGAACTCACACAAACTCTCCCATCCTCCCCTCTGTATGTCCTGCTAATGTGTTGATTCCATTGATGCTGCTATATTGGTGAAGTGGAACTGACCATTGGAGGAGGAGGGGGCTTTTATATCCTGGAGGATGGGGGAGGGGTTCAACAATCAAAATGCCTACTTTTGGATTTCTAGAAGGTTCCAAATGCTGTTCTGCACAGGTGCAAGCCCAATTGTGTGAGTTCACAGAAGACCACTTGAAGAACCACAGTTACAAGTCAGCAACCTGTTCTTTCTCATTGTGTTGACAGTGGGTAACAGTTAGTAGCTCTGGAAGAAGTTAATATACTAAACCAGAGTTCACAGTTGGTTAATTCCCTGGCCTACACTGACATTGGTAGCCATTGCATTTCTCTTAGGATGAAATAAGGAAGTGGTTATTGAAAGGGTTTCCCATGAAGTGGCTGCATACAAAAAGCAAGGGATGCCTCATCATATCTTATCACATTAACATGTTCTTTTGGAGCAGACACAGAAATGGAACTTTTGTTTTAGTTAGTTTAGAATAAAACTGGAAAATTAAGTACTTCTAAATTGTTGTTTGGGAAACAGCCTTGCTACCTTTAATACTGTAAATATATTTCCAGTTTACGTTGGTAACATTAATGTTTTCATTCTGAAGATCCCTTTCGATGCGATGCAAATACTATTTTAACTCCCTATTAAGTCAAAGATCATTTTCTGGAAAAATAATGTTTGATCACAAGAATGAAAAGCTTTCAATTACCGTAAGTAATTTTCTATTTTCTTTGTTAATTGACTTGTGCTATTTGATTATTGAATCCAGCCTTTCTAGTGAAGATGAAATGAATCCTGATATAGGAATGAGAAAGTCTTTATGATGTGTAAAAGAAGATTGTCAAGTGAAAACTTGGGAGACCCTGTTTTGAAATCCTAACAGGTCTATTTTCAAATTGTTTTCCCCAAAGAAAATCACATAAATATTTTTGGGCAAACTGGGGCCATATTGAGAAATAACATCTTTTACACATTTTGAGATCCTGTCTTCTTTTTCATGTCATTTTCATGAATAATGTCAGGCTAGATTTATACATTGAACTGGGGCTGGTGCTAAAACAGTATAGAAGTGGTAAAGGAGAAGTGTCAGACCTTTCGTGTGACTCCCATTCCATGTGAATACTCAGGCACATAAACTAGCATGATCATGCTAGGGCTTCCATATGATCACACTATGTCCTGTCTAGTAAAAGACAGAGCTCTGACCACCACTGTATTGTAGTGTCAGATCCAGGTTTGATGTATGAGTCATAAGACATTCAAATAAAATACTTTTTTTAAAAAAAATAGCTAGCCTACAGATATTTAAAAATCACTTCTTTTTTGACTGGTAAGTACGGTAGACACTCTAATCTCAGTCATCCTGAGATTCTAAAAGGGAAAGATTCAAGGGCAGGGGGAATCAGAGAGCAATATCTGAGAATTAATTTTAAGGAAATTATAATCTCAAAAGAACAAGTAGAAAAGAATCAAGCCCCTGCTTTTTCTGTTTTACACACACTTAGTAGGCAATCTTATAGCAAGCTAGAATTTTTTATTGTGCCAGGTGAACCTGTGAAGTATAGATGAGCAGTAGTAAAACTTTTCTCAGCTACTCTTCAGTAACTATGAACATACCTTAAATCTTTGCACACAAACATTTCCAAGGTTGTTTTATTTTGAGGCAGATACAGTTAGAGCTCGTGCACAACAGAACAGGGAAAATGTAAATGAGATAAAAATTCTTTATGAAGGCACAGTTTGCCAAATCATTCTTTAATTTACTGATTTTTGATTGGTGTGAAAAGGATATACGGTTGGCCGTCCAAATCTGTGGCTTCTGTATCCACGTATTCAACCATCCATGGATTGAAAATATTTTTTAAAAAAATCCAGAAAGCAAACTTAATTTTGCCATTTTATATAATGGCACCATTTTACTACACCATGAGACTTGGATTATCCACATAGTTTGGTATCCATAGAGAGTCGCGGAAACAAGCCCCAGCGGATGCCAGGCATCCACTGAAGCAGCAGGAGGCATCTGGCAGAAAAGTGTTGGCATGATATTAATTATTTATTTAATTTATATCCTTCCTTTTTCCCAACAAGGGACCTATGTCAGCTCACAGTTTGAGTTAAAAGGCAATACAATCAAATGGGTAGTACAAATGTTAAAAAGCAATTAAACATTCATATTAGAAACATTAATTTAAAGACAAATTTAGTAACAACAACAAAAGCAATAATACAAATTTTAAAACTACCCCAATCAAAAGGTCTTCTGCAACAGACAGTACTCAAAAGTCTAGGTAAACAGAAAGGTCTTGGCCTGCTACCAAAAAGAGCAGAGAGGTGGACAATCAGTGATGGCGGGAATCAGAGAAAGCCCTTTCTTGGTTATCTCAAAGCTCGGACAAGGTCATTTTGAAAGATAAGTGCCACAAATTTGCATCACTTACTTAGCTTACATGGCTAAGTAGTGTCTCCCAACCCGATCCTTCCCCTGTCCTCACTTACTGGTCAGGTGCTTATGTGAGTAACAGGGATCTGTTCTCCTGATGATCGGGAAGTGGCTGACTGCTATTACTACCACCACCACAACAGTCCTGAGTGATCTCTGGTGCAGCAATCGGAAGTGAACTATGACTCTGGAGACAAAGTTTAAAATCCCCTCTTACACATGGAAACTCACTGGGTGAACTTGGGCAAGTCATACTCTTACCCTCAGAGGAGGGCGAAGGCAACCCCCCTCTGAACAAATCTTGCCAAGAAAAACCTGTGATAGGATTGCCTTAAGGTCTCCATAAGTCAGAAACAACTTGGAAGGCACACAGCAACAACAACAGTCAGCAATCTGGCTGCAGCATTTTGCACAGAAGACAGCCCTACATGGAGTGTGTTACAGTAAGCTAAACTGGATCTAATCAAGGTATATATGTCACTGTTGCCAGATCTGACATCTCAGGGAATAGGCACAGTTGGCATTCTAGCTTTAATTGTGCAAATATGCTCTTAGTCACAGCAGAACCTGAGCTTCCAAGATCAGGATTGAAGTGTAACCCTATCCAGCATAGACTGCATTCCTGTTCCCTGATACGTGTGTTTTGACTGAACAGTAACACCTCTGTTTTGTCTAGATTAAATATCAGTTTGTTTGGCCTCCTCAAGTCCATTTCAACAGACGCTGGTTTAACACTAAGACAGCTTAGAGTCTAATGGAAAGGAGAAATAGTGTTGGGTGTCTGTCATAAGCACTGAATTGGGTGTGTCTACTCTAATGTGAGGTGTTTTGTTTTTTTTAATTTTTTGAACAATACAATCATATTGGATAGCGACTATGACTTAGTAAGATGTTCCAGTAAGATATTTCCAGTTGTCATAGATAACTAAACAAGCTGTCGATCGGAAGACTGAGGAATACAGGTTTTCCATGTGTACTTTCGACTGCTATCGAATCCATTATTATTAGTTCCATAGTTCTCATTTTTGTACTTTCCAATTAATCTATAACAGCATTATTTCCTGGGGAAGAATTCATTCATTCATTCATTCATTTATTCATTCATTCAATTTATATTCTCTTTTTCTCCCGGTACAGAACCCACAGTGACTTACAATGCAAGTTCAAGCAAAATAGTTAAAACGCTACATAGCATGAAAGTGAAAAAAACATGAAACAATCCATCCAAGTAAAACCTTAATTAAGAAACAATTAAACATATATGCAGATTGCATATGAAAAACAGCACACTCATTGCACATCCGTCTATCTAAATATAGTACATAAAACCAGCTGCAACAATTGAGTAATCTTTTGGTAGATAATATTGATTATTTGTATGATTTTAGAGAATGCATATTGTGGATAACTAGTTATAGCAATATGAATTGAATATAAGAATCCTATAAAGGTTTAGGGTCAATTGCGATGTTAACTTTCCCAGTCCAGTATTGTAGTCAAATATACTCTTTCTTGAATTGACTCAGAGCATGAGGACCTGAAGCTAAAACTTTTTTCAACACAAGGTTGATTACGTGCACACACTTATAAACCAGCCCTGATCAGCAGTCACTTAACACATTAAAATAGCATTAATGTATTACAATTCTGTATTTTACAGAAATATTTAAAATTATTTTTGGCTGTCTTTAAATTTACTTTTTTTACAAAATAATGTAACATATTTCTGTGTTTTAGACCAATCTTACGTTAAACACTTTTCTAATTGCTGTTGGTCACCAGAGGTTCTTCTAAGGTGAATGCAGTGAATTAAATCCAGGCAAGTCAGTAGTCTGGCAAAGGAGGGACTGTACTCTGTTTCTCCTTCACTAGTTTGCTTAAACTCTGTAATGGCCTCAAAGGGAAGACCTTCTTTTCTTTATGGTTGATAAACAAATCAAGAAAGCAAATGGAGGTGAAACAAAGGGCCGTACTGCTTTATCAGCAGCATCACCCCTCATCTTGTGAGTAGAAAAAAAGTTAGTGAGACAAGATCAGGCTAGTAGTTTTTGAGGTTTTAGTAGTAAGGATGCTTCAGATTGTCATGTAGATGATGACTTAGCTCAGCAGAAACAGAGTTGTTGATTTTTTTCATTGGAAGAATTTTTATGACTGTTAAAGCCTCAAAGTGTCCTCATAATTCCAGTAGACTTCTTGGCTAGATTATGTATATTTTACAGAAAAGAGACTATAAATGGTATGTTTGCCACTTGTCTTAACATGTTAATAGTTTCCAAGGTGTTGAAGGTGCTGTCATGAGCCGGGCTGATCTCACTTCCGATTCGGACTTGGACTCCAAGCCTGGGGAGGATCCCTTGGAGGGGCCTTCTGGAGAGAGGGGCCTTCTGGAGAGGGGTTTCCTTCAGAGCCTAGGGAGGAGTCTGCCTGCGACCCCACAGCTGTCCCTGGTGCGGAGCCTGAGTTAGTACCTGCCGCAGAGGTTTGCGCTCCAGAGGCAGAGGCCAGGGACTCCGAACGCAGGTCGACCAGCTGACGTAGAACCAGGGACTCCGAATGCAGGTCAACCAGCTGACGGTTGCTGTACAGAATCTCCAACTCCAAGTGGATCAGTTGCAGGCGGCACGAACCCCGCCGACTCCAAAGATTCCCATGGCAGTTCAGCAGTGTTTTTCTGGGGAGCCTTCTGAGTTAGAGACTTTTATAGCCAATTGCAAACTCTACATTCAGGTCTGGAAAAGTGACTTTCCCAACGAGCAGGCTCAGTTTGCCTTCATGAGCAGCCTGCTTTCTGGTATGCCAGTCAAATGGGCTACGCCCCTGCTCCCCCAGAACAGTGTGGTCTTGGACAGCATGGCCTCCTTTTTGCAGGCTTTCAGGACAGTTTGGGGGGATCCAGTTCAAACGGAGACGGCCAGCCGCCAGCTACGCCAGCTGCGGCAGGGAAGGGGTTCGATGCAGGACTACACTACCTCCTTCCAGTTATTGGCACAGGACTTGGCGTATAACAACCCTGCCCTGCAGGATCAGTTCAAGGCGGGACTAGCTGTGGAAATCTTGGATGAGCTGGCTCGCAGCCCCCTGCCAGATACCTTGGAGCTCCTGATGCAACAGGTGCTCCGCATTGGTGGCCAGCTGGAGGCGCGCAGTCGGGCCCGTCGCACAGGAAATCTCAGCCTTAGAACCGCTGGTAGTGGGGGAACCTGGGCATCTGGTCCACGGGAAACCCTGCCAGGCCGGTCCACGACCGGCGCCCCAGCTGGCTCAGCGCCAACCAAGGAGCCGATGCAGCTCGGTGGGGCATGTTCACAGCTTACTGCTGAGGAGAAGGAACACCAGAGGTGGGCCAGATTGTGTCTGTACTGCGGGTTGGGTGCTCGAGTTTGTCCTTCCAAGCCATCGGTCCCTACCCTGCCAGGAAACGGCAACCTCCAGGCTTAGAGGGTCTGTGTGGCCTGGGGGAATCCATAAGTGAGGGCCCACCGGCTGTGCCTGTACGTAAGTGAGACCAGTTGTTGGTGGCCGCCACGGTGTGTTTCGGCGTTGTGCTGCCAACACCTGTGGGGGCCATGATTGACTCTGGAGCCTCCAGCAACTTCATCGACCTGCAGTTTGTTAGCGACCATCGGATACTGCTTTTACCCTTGCCTGAGCCACGTCCAGTGGAAACCATTGATGGGCGGCTGTTGAAATCTGGCCTGGTTACCCATCAGACTCCTGAGGTGGTTCTGGAGATTCAGAGCCATGCGGAAAGAATCTTTTTTTTGGGGGCGACGGTACCACATTTTCCCTTGGTGTTGGGAATGCCCTGGCTCTCTCGCCATGATCCGCGCACATTTCCTAGTCTCGGTGCGAGGTGTTGTTTGCGTTTGAGTACTGCCAGGAGCATTGCTGGCCAGAGAGGTTACTAGCTTCTCTGGAGACCTTGGAACCTGAAACCACCGTTGAGCTTCTGCAGAAATACCGGGACTATGCGACCGTTTTCAACCAAAAGGAAGCCGACCATTTGCCGCCACACTGAGTCTACGACTGCGCAATAGACCTGGTTCCTGGAGCTCCCATCCCTGCGGGGCAGATCTATGCTCTTTCCGAGCCCGAGCTGGCTGCTTTGAGGGAGTTCCTCAAGAAGAACTTGCGCTGTGGCTTCATGTGGCCATCGACCTCACCGGCGGTGGCTCCTGTGCTGTTTGTCCACAAAAAGTCAGGGGAACTCCACCTCTGCAATGATTTCTGGTCCCTTAATCGGATCACTGTCCAGAACCGTTACCCTCTACCATTGATCCTGGAGCTACTGGAGCAGGTACGGCATGCAACTGTCTTCACCAAACTGGACCTCCAAGGGGCGTACAGTTTGGTCCGGATCCATGCTTTCGACGAATGGAAGACCACCTTTCAGACCCAGTACGGCCACTGTGAGTATACGGTGATGCTGTTTGGTCTGTGCAACACCCCTGCGGTGTTCCAGCACTTCGTCAACGACGTCTTTTGGGACTGCCTGGAATGTTTTGTTATCATCTGTTTAGATGACTTTTTGATCTATTTCCCGAACCAGGTTGCCCACGAAGCGCATCTTCGTGCGGTCTTGCAGCGCCTCTGGGAACACCACTTGTACGTCAAGTTAGAGAAGTGCACGTTCAATGTCTTGGTGGTCGATTTCTTGGGATATCACATCTTCGGAAAGGGAATCGAGATGAACCCCATTAAGGTGGAGGCTGTAGTGTCCTGGCAGGCCTCTGGCAGCCGCAGGGACGTGCAACGTTTTCTGGGGTTTCCTGTTTTTATCGCAAGTTCATTCCGGACTTTGCCACATTGGCTGCTCTCATCACCAGCCTTCTGTGCGGGAAGGCTCCATTTCGGTGGTTGTCAGTGGCACAGCAGGCTTTTGACCAATTGAAAGCTCACTTCACCACAGAGCCTATCCTGCGGCACCCTGGCCCCAGGATGCCGTTCATCCTTGAAACCGATGCGTCTGATGTAGCTTTGGGGGCAGTTCTCTTGCAGCCTACCGGTCCTGAATCCCAGTTGTTGCCATGTGCCTATTATTCCCAGCAGCTGTTGTCTACTGAACGGAATTATACGATCTGGGGAAAAGAGCTGCTGGCGGTCAAGGTGGCGTTTGAGAATTGGCGCCATCTGTTGGAAGGGGCTCTCCATCGTGCTGGTGTGGACTGACCACCGGAACCTGGAATACTTGCAGAGAGCCCACAAGTTGACCCCGCGTCAGATGAGATGGGCGCAGTTCTTCTCTCGCTTCAACTTTCGTCTGCAGTATGTGCCTCGAGGCCGCAGTCAGCAAGCGGATGCCTTGTCCAGGAAACCTGAGTATGCAGCGACCTCAGAAGAAGAGGTTCACTCCACCATTCTGCGTCCAGAAAACTTTGCAACCTCCATGGAAGTTGTGACCCTGACCGAGCGCATATGGGATTCCCAGGCTCAAGACTCGTCAGTGTTGCAGTACCAGGTAGGGGATCACTCTTTGCCTTGGACCAAGCGGGATGGTCTGCTTTACCACCATGGTCGATTATTCGTATCTGCTGGGTCCTGTTGGGATGAGGTGCTACGCTTTTGCCATGACGGGAAACCTGCGGTCACTTCGGGTTGTACAAAACTTTACAGCTAGTAACTTGGGAGTTCTGATGGCCTAGAGTCCGAGCAGACATAGATCGCTACGTGCGCACGTGCCCAGTGTGCCGCTGAGCCAAGGATCCGTCAGGCAGACCCACTGGGCTCTTACAACTGTTACTGACACCTACCGGTCCCTGGAAGATAGTCTCCATGGACTTCATCACGGAACTTCCGCCGTCGAAGGGCCACACCACCATTCTGGTGGTGGTGGATCTTCTAACCAAGATGGCTCACTTCGTCCCTTTTCCCGCGATCCCCACAGCCAAGGAGATGGCTCACTTGATCATGGACCATGTTTTCCGGCTACACGGCCTTCCAGAGGAGATCGTGACAGACCGGGGAGCTCAGTTCACCACCTGCTTTTGGCAATGTCTACTTCGGCAATTAGACATCGAACCTCGTCTGTCCTCTGCTCATCATCCACAGACGGATGGGCAGACAGAGTGCACCAATGAGACTCTGGAGCAATACCTGCGCTGCTATATCAGCTATCAACAGGATAATTGGGTTGACCTTCTTCCGCTGGCGGAGTTTTCCTACAATAATGCCACCCACTCCTTGACTTGGCAGACCCTCTTCTTTGCCAATTACGAGTTCCATCCTAGGTGGTTTCCGTTGATTGGTGTGCTGTCCGTGGTCCCGGCAGCTGACCAGTGGCTTCAGGAGCTTCAGGCGATTCAGGAGCTCCTGCGGGAGCAATTGGATCAGGCCAAGAAGGCATGTAAGTGGGAGGCTGACAAGAATCGTCAGCCTGGTGCACCGTTGCAGGTCAGAGATTGTGTCTGGCTGTCCACCGACTTCCTAACAGTGTCTCGCCCCTGTCACAAGCTTGACGCTTGTTTCATTGGTCCTTTCGTCATCTCTGCACAGATCAACCCGGTGGCCTTCCGGTTGCAGCTCCCTCGATCCCTGCGGGTCCACCTGGTGTTTCATCAGTTTCTGCTGGTGCTAGCCCGGGATGTGCGGGATGATGTTGCGCACAGTTCTCCGCTGCTTCCAGTTCTGGTCAGTGAGGAAGAGGAGTTCTAGGTAGCTGATATTCTGGATGCTCAGCGGCGGTGGGGCCATCTCCAGTATTTGGTCGATTGGTTGGGATATGGGCCGGAGGAGCGTTCCTGGGAGGATGCGGTGGATGTCCATGCACCAGAGCTGAGTGGAGGGGGAGTTATTGGGGAGGGGAATGATGTCATGAGCCAGGATGATCTCGCTTCCAGTTCAGACTTGGACTCCGAACCTGGGGAGGATCCCTTGGAGAGGCCTTCTGGAGAGGGGGGGCCTTCTGGAGAGAGGTCTCCTTCAGAGCCTAGGGAGGAATCTGCCTGCGACCCCACAGCTGTCCCTGGTGTGGAGCCCGGGCCAGTACCTGCCGCAGACGTTTGCGCTCCAGAGTCAGAGGCTGGTGTTTCTGACTCCAGTCCGGAGTTTGCAGCGGATCCTCCCCCCCGTTCCTCCAGAGGCGACTGGAGAAGGGGGCAGTCCAGAGGTCTCAGCGTCTGCGGGAGAAGCGATTGATGACTCGGCCCTGAAAGCTTGAGAGGCTCCAGCTGTGAACTGGGCTGGCGGACATTTAATTGG